>JAOEHJ010000028.1:6392324-6403042 GCA_025447855.1 Potamarius usumacintae
TGATGTTTTAGGTCATATTTATGCAGAAATATTGAAAATTCTAAAGGGTTCACAAACTTTCAAGCACCACTGTATTTTTACCATGGGCTTCCTTTTCCTTTAAGTGGGGATGGCTCCATGGGGTGGTTCTGTTCAGTGTCCTGGGTTTCGACACCACTGTAGTATGTTCCTGACGTGACTGAAGCGCGGACAGGCAGGAAATAGTGCCAACTCAGGCTTTGTTTTCAGTCTCTTTTCCTACTGCTTTTCAGCTCTATTAAACTCATTCATGCACACGCGCGCGCGCGCGCGCGCACACACACACACACACACACACACACGTGCTCTGGTCGGGAGAGGTCCCTCTCTTCACTCTCTCCCTCCTTTTCTTTGCTCCTTCATCACTGGTCCCAAGTCTCATCCCAAGTTTGCTTACATCATCATGATAAAGTTTTACTCATTGACTACAATTCATGTTCATCAATAAGGTGAGAACAAGATCTGTTATTAATTCAAAAATTCTCCAATGAATTTAAAAGTGAATGTTATTATGTTTGAGTTCCATAATAATAATAACAATAAACTTTATTTAAAGACTGAGCCAATTTAGCACCTCTAATCTTACATTGGGCCATCTAATAAATAGCTCCATGTGGTTAGTGATGGGTGGCATGGTGGTGTAGTAGTTAGCACTGTCGCCTCACAGCAAGAAGGTCCTGGGTTTGAGCCCAGCGGCTGGTAAGGTTCACTCCAAGTGAACCCCGGTGTAGGTATGCAGCGATCACACTAGTCAAACAAATGGAATTTGGGAGTTCACGTAGTGTGAGTACACCCTAAGGCTGTAGCAAACCCCACTGGTACTGCTCATCCATGCTCAGTCCCACTGATTTTGTATGGAATTCATTCACTACACAAACTTGCCTACTTAACACAGCTACACAGCTAAAACCATATATGCATAGTTGCTGCTATAATAACTTAATAAAACTAATTATAAAAATACATCTAAACTGTAATAACCCTGCTTGTGACTAAGACAGTAGACATGTACACAGAGATCACAAAATTACCATTTTGTCTTGTAAATCTTCAGCAGAATTGCTGTCCTGCACTACATTTAGGTCTTTACTAATGGAGGCTCGTCTGTCATCTGCCAGGAGCTTTACAATGCTGAGAACATTTCCCTAATCCCACATTTCTTATCCTAAAACTAAAATTACTTATTTTTCATTGAGACCTGCAATATTAATATGATTACCCTCTTAAAATATTTTACCTTGAGCCTGGGGCCTTGGTCTCCTTGAGGGGAGAAGAAAAGACCTGGATCTGAAGAGACAAAATGAACTAAAGAAAGAAAGAAAGAAAGAAAGAAATGGGAAATTGGACAATCAACAACATTAAATGTAAAGTAATCGAATAAAATGCAAATTTTACATCTCCTGCATTATTTTACATGAATCATTAAATGCCCAAAAGGCAAAAGATCTGAGAACATCACCACTGGATACACAGTGTCTGACCTGGGCACTGGCTCGGCAGAAATGTTTATCACACTTTGGGCATTTATAAACTGAGGGAGTGCATTAAACACAGGAGGTGTCAGTGCATGCTGATGGAAGGAGCAACTCTGCTTTCCCAGCTTTATGCAGATGAGCACATGGGGTCAGGCAGCCTATACACTCTCCCTTACAGCCACCACATACTGATTAGTGATGTGTTGTTCATGAATGTGTCAGCTCTTTCACTTGACTCTTCAGATAACAGTGAGAGCCAACTTGCATGTGTGAGCTGTTTCCCATTTTATCAGCAATGTTTTTACTCATGCAGTGCAACTTAATCAAAATGTTTAAAGTCTGTGTAAAACAGTAATCCTGTATGTGTTCTGAATTTGTCACACCAAAGAAAATGTGTTATTTAAAATATCGCCAAGTATATAAAATCAGATTTTAAAATCATGAAAAAATAAGCATTACTCTCTGCTCTGAGATGCTAGGGGTCTGTCTGCTGAAGGTGCAGGAAAGGTGCAGTCTCTCTCAACTATAAAATACCACTATGATCTGAAAAATGAATGCTGCTTTACTGGCGTTGTATAGCCATACATGCTTGAGCCACCAGAGCCAGAATCCAATTTGGAGCCTAAGGGCACTGGATCTACTCAAGAATCAACCTCGTTCCTGTCAGTTTCCCATTTTTCTCCCAAATATGCAAGTTAGCAATATGTTTTAATTACTATCATAACCCAGCCAAAATAATACTAGGCTATCAATCAATAAATCTTCATCTCCACATTTTTAGAAAATTTAAATAAGGTGCCTGAACTCTTCTGCAAATTCTGGCATCCAGAGGAGATGCATTTGCAGGACAAAGGCATATTGAGATAGCAAACTGTTGGCCGTATTACATGTAATAACTTGCAATCATGTGCGAGAACCACTAATGGTAATGCAGCTCCAATTTGTATAACATTATAGTGTTAGGGGACAGGTTATGCGAAGTATGGCTCCAGTGTGTAATTGATTCATGATTTCTGACCCACACAAAAAATCCAGAACAGAAAAATGATGAAAAACAGTTTAACGGTCGAACTCCACAACTCCAACAACAGAGTATTACATAGTTCAAAGTCTTTTCACATGTTTTCAGCAATTATTTTCTAACATGTACAATGTGTTTAGAAACAAATCTCTGACTTTTCTTTAAACTGAATGTCACGGGCTGAGCCGTGACGCTGACATAGCATGCAGCGCGCAGGCAGCCATTTGCCGGCATTTTTTAATCACTGCTGTCCTGTCCTGTCGCTATTCTCATTGCCACCACTGTATGTACTGTTTAAGATCTCTTTCATATTGTCATTAATCACCATTTGCCATAGATTAATTATGCAGGGCCAAACTTAGTGTTTAGAGTGCAGGGAAAGGCCTACCGGCACTTCTAGATGGCTATTGTTTGTGCATCTGACTCATTCAAAATATTCGCTTGAAACATATTGTCATTTTCATTCTTCATCTGTATAATCTTTGTCTAGTATCAAAAAGTAAAATAATTCACACTGGCTGTTAAAAACTTCATTTATTGGTTAAAACTTTTGTTATTACAACTCCGGTAGCAATTCACTCACCAGGCATTCAAAACGTTCTTCCGTGTCTCGTTTGGGGAAACAGATGGACTGTTCCACTGGGGGGGAAAATAGAGGGGTTTCCCGGGTTCTTTGTGGGGCAGCCCATTGTGATGGGGGTGTTTTAGGGGTAATGACTTAAAAGCCATTTGGAGGGTTCAATAAGGTATTTTTGTGCATGTCAGTTATTGTATGTATTTTTGTGTTATGTTTTCTTATTTGATTTATTATTTGGTAATAATTATGTTGTTTAGTTAATTGATTATTTTTGACAGTGGGGCTATCCAGTGGGTGGGGCTACAGTTAGCAATGCTCTATATTAGGCCCAAGAGCCTCAGTAGGTGAGGGTTGGCGGTGAAGTGAACGTGTCTTGTTAATTGAAGTTGCTCTTGATAGTAGTTCAGGGTCTGAGGACTTAGCCTGGCTATTTATGCTTGTTTATTTTCGTTTTGTACAGTTTTTGTATATTTTTTCATGCACGCTTGTCACTGTAAATATTTGCACATTGGTAAAAAAAGAGAAAAAGAAAGAAAAAATAAATGAAGCCTTTTCATTGAAAACTATTTGGTCTCCTCCGTCTTCTCCGCTGCTGGGGCTATCCTGCCACAAAGAGACTTTGAGCCAGAGAAGGAGTGAGAGCTGTTGACCAAAGCCATTTAAAACAAGGATTTCAGAGCGCGAAAACACATTCTCATATCTTAACCCTTTACTGTTGCTGGCAACATTTGAGCAAGCACACTCCAGCAGTTTCTGCAGAGGAAATGCAATCTAGTTTTTTTTTTTTTTTAATTGCACAAAAAGCTATCCTCTGTTCTTCACTTACATTTCCCATCCCTGATTTTTTCAGGTTTTAAAACAAGTACGACATGGTCTAGACACCATTGATTAACCTTTTCTTGGACTTTTCTATTCAAGAAAATCTGAATAAAGAGAATGAAAAGAAATAATTGTCTTCAGTAGGTGCATTACCCAAATCTGAATACCAAGAACTTTCCCCACATTGATATTAACATTTTGAAATCGCCGAGTCTTTGTTTCCCTGCTTGATACAAATTATTTGAAACCTAACAGCATAACACTCGGATCATATTACAATCTTGTTCTTGGTTTATATGAAACAAAATGGAGTCTATATTACAGATACTGTTTCCAAATGTTTGCATGGTCGTCTATTCATTCATTTAGTTATATACTTTTGCAGAAACTTCACCTACAATGTTTACTGATAAGGAAAGCAACAGAAAGATGCAAAAGTGATCAGTGCTAATAAAAATCCTAACCCTTACTATAACCTTAAATATAAATTTATAGGACAACAAACAGAAATATGTTGCTCTATCAGGTTGCTTTTGCACCCAAGGAAGTTGAGAACAATAACTTGGCCACCTAGCGAGCACACACACACACACACACACACACACACACACAATGAAGTCTTTTAGACTGTCTCTAGGCACACAGAATAACAGTAGGTACTTGCAGCTGATACACACACACACACACACACACACACACACACACAAGTTGTTATGATAGCAGCATCTGATACTGCCAAACAGTGGCTCATTAAATCCAGACTGAGTGTGTGTGGGATCACACAAATATATCTGGGTTACTTCTGACTCGTAGAGCTTATCTGTGGACAGAACTGAGACTGCAGAGAGAAGGTCAGCATCTTACCTGCAAAACACAGAAAAAAAGAGAGAGAGAAGAAAAAGGTTAGATCCCACCTGAAGCCCATCCATCACTGTCCACATCCTTTATGTTACTCTGTTAACACTGCTCAGTTTCCGTTCCAACAAAACCAATCTCCGAGTTTGTTCTATCACACGTGTGTTTTCAGTGGGTGTCGACTGCAGCGTGCGCTGTGGACCTGCTCTGACATTCATGCACACCTTCAGTTTCAGTTTACTACCCTTTTTTTTTTTTTTTTTTACTTAAAGCAATCAGTCATTTTGTAAAGCAGCTGTTCCTAATCCTGATGCAAAGACAAAGATGCAAACCCCACCGCAGCCTTCGCGCAACCCACGGACACGTTGCATATTTGACTTGGCAGTGATGGCTAAATGCAATCCCGCTGCTCAGGTCTACAGTGAGACAGCTTTGGCGTTTAACACATCTGTACTTTCCAACACACACTTGGACATGGGGACAAATCATGATGGAAAGGATCTCAAGTATTAGTGCAATATTGTAATATACAGTAAAAACAGCAATGATTCAATATGACACGATGTATAGATGTACTGATGAAATACATTGTGATTCAGGATTATAAATCAGTTCATTTTTTTAGATAGACACACCAGGCACACTTCCTTCACTGGGCCTGAAATGTACAGAGGTCATACCTCCTTTACTGGGTCTGAAATGTGCAGAGGCCACACCTCCTTCACTGGGTCTGACAAGTACAGATGCCACACCTCCTTCACTAGGCTCAACAGGTACAGAGGCCATACCTCCTTCACTGGGCCCAACAGGTACGGAGGCCACACCTGCTTTCCTTGGGCTGAAATGCACAGTGGCCACACCTCCTTCACTGGGCCTGGCAGATATAGATGCCACACCTCCTTCACTAGGCTCAACAGACACAGAGGCCATACCTCCTTCACTGAGCCCAACAGATACAGAGGCCACAATTCCTTCACTGGGTCTGAAATGCACATACCACACCTCCATCACAGGTTCCAAAAGGTACAGAGGCCATAACTCTTTTACTGAAACTGAAAGGTACAGAGGCCACGCCTACTTCATTGACACTGGAAGGAATAGAGGACACACCTTCATTACTGGGTCTGACAGGCACACAGGCTATAACTCTTTGCTGGAACTGGAATACACACCTCATTTACTTGGATGAGGTCTAACAGGTACTGAGGCTACAACTACTTTAATGACACTGGCTGGTACAGAAGCAACAGCTCATTCACAAGCAGTGACAAGTATTAAGGCCATGCCTCTTTCACTAGCACTGAGGTATTGAGACCATTCCTCATTATCTGTGACCTCCAACAACAGAGACCACACGTCATTTACTGGGATTGATAGGTGCTGAGGTTCTGTCGTCTTTACTTGGACGAAATGTTACAAATTCCAGCCCTCCTTCATTATATGTGACAAACACAGAGGCCACACCTCCTTTACTGGGCTGCACCTCTTTCAGTGTGATTGACAGGCACAAAGCAACAACTTCTTCACTAGGAGTGACAGACCTCAAGGCCACATCTCTTTCAGTGGGACCAACAGATACAGAGGCCATACCTTCTTTTCTGGGAGGCCATGGATCATAGCCTCCATGTGTATTGACTCAGGCTAAAGTTATTATTCCATCATCTGTGTATCGGATCTGCTGCCATGATGATGAACGAGTGAGCAGATGAGATGTGCAAGAAAGTAAAACACAGATGAGTAGTCCTGCATGTACTAGAATAACACTAAGATCCAGTTTACACCTGTTCCTTTTATATATCCTGAGCATCAGAATTATATCTGGATAGAAATTATCCACATAAAATCAGAAGTTTAAATGCACCCAAGTCACTTGTAAAACAGATTTGCATCTAATGATTGCTCAACCCACTTCTGTAGACACATTTAGGTAGATAGATCATACTGTGTAGGTAAGTGCAGTCATCTCTTTAACCCTTCCTGATTTTTTTGTATTATCTCGTAGCCCATGTCAAAATAACTGTAAACAAAGGATGTTACATGAACTCAGTCAAATAGGTTTGGGTATTATGTGTGATTCTGCTTAACTGGCTTGGGAAACTCTTAAGGTTTCTTAGTGGAATCCTTCAACAAAGAGGGTTCCTTTTGTAAAGAAACCTAGAACCATTAATCATCCAAACAACCCCTGACAAACCCTTGAATCTAGACAGGTAGACTTCACCTGGAGCATGGTTTAAAATGGCTCCCAAGTGGTATCAAGTGAGACTGAATACAGAAGATACCACAGCCATACATGGCTGGGAATCCAAGAGGAACAAAACTGGTTGTGCTCGCCTGGTGGGAGGGATGGTATATTCTCTCTCCCCTGTCAATCAGAACAGCACTAGTATCTGTGAGCTCATGTATTCAAAGTAACCTGAATGTTCAGCTGACATAGCATGAACAGCAGCTTGAAAGACGTGGTGGCTGGTTTCAAGTTTCTCAGTGGAAGCACCTGCTAGCCTTCAACCTCCCTGCCGAAGTACTTGTCGAGTGGTAGCACTTGTCAAGTGGCTGGCTAGTGGGTAGGAATTGACAAATTACCAAATTGGAAGAAGAAAAAAGATGTTAAACACAGTCTGGAAGCTCCTTAGACTGGCCAGAAAGTTCTTGATTTTCTGTACCAAACATTGACCCAGACATATCAAACACTGACCACGAAATCTGCAGACTGGAGCTGAACAGTACAAACTGAGGCTGACTGTGACTCAAGGCTATAATAAAAGTCAATATTGCCCCATCTATGGAACAGTTGATAGTGTAATAAAAACACAGACATAGATAACCTTCAAGCCAATTATCACTTTCGGTCAAACCAGTGTGATCTCATGACTGTAAATTTGTTTGCCAACACAAAGCCAAGTTGTATAAAAAGCTGCCAATGGTAACAGTTAAAGCAAGAAAGTTGAGTTAATGGTTGTTTGATCATGATGGGGTAAGGGCAGCATGGTAGAACAGGGGGTAGTTTTGCTGCCTAAGAACTTCTGGCTCCTCAGTTTGATCCTGAGTGCAGGTTACTGTCTGTGTTTGGTTTCACAGGTTCTCCAGTTTCCTCCCATCTCCAACTAGTTAGATTGGTGACTCTAAATTACTTTTAGCTGTGAACACGTGTTTGGACTGGTCTTCCATCTAGGGTATATCCCTGCCTCGCACCTATCCCGGGATAAACTCCAGATCACGACTCTTACCAGGATAAAGCACTTAATGTCGATGAATTAACAACAATGCTGTGACTGAGACTGAAGATGACAATCACTGACAATGCCTTGATGTGCAAGCAAATAGAGCGTTGAAGATTCATCCTGTAGTCTGACAATCCACCACGGTATATTTTAATACTCGGTCTTAATGAAGTGCTATCAGAAAGCGAAAGCTATGCGTTTGGGAGTAGAGAGGGAAGAGATATTTAAATTATTTGTGCTAAAACCATTTGGCATGCCAGTATTTCCATTAAAAGTTATCACTGCGAGAGACCCATCAGGCTACAGATCGCCACAGTGGAACTTCCCCGAGGTCAGAGTTTACAAAAAGAAGCACAAAGAAAAATAGAGAGAGAGAGGAGGTGGAAATAGAAAGAAGCCATCTTCTACAGTTCCTATTGATTCTCCATTAGCTTGCAGCAACCTTGGTTAAATCAGTCCACTTTGTGTTCTCCACGTCTCTGGCCATGCAATCTTAATTAATTCTGATCCGAGGCCAAGGAAGTAAATTACTCTCTCTGCTCAATGACCGGCACTTCATTTGTCCTGCACAGCTTGGTTTTAATGTCTGCTCAATCTCGCATTGCACAAAGCATCTCTCTTTCTCTGTTTATCACCAATTTTAAACTGAAGCGTTATCTGTTTAAAATCTGATGCCAGTGTTGAAACAGATATGATTCCCGTCAGGTGTCCAGTGAGTAAGTATCTGATTAGTGCTCCAAACATCTACATCTGTATCCAGATTTAAACCTGAAGTGACTTTGGTCTAAACTGGATGTGTTTTGCTTGATATTTTATTTTATTTCAATTGGATGAATTAAACAAACAAACAAACAAACAAATACCCACTATGAACGCTACACACCCAGGATCACTGGAAAAGCTCAGATGTCAGCATGGTCTGTGATTTTTAGCTCTGACAGTTCCTCAGCTACACGAGATGGAACTGCACTTGCACCATTATTACTCTTGTTTGTGAGCATTTCACAGCTTTCGGGGAAAAAAAAAATAGTGTGCTTCATATTTAGGGCCCGAGCACTGGAGGTGCAAGGCCCTATTATTTTCCTAAGGATGCTTATTATTATTATTATTATTATTATTATTATTATTATTATTATTATTATCTTATTATTATTATTATTATTATTATTATTTTCTTCTTTTTTTTTTTTTTTTCAAGACTTGGCCATTTTTGAGGTGGTTCCCATGGGCGAAAACTCATGAAATTTGGTACACACATCAGCCCTGGCCACTGCTACTCAGGGATAGAGGCTTGGCCCTGGGTGTGTCCGGAGACTCCATAGCGCCCCCATTGTCATTGAGTCATTGAGACTTTTCCCCGGTATATAGTTTCACCTATCCATGTCTAATTTGGTAGGTGTATGGGGTGTCCCAAGACAAACAAAATTGTAACGTACATTGTATTAGCTATACTCAACAGGAAGTGAGTTAGTTTTGGTTTTGTGCATTTTGACATGTTACATTTTGACGTTCTCCTCCTAGGCAGTTTGTTGGATTCATCCCAGATTTGGTATACGTGATGTCAAGATGTTACTGATTTTGAATTGCGAAGGGATTTTCGATATCTTGCAAGATGGTGAAAAAGGCGAAACAATAAATTCATATATTAAGCCACGCAAACAGGAAATCTGCACCTAAAAACTCATCACAGGTGGTGCACACATCAGATACCCAGACTTTTGTCGCACATCTCAGATGCGTGTGCATTGTATGATGACCACGCGTAATGGTTCATGGAACCGGAGGTGCTCGGGCCCTTCATCGCCACTTGCGGCTATACTCATATTGATGTTTGTATTCATTTTGAACAAATTATCTTTTCATTCCAAACAATGTCTTCATATTCATTTAGAATTGTATTCCAGCAAATGAGTAAAGATACATAAACCAAATTTGAAGAAATGAACCAAATGTATTAATACCTTGAATGTCCTTTCCTTCTATACTAAGAAATATTACAATACTGTTCAATTAACCAAGATCACACGACCTGTGTTCACATGAGTTTGAAATGATTTCAGAGATTAGTAATGCTGCAAATAAACCATAAGCCAATCCTTAGTGCTGAATACTAAGATGAGCTAAACTGCAAATTTATATGATTTACCGCAAACTAACTCATGAGGAAAGTTCAAATGTTTGACAGATGAAGTTGACAGCACCACTGACCTTTGATACTAATGGCATAGACTGACAGATCATAGTACAAATCATTTCAAAGACAAATTAATTTATAATTGTCCTTAATCCAAATACAAAGTCTTTCCTCATATCTAAATATAAACCTACTTGTTTCATCAACTGCATTATCATGTAATTGCAAGTACACGGGGAGCAAAAATAAACAATAATATATAAGGAATAAAAAATTTGAAGCACACTGTTATAGGACATTTATCCATGACAGGATGGCGTAAAGTTGCCCAATGGGAAGCAGAGTTGTTGTAACCACCCTGAAGTTGATTACTTTCCAATAACACGATATCTCTAAAAGCATTTTCTTCTTCTTTTTCAACATCAACCCAATGATTTTAATGTACGTACTGATGAACATATGTATTCAACTGAGCACATTAATATAAGCCTGTGATTTGGATCATAGCCAGCAGTACTGTCCGAGCTGTTCTGTTATGGGAAATCGACACCTTCTGACCAATAAGAATTAAACGGTGATGTAATAATGCATTTCCCTCCCC
>JAOEHJ010000028.1:6561115-6575572 GCA_025447855.1 Potamarius usumacintae
GTGGGCTTATGCCATGGGCTGCTGAGGTCAGTGTAAAGAGGTAGGGTTGGTTTCCTGCAGCAGAACTTGAAAAATGTAACAAATAATATCTTCGACTTGGTATAAAGTTGGTATATAGGGCGGGGATATAGATGACTGTCTTGTTGTTGAATTTCATTTTGAGTTTGAGTAAAACAGAATAAATACCATGCATCTCTGTCTAGTTCAGTACATGCAACCACAGTCATGGGGAAGACTGCTGACTTGATAGTTGTCCAGAAGACGATCAAATTTCAAATTTGTCACATACACAGTCGTACAGAGTACAACATGCAGTGAAATGCTTATTGCAGTGATCTGTAGGTCGTGAAGATAGTTTGGGGGGGAATGGTAAAAAGGAAGGAGAGTAAAATGGAATATAATAAGTAGAATTAAAAAAAAAGAATAGAAACAAACATGGAGTGTTCTGCAGAATATACACACTATATAGAATATGTATAAATATATTGCACTGTAATTAGGTTGCAAAAAAATATAATTACTATAGAAATGTACTGTGTATATATTGTACTTTAGTTAGATAAATTTACATGAAGAGGATGTAAGAGATTTGGGGGGGTTGAGTGTGAAGTGGTGATGATACCTAGTGGTTATCGGTTATTGTCCTTTTATTGTTAGTTATTTTTAATGTTATTGTCCTGATAAAGAACCTGAATGGCCTGAGGGAAGAAGCTCCTTCTCATTCTCTCCATGTTGGCCTTAAGGGACCGAAAGTGCTTCCCTGACCTCAACAGAGAGAAGAGTCCATGGTTGGGATGGCTGAGGTCCATCACTATCTAACTGGCTTTGGTGTGGCACCGCTTGGTGTAAATAGATTGCAGGTCGGGGAGCTTGGTGTGGATGATGCGCTTGGCTGATCACCCCATTCTCTGGAGAGCCCATCGGTCCTCCTTGATACTGTTTCCAAACCAAGTGGAGATATTTCCGGTCAGGATGTTCTCGATGGGACAGGAATAAAAGTTCCTCCGTGGAAGACTGAAGTATCAGAGACGTCTTGGATGGAAAAGACGCTGGTGGGCCTTCTTAACCAGGGCAGTAGTGTGACAGGGCCATGACAGGTCTTGCGTGATGTGAATGCCCAGGTACCGAAAGCTGTCAAGTCTCTCCACTGGGGTCCTGTTGATGTTGAGGGGCTTGTAGTTCCTCCCCTGCTTTGTGCAGAAGTCCACTGTCAGCTCCTTCGTCTTGCTGATATTTAGGAGGAGGTTGTCCTGTCACCAGATATCCAAGTTTCTGACCTTCACCAGGTAGGCCTCTTCATTGTTCTCTGAGATAAGGCCTACCATAACAGTGTCGTCAGCAAACTTGACAATGGTGGTAGAGTGTGATGAGATGATGCAGTTATATGTGTAGAGTACAGCAGGGGGCTCAGAACACAGCCCTGGGGTCTCCAGTGCTGAGGGTGATTGGTGGGGGCTTGTTTCCCCACCCTTACTGTCCTGTGGTCTATTTGAAAGGAAGTCAAGGATCCATTGACACAGTAATGGGTTGAGTCCCAGATCCTTCAACTTCGTGAAGAGCTTTCAGGGGATTGTTGTCTTGAATGCAGAACTCGTCTACAAACAGCATCTTAACACAGGGTTTCTGCGGGACATTAAAAATCATTAAATGGATTTTGTGAAAATTAAGGCTTTAAATGGCATTTAAAAAGCATTAACTTTGATTCCCAGGAGCATTAAAAATTCTTTTGGTAGTTTTCAAGAAAAATATTTATTTGGGAGAGAGAGAAAGAGAGAGAGATGGAATCAAAAGCTAGCGAACTAAGGCACATGCATTAACCCTCTGGGGTCTGAGCGTATTTTCTGGCACTAATGATTTTACTATGCTCTGATTTTGTCAATTTCAACAAATCTAAGCAGTATTTTCGAAGTCTTTTTTTTTTTTTTTTTGTAGTATTCAGCACAAGTTCAGCTACAATAACATCTATGTAGTATGTCATGATCATACTTTTTTTTTTAAATGAATGTTTTAAAAAGCAGTTTTAGAACTGTGTTGGAATGTGTGAAAAAACAACTTTACCCATTGTGTCGAACTGTTTTGGTCACTTGAAGTGATTCTGTTCAGTCTTAGGAATGGATCAAGCACAAAAACTTAAATCCACTCGATTGATTTGGACAATTAACTGGCCATCAAAAAAAATGCATGTCCTATTGTTTTGGGATAAAGGGTTGGGAGTGGGAGGGGTATTCAATGAGAAGAGTAGTTCTGTGCTGTCTGGCAGTGATCTAATCAAAGTTGGTAATTCTGGGACACTTTTTTTTTTTTTAATAAAACTTTGTGCAGTAGTTGACATGAGTGTACATTTGACACAGTAGCATGGCAAGGTGCATATATTATTGATCAGACATATTTTGAATATTTGTCCCTTTATGGATGCTGCAGTGATTGTATAGTCTACCTTGCACATGAAGTGATGTGTTCAGTCAGTTTCCATGCAAGGGTTTACTCTAAGATTGTTTATCACATGTCTGCCACCTGGTTGGAATTGTACATGACCCCCACCCTTCATTCAGCTGGTGGTGAGACCGCAAGTCTTGGTTATGATCTTATCTTGTTGATGGTACCTGAAGCTTCATGTCAAGGTTTTAGTCTGAACATGCTTGCGTTATGTGGCTGGCCTGGTCACCAGATTGTTGCCCCCAGACACCACCCCCATGTAAATGACATTTACGTGCATTCTGCCCTTGATTTATGTGCTTTTCATCTGTGTGCTTCTGAGGACTGTAGTAAATCAAGTGCTTCCACATGGCAAAATATCATATTGCCTTTTAAGTTGATGGTAGGCCTGGGGGTGGTGTCTACATATTTTTCATTTACCTTGACGCTTTACACACTATTGGCATCTGGTGACCAGGCCAGCCACATAACCCAAGCATGCTCAGACCAAAACTTTGGGTAGGCACGGTAGTGTAGTGGTTAGCACTGTTGCCTCTCAGCAAGAAGGTTCTGGGTTCAAGCCCAGCAGCCGACGGGGGCCTTTCGCTTTGGAGTTTGCATGTTCTCCCCATGTCTGCATGGGTTTCCTCCAGGTGCTCTGGTTTCCCCACAGTCCAAAGACATGCAGGTTAGGTTAACATGGGGCAGCCTTAGGCTGAAGTGCCCTTGAGCAAGGCACTGAACCCCAACTGCTCCCCGGGTGCTGTAGCATAGCTGCCCACTGCTCTGGGTATATGTGTGTGCTCATTACTCACCTTTGTGCATGTTTGCATGCATGTGTTCACTGCTTCAGATTTGTTAAATGCAAAGGTGCATGTGACCAAGGCTTCTTCCCAGTCAAAAGTTTGGACACACCTACTCCATTCATAGGCTTTTGCTTTATTTTGACTATTTTATACATTGTTGAACAATACTGAAGACATCAGAACTATGAAATAACACATGGAACATGTATGGAAGTCTGTGGTAAAATAAAGTTTTATATTCTTCATTTACCTTGACGCTTTACACTCTACTGGCATTATCTTAACCAACTTCATGAGGAAGTCATCTAGAATGGTTTTCAATTAACAGGTGTGCCTTGTCAAAAGTTAATTTTTGGAATTTCTTTCCTTATTGAGGCGTGTGTGTGTGTGTGTGTGTGTGTGTGTGTGTGTGTGTGTGTGTGTGTGTGTGTGAGAGAGAGAGAGAGAGAGAGAGAGAGATGGAGGTTTGGTTGGTGTCATGGACTATGTGTCCTGTGCCAGTCTGGAATAAAGTGTCCGTGTCGAAGGCCGGAGCTTCCCCAGGGCTTTTCTGATTAATTGAGCTGTCCGAGCCCTCCGATGGTGGCTCCTTTACGTAGAGCTCCTGGGAAACTCACCGAGCTTCCATCATAAAGGAAAAAAAATCGTTTTCCTGTGCTAAAATTAGAGACTTTCGCTTTCTCGCTATGTTCTTACATCAGCATACGCGTCACCTTGCTGGAGGGGTTTAATGATCGTCATGTCAGAGAGAGAGAGAGAGAGAGAGAGAGAGAGATATGACAGGACAGGCAAACACCAGGCAACTTGGACACGTCCCCCTCCCGCCTCTGTCACTCACCGGCTGTGTGCAGCGGCCGAAGATGAAGCACTGCTGTCTCAGGTAAATGGCCACCAAAGGCCAAAAATGGTGCAGTGTTGACTTTGGGCATAGATCAGCTATTTTATTATGCCTGACCTAACTTTGGACTTTCTATCCTTTTCATTTCTGTCATGTCGGGTTCCGGAATAAAGTCAAACATGTGAGAATGCCAAGGAGTTGCTCACTTCGTCATGTCGTCTTTAATCCTAACCTAACCTTGTCATTTGTAATATTTTGTGGACATTTATGCGAATCGTTATAAATCCATACAATCTTCCCATTCTAAAAAAAAAAAAAAAAAGTAACCCCATTTTGACCACATGGGAGGAGATTAATAATTATCAAAGAGTCAAAGTCTTTTCCGTGCCAGGACTTGGTCCTCCCAGGCAGTCTCCCATCCCAGTACTAAGCAAGCCCTTAAGGCGCACTGGACGGTGGCAATCTCCGTTTCAGTAGCCATCGGCCTCTTGCCTATACAGCTAGGGTTACAGTAGGGCGATAGCCCTCTGCTAACCGCGAGAGTTTGACTCCCTACTCGCATCTGTATTGCAGCGTGCCTTACCAGATGGCATTAGGTACTATTTTTATGATAGTCTTTGGTATGACCCAACTGCGAGTGGAACTTGCGGTCTCCTGATCGAGAGGCAGCTTGTGGTTGATTACTAATTCTAATATTGCATAAATTAATTAATTCTAGGTTGAAGCTAGATGCTGAAAGAGTTCGTTGGATTGAGAATGTTCCACCACATGAAAGTCGAGCAGGATTGGTTTTGCCTGCGTATCGTAGTGTAGCGTAGTGCATTGCAGCGCCTGTTTCTATTCCCTGCAATCTAACCAGGTGTAAGTGTTCTGGATCACACGAAGTCACTTCTCAAGGACTTTTCTCTCCCTCCCTGTCTCTTTTCTGTACCGAGCAGTGGTATTTTTGTCCTGCTGCAAGGTGACTGCTTATTCCTGCTTATTCAGGCTCAGTGTAGCTCAGTCCATGTGTGTTTTTTTTTTTTTTTTTTGGTGCGCTTTTCACATTTTGTTCATGTTTTCAATTTGCTTAGCCTTTCTTTTTCCCATACTGCCACCTTTCAACCGTTCTCTTACACAAGTGGCTTGTTTATAACTGGCCGCTTGCATGAACTTCGGCGTGAGGCACGATGAAAAGTTCTCTCAGGCTAAAAACCGCAAATGCTGACACATGCAACGTGAGGTGGAGAAAACATACACACACAGAGCTAATTAAAGCAATGCTTCCATGTCAACTGTTCACTCAGCCATTCGACTGGACTCCACATCTTTATGCATTCACACACTGAGCTGAATCTGGAACGGTGCTGTGGTCACCTTGGAGAAGCCGATATCAAAGCTCCAAATAGCTCTGTAACTCAACAAATGTAAATAATTTTAAAAACACAGAAATCATTCTTTCAGCACAACAAAAGAAAGAGCAAAAAGAAAAACCCCCAACAACATGAAATGCTCCAGAAGAGGACGGGTTCCACATTCCGTCTCCGCGTTCTAGCCTGTTATTATTCCTTTATTTGTTAAATGTACTATTCAGGGGCTGGCAAGGAAGAAAACGTAGGAACAAAACCAAAAAGTAAAACAACTCAGTCAGTTGTCAACGACTTCAGAGAGAAGAAGAAGAAGAAAAAAGCTCAGAGGCAATTAACGAAGTTATAATTCTGTACGTCGTGCTAATGAGTGTGTCTTTGTAAGGATTAGGACGATGGGCATTGTTGTCGTAATTCCTCTCTATTGTAAAACGCACAAAGAGATGAAAGAAGATGGAGTAGGAGGAAAGAAAGTCGCAGAAAAGCCGCAGAACACCGCGTTGGACGAGTGACGCTGTCAGTCACAATCTCGCTTCACTCATGCTACACAAATCCTCAGCATGCCGCCCGGTGAACGTGCCGACATTGTTTTTAATTGTAGCCTGACAAAAGCCGTCTCGAATTCACCACTGAGGCACAAAAGCAGCTCTCAGACTTCGTCTTCATGGACGTTTGAGCAGCACTTTGGTAAGATGAGTCACAGGCCAGCGTGCTCAGAATTACTGTACGGTGCAGCTTGAGCTCGGGCCTCGAACAATAGCCGACAAGAGCTTTGCATTGATTGGCATCGCGTTGTTTGTTGGCTTTGCGCCTGTCAGTCTTCACCCCCCTCCCAGTCAACACTGCTGGCTGCATAGCTGTTTATTTCCAGCTACAGGAGCAAATGCTGGCGTTGGTTTTGCACAAAATATGTTGCTACCAAGCTCAAGTCAGGAAGAAATTAACTTGGAATACTTCGCTGGTCACTCATAGATCAGGGTTTGGGCTAACCAGGGCAAAATTTTAGGTTCAAATCCATTGTTAGCCCCAATTGGCTCTTTGGATAAATTGGATAATCTCCAATGCTATTTTGCTAATCGATGATAATCACAACCAAATCCCACATCATATCATATCATATCATAGAAAAAGTGATATACATTCTATAAAGTCAGAGATTTGGGCTATACCCGCTAACAACCCCAACCAACCAACCAACCTTAATTTAAGGATAGAGAAGTGATTTAAGATCTGAGGTATCATGCCATTGGTCACCAGGTTGTGAGTAGTTAGGCAGTGTGGGTGTTGAGGCTGTGGGTTGTCATGTTTCTGGTCATCATGCTGGTAGTCATCATGTTGGTAATCATCATGTTGCTGGTCATTATGTTGGTAACCATCATGCCACTGGTCACCAGGTTGTGAGTAGTCAGGCTGTGGGTCTTTATGCTGTGCATCGTCATGTTGCTGGTCATCACGTTGGTAGTCATCATGTTGGTAGTTGTCACATTGGTAGTCATCATTATGCTAGCAGTTGTGACATTGGTAGTTGTCATGTTGCTGGCCATTATGTTGGTAATTGTCATGGTGCTGGTCGTTATGTTGGTAATTGTCATGTTGCTGGCCATTATGTTGGTAGGTGTCATGGTGCTGGCCATTATGTTGGTAGGTGTCATGTTACTGGCCATTATGTTGGTAGTTATCATGGTGCTGGCCATTATGTTGGTATTTGTCATGTTGCTGGCCATTATGTTGGTAGTTGTCATGCTGCTGGTCATTGTGTTGGTAATTGTCATGTTGCTGGCCATTATGTTGGTAGTTATCATGGTGCTGGCCATTATGTTGGTAGTTATCATGGTGCTGGCCATTATGTTGGTAGTTGTCATGTTGCTGGCCATTATGTTGGTAGTTATCATGGTGCTGGTCATTATGTTGGCAACTGTCATGTTACTGGCCATTATGTTGGCAGTTGTCATGGTGCTGGCCATTATGTTGGTAATTGTCATGTTGCTGGCCATTATGTTGGTAACTGTCATGTTGCTGGCCATTATGTTGGTAACTGTCATGTTGCTGGCCATTATGTTGGTAGTTGTCATGTTGCTGGTCATTATTTTGGTAATTGTCATGTTGCTGGCCATTACGTTGGTAGTTATGTTGCTGGTCATTATGTTGGTAATTGTCATGTTGCTGGCCATTATTTTGGTAATTGGTCATGTTGCTGGCCATTACGCTGGTAGTTATCATGGTGCTGGTCATTATACTGGTAATTGTCATGTTGCTGGTCATTATTTTGGTAATTGTCATGTTGCTGGCCATTACATTGGTAGTTATCATGGTGCTGGTCGTTATGTCGGTAATTGTCATGTTGCTGGCCATTATGTTGCTAATTGTTATGTTGCTGGTCATTATGTTGGTAATTGTCATGGTGCTGGTTATTATGTTGGTAATTGTCATGGTGCTGGTTATTATGTTGGAAGTTGTCGTGTTGGTAGTCGTCACATTGCTGGTCATTATGGTGGTAGTCATCACGTTTCTGGTCATTATGGTGGTAGTCGTCACGTTGCCGGTCATTATGTTGGTAGTCGTTACGTTGCTGGTCATTATGTTGGCAGTCGTCACATTGCTGATCATTATGTTGGGAGTTGTTACGTTGTTGGTCATTATGTTGGTACTCGTTACGTTGCTGGTCATTATGTTGGTACTTGTTACGTTGCTGGTCATTATGTTGGTACTCGTTACGTTGCTGGTCATTATGTTGGTACTCGTTACGTTGCTGGTCATTATGTTGGTACTCGTTACATTGTGGGTTATTATGTTGGGAGTCGTTACGTTGCTGGTCATTATGTTGGTAGTCGTTACTGGTCATATCTTGTGGCTCATTGTGTCGCTGGTCAGCATGCCGCTGCTTGTCAGAACTGTAGCTGTGTGTGACGTAATTGGTCATCTGTCTCTCTCTCACTTACAAAGCTACAAAGCTGCCAATACAAACTTTGGTTGCTGTCCAGGAAGCTTGGCCTGGGTTTATTTTCATTCTTTTAAGCTCTACTTGGGCAAAATGTCTCCTCAGAGCCCTTGGAATTACTTTCATCCCATTATCACATCAGTCCTGCTTGCTAGCAGTCACTCAGGAGGATGGATCAGATTAGAGTTTCTGTTTTTTATTGCTTATGGCTAGTGTGATTGTGAAACTGCAAATACACTCAGACAGTTGAGCAAGCAAGGTAGATTGCCAATAAACTCTCAAATGTACAAAAGTGTGTGTATGGATATTAATTGATCTGTACTACAGCTTCATTCATTTTAAAATGTTGAATTGGTGAAACCAGAGTTGATTATTCAGTGTGATGTTAAAAATGATAATTTACATGACACTACGATTTTTTTTTCCCAATCTGATCATGCCTATTTCTACGAATGACTGTGGTTTCCTTCTAAAGTGCTTCACATGAAGGTTCTAGTTTTAACAATTCCTTTAGGCCAAGTTCTGAGATCAAGTCCAATCAGATCAGCAGTGGTAGAACCAGTTAAGCACTGTTTACCACTACTGGCCCATGGTCACAAGCTGTCTATGAATATCGCACAAGTGTGGAATGTGAGCAAGCAACAGATCATATGCACGTGCTCTCTCACACACACACAGAGAACGGCAGGTGCACATAACAGCATACGAGATAAGAGAAATATCTCACTTACACACCCACACATACAGCAGTGGGTGGGGAAAGCTTCCTGATTTCCCCATTAAGACACTTTCCTCTTACTGCAAGCTATAATTGTCACACTATGACACTCAGCAGCTCCTGATGAATAGCCATGTAATGAAACCACCACAGACGATGCAAAGATAAAAACAAAAGTAGGAAATTATGGTAAAAGAGTGAGGATCTGAAACATGTGATGTCTATCTCTCTTTCACTAATTACTGGAGGAACCTAAAAGTACAAAAACGTTGAAGGAACGTTCATATAATGGGCAGAAATTCAAAATAAATAAATAAATAAATGAACAGATGAGTAAGTCAATAAATATATTTTTAAATGCTATAAAAATGGCACAAAAAAAAACAAAAACAAAATTCAATCCATTTTGCCAACAGCACTTATTTACCTACCTGTTGTCAACTAACAAAATGATTGGCACCCTTTGTGAAAATTAAAATGCAGAATTAAACTAGATAGAGACTGTCACGAAAGTCACAGTAATTTACGCTAGCTCTTACAAACCAGAACGTCTGGTCACCGTACCCTATAGATCCATAATGGTAAGCGATAGAAAATAACGCTTAGTGAGGAGAAGTTGGGCCCTGCCGCCCTTATCAAAAAAAAAAAAAAAAACTGATTGAAAGAAATCATGAAAATTGACAGAGATAGAAGTGATTGAAGAAAATCCCATTTTTCATGGATCATTCCAGATCAGTGATCCAGATCACCACCAAAAGTCCATCCATCCATCCATCCATCCATCCTGTTCTACAGGGTCACAGGCAAGCTGGAGCCTATCCCAGCTGACTATGGGCAAGAAGCAGGGTACACCCTGGACAAGTCACCAGGTTATCACAGGGCTGACACCTAGAGACAAACAACCATTCATACTCACAGTCAACTTAGAGCCACCAATTAGCCAAACCTGCATGTTTTTGAACTGTGGAGGAAACCCACACAGACACAGGGAGAACATGCAGACTCGACACAGAAAAGCCCTGGGACCTTCTCACTGTGAACCTAGGACCTTCTCACCGTGAGGCGACAGTGCTAACCACTACACCACCATGTTGCCATTGCTGGCACTACCAAAAGTCATAGCAATGTAATTCAGCCCAGAGGCATTCTTCATGTGAAATTTGGTGATGATTGGTTGAAAACTGACGAAGAAATACCATCTTAAAAAGTTTAAGGAGAATGATGATGATAATAATAATAAGAAGAAGAACTAGATAGAGATTGTGACTAAAGTCACTGCGGCTTGTGTCAGAATGGCCGAGCGGCCTAAGGTGCCAGACTCAAGGTATAATAAGCCTTTCTGCAGTGAGGATTCTGGTCTCCAATGGAGGTGGGGGTTCAAATCCCACTTCTGGCAAAGACTTTGGGTGGTGTAGTGGTTCGCACCATTGCCTCACAGCAAGGTTTTGGGTTCGAGCCCAGCGGCTGGTGGGGGCCTTTCTGTGTGGAGTTTGCATGTTCTCCCTCTGTCCGCGTGGGTTTTCTCCACAGTTCAAAGACATGTAGTTAGGTGGACTTGGGCTGAAGTGCCCTTGAGCAAGGTACCTAACCCCTAACTGCTCCCTGGGTGCTGTAGTATGGCTGCCCATTGCTCTGGGTGTGTGCATGTATTCACTGCTTCAGATGGGTTAAATGCAGAGGATGAATCTCACTGTGCTTGAAGTGTGCATGGTAACAAAGGTTTCTTCTTCTCCTCTTACCACCCGGGACGTCTGGTCACCGTACCCTATAGATCCATAATGGTAGGAGATAGAAAATAATGCTTAGTGAGGAGAAGTTGGGCCCTGCCACCCTGAACAAAATTTAAAAAAAAAGCCTGATTGAAAAAAAAAAATCATGAAAATTGACAGTGTTAGAAGTGATTGAAAAAAAATCCCATTTTTCATGGATCATTCCAGATCAGTGATCCAGATCACCACCAAAAGTCCACCCATCCATCCATTATTTGTAGCCGCTTATCCTGTCCTACAGGGTCGCAAGCAAGCTGGAGCCTACCCCAGCTGACTATGGTCAAGAGGCAGGGTACACCCTGAACACGTCGCCAGGTTATCGCAGTGCTGACGGAGAGACAAACAACCATTCACACTCATAATTACAGTCAATTTAGAGCCACCAATTAGTCTAACCTGCATGTCTTTGGACTGTGGGGGAAACCGGAGCACCTAGAGGAAACACACGGGGAGAACATGCAAACTCTACACAGAAAGGCCCTCGCCGGCCGCTAGGCTCAAACCCAGGACCTTCTTGCTGTGAGGCGACAGTGCTAAAAACTACACCACCATGTCACCGCCGCCACCAAAAGTCAATCTCACTGTGCTTGAAGTGCACATGTGACAAATAAAGGTTTCTTCTTCTGATTTGTGCTAGCTCTTACAAACCGGCACATCTGGTCAACGTACCCTATAAATTTGGAATGGTAAGAGATAGAGAATGATGCTTATTCAGGAAAAAAGGCCATTTTTCCTGGATCATTCCAGATCAGTGATCCAGATCAGCACCAAAAGTCAGAGGAATATAAATCAGCCCAGAGGTATTCTTCATGTGAAATTTGGTGATGATTGGTTGAGGGAGAAATAGCATGTTAGGAGAATAAGAAGAATAAGAAGAATAAGAAGAAAGAAGGAGAAGAAGAAAAAGAATAGAGTAGAAGGATCCTGAGTGAGAGTAACAATTTGCACCAGCGCTGCTAGCGCAAATTAACAAAACACTGAAGCACAGTTCTGTAGTACGACATTTTTTTCTTCTGCAGCTCAAAAATATCTAGCACACACATGAAAGAGGTGATGTATTTTCTACCTTCACGTTTTATGAACATTCGTTTGAATATCCGTGATGTAATGGGTCACATGACCAGGCACGTTTACTTTACGCGCTTGAGTCAGATGTCCGAGTCGAACTGTATAGATGCAAGAACATGACAGATGTTATCAAAGATACAACAGCCTTGTTTAGTACGTATTCCACAGCGCTGCCGAATTCTCGATTCTGATTGGCCAGAAGGTGTTGATTAGTTTTTGAAAACAGCAGCTCTGATAGTAGGAGGACAAGGAAATTATGCTTTGAAGAAGCAACAATTCTTGTTTGATAAAAGGCACTACTGATCTTCCATGACATAAACCTTAACTATCAATGAAACAATGACGCTTCGCATCAGCCTGCATCACACCACCAAATCATTGATTATTTTCTTATAATCACACACCGCAAAGTGTCCTAATTGAATAAGACTGTTTTGACAAATTTACAAAGTTATTCACAAAAACGGACAAAGGAAACCATGAACAGTTACAAATATTTTATTAGAACTAATGCAGAGTATTTCACTGATAATCCCAACTATCCATATTACACTGATTTATTTGAAAGTCCATAAAATGTAAAGTTCTACAAGGTTAAAGGTTGTTTAACATTTATTCCACGAAATCAAGTCGTGCATGAGCTGACAGCCGACGAGGCGCGTAGCACCGACTTGGCTATAAGTCATGTACAACGAGATTGAGTAGAATAACTGTTTTATTCTATCCACATTCACTGGATTTTGAGAAACAGAGCATTTTTATTTTTAGCAAATGTGATCCATAAAAACTTTAGACAAAACAGCCAACAAAATCATTTCCGCTTAGAATGTAAACAAACTAGCAAAATGACAGGAACAATTTGTAAAAAATGTGATAATAATAATTCTTGAAAATTTAAAAAAATATACCTCCTTATTCCATATTTTGTTGCTTTTTTTTGTATTTTGGGGGGGTTTGTTTTCGAGTCGAGTTTTTATTTCGTCCTCGGTTGGTTCAGTAACGCTACGCCATTTTGTTTTTCTCTACTCACGTATATGAGCTGATATCCTCGTAGTAGAGTAGCCAATCAGAGCGCACGATTGCTCATATCCAGTGAACGTGGATAGAATAATTAATGCTAGTCAGATATTTGATTTTGGATTTTATCTGTTTAATTTTTTTTAATCCATAAATGGAATAATTAGACATGGAGTTTTAATAATGGTTAAATTCTTCCCTTCCTTTATAGCATTGCATTTTTAAGAAGAAGAAGAAGCAGCCAAGCCAAGAAGCCTTTATTTATCACACATACACTCAAGCACACAGTGAAATTTAACCGCTGCATTTAACTCATCTGAAGCAGTGAACACACACATGCACACACAAGCGAGCAATGAACACACACACATACCCAGAGCAGTGGGCAGCTATGCTACAGTGCCCGGGGAGCAGTTGGGGGTTAGGTGCTCGCTCAATGGCACTTCAACCCTCACCTTAGGCCATGGCTGCCCATGTTAACCTAACCGCATGTCTTTGGACTGTGGGGGAAACCGAAGCACCCAGAGGGGAGAACATGCAAACTCCACATGGAAAGGCCCCTGTTGGCCACTGGGCTCGAACCCAGAACCTTCTTGCTATGAGGCAACAGTGATAACCACTACACCACCGTGCCACCCTGTCTTTTAATAATTTGCCTTTTAATCTTATCTACTTTTAATATAATCTATCTATTAATTTAATCTTTGAGGAATGAAATGCAAAAATGATCGAAAACGTCAGGAGCACTGAGTCTCTCACCTACAACCTTTACGTCGTTTACGCCATCGTTGTTTGTTTTGGCAACATTCCATTACATTCCACGGTGTCATCTATTCATGATACAAATAAGCCAAACGTGAGATTAAAATACCTGATGAAGAAAATTTCTTCTTGGTAATTTCATCATCTTGGAATTATGGAGCTGTCGGTGTTAATTATACAGCAGGATTTAATTAAAGCTAAAGTGTTACATAAACCTATATTTCCATATTCATCCTTTGCAGTGCAGATTCTAAAGACGCTTTTCGAGGTTTAGAGTAAACAGGAAGGCAAAACAGATTAGAAAAGATGTGGTTTCAGGTATACTGGTGTTAGTGTGAGCTCGGTCTTAATCAGGAGCCATGGTGGCTGTGACTTCTGACACACATTTCAGATTTCACACTATATTCTACCTGCTTTACTTTATTTAACCTGATTTCTGCACTTTATCAATGCTATCGAGTGACTGGTGCCCAGCTGTCTGTTCTCTCTGAGGATCTTCCCTGTCAAGTCAAGATCTGGTGCCGATTAACACACGCAGGGGTAAAGGTGCTGGGAGCTTCGTGGTGTAACATCAGGGCTCATTCAGGGTTGTTCCATCAGGTCTACATAGATTCTCTCCCTGATTCTGTCCCTTCCTGTCCTTGTTAACTTACAACCCTAATTCCAAAAAAGTTGGGACACTGTGTAAACTGTAAATAAAAACAGAATGTGAAGATTTTCAAATCATGGAAACCCAATATTTCATTGAAAATAGTACAAAGACAACAGATCAAATGTTGA
>JAOEHJ010000028.1:6706261-6718321 GCA_025447855.1 Potamarius usumacintae
CCCTCCCATTTCTCTCTCTCTCCCTCCCATTTCTCTTTTGTCCTCCCCTCTCTCTCAATTCTCTTTTGTCCTCCCCCCTTCCCATTTCTCTTTTGCACCCCCCCCAAGAGTTGCTGTGTTTTGTGTACACTTCCCACAGGTCCAGTGGAATCAAATTGTAAATCTGTGCCTTGTGCTGTTTCACAGATGTGTAATGGATTGGGGCTGGACAGACCTTTATTTCAGATAGATCCAAAGAATTTCCTGTTTTTTTTTTTTTTAACTGTTTTTTAAAGTCTGGTCTTTTTTTTTTTTAATACATATATACAGTGTAATGAATGAAAAAGCATTGGCTCTTTGTCCTGGGTATTAAAGGAGCCCCTGAGCTCTGGCTCAGCTCTCAGGTCGGAATAAAAACCCGAGAGAGGTTCCTCACGTGAGCAGCTCCTGACCTCGGTAACAGTGAAACAGTAGCCAGTCACATGGGGATCAGATCCAGTCATGGAGTCGCCCAGGTACTTCAGAAACAGCACAACCTTTTTAACAGCAGCGGATGTGATGATGTTGAAAGGATGTGAGGAGTTTGTGCAGGCCAGAGTGTACAGACCTTTTCCCTAAGTTTACCCTGTCGAAAAATGTCAGACCTGAGCGGCGATCATGACACAGGTCACCTTTAGCTAAAACAAGCTGCTGATGTACAGTGGAAGATTCAGTAAAGTGCAACTGCACTCACTGCCTTTGTTTCTATTTTGAATCCTAATGTGGATCAAGAGTGCCCTTTGGTTCTTTAAAGGAAACTGTGTTTCACACGTTCATGTGCTGTGAGACGTTTAGGCCCCTGGTTACTCTCTTACAGGTGTTTTATTTATTTATTTATTTTTTATTTTAATGAAACCTTCTGAATGGAGGCTTTATTTTAGGTTTTAAACCTGTGCAGACACATCGTTTTAAATGTCAGTTGGTTCATTTTTTGCTTGGACAACATAATAATAATAATAATAATAATAATAATAATAATAATAATAATAATAATAATAATAGGTTGGAGATGAAAATCTGCAGTTAATGTTTTAAAGAATGCTGGCTCATGTGAGGCGGTACGGTGGTGTTGTGGTTAGCACTGTTGCCTCACAGCAAGAAGGTTCTGGGTTCGATCCCAGTGGCTGACAGGGCCTTTCTGTGTGGAGTTTACATGTTCTCCCCGTGTCTGTGTGGGTTTCCTCTGGGTGCTCCAATTTCCCCCATAGTCCAAAGACATGCAGGTTAGGCTAATTGGTGGCTCTAAATTGGATGTGAATGGGTGTTTGTCTCTGTGTCAGCCCTGTGATGATCTGGCGATTTGTTCAGGGTGTACCCCGCCTCTCGCCCATAGTCAGCTGGGATAGGCTCCAGCTTGCCTGCAAAGGATAAGCGCTAATGGATGGATCCTGTGAGTGAAAGACTTTACACTTTTTTGATTTGATTGTATTTTTAATCATGTGGTAGATTGTGACAAATTGTTTCTGTTTTTAAGTTTCATATGAAAGGAGTTTTGAAAATTCAATTCTTTCTTGACTACTCTCTTTCTCTCTCTATCTTTCTTCATGTCTCTTTTTGTATTTTGCTTCCACTCTTTTCCCTGTCTGTCTGTCTCTCACCTTCTTTCTTAACTACTCTCTCTCTCTTTCTCACTCTGTCTTTTTTTACTCCTCTTTCACTCTTTCTGTCTTTGTCCACATCTCTTTTTGTCGCTTACTTTTGCTCTTTTCCAGGCCTGTCTGTCTGTGTCTCTCTCACACCTTCTTTCTTAACTACTCTCTCTCTCTTTCTTTTTGAGTCCTCTTTCTGTCTGTCTTTCTCCATGTCTCTTTTTGTCGCTTGCTTCCTCTCCTCTCTCTTTTTCCTGTCTTTCTGTCTATCTCTCTCTCACACCCTTTTTCTTGACTACTCTCTCTCTCCTTCTATTTCTGAGGTGGAAAGTTCTTATTGCACAACATGCGGTCGGACCAGACTGAGTTCCTGACATTCCTGTGAAGTGCAGGTGGCACAGGACTGATGAAGGAGGATCAGGACAAAGGTCTCTCTCTCTCTGTCTCTGTTGCTTTCTCTCTCCCTCTCTCTCTCTGTCTGTCTGAGACTCTGAGACTGATCAGACTGCACCGGTGGTAGCGTCACACTGTGGGAGTAAAGTTGAAGTAAAGCCTGAACGCAGTGCTCACTCACAGGGAGGGGGTCAAAGCCCACTAACTGCTCCTGGACAAAAGATATCCGTTTCTTATTATTTATTAAACTGAAAGGACAAAGAATAATTCAATTAATAATCCTTCAGTGCCTGAAGAGAGCATGTGCAGAAATGTGACATATTTACTGCCTGGCCTAGAAACTGTGCGTATCCCAGGTGCTCAGAGCAGCGCTGAAAAACAGGAAACGAGAAAAGACAAAGAAAAGCAGCAAAACATGATGAGAGAGATAGAGCGCTCCTGCTCTCCCTGTGAGTCACAACGAGTGTCTCCTGCTGTGATGGCGTGCCCAGCTCACTACTCCAGGTATCCACTGACCCCCAACACACACACACACACACACACACACACACACAGAGTGTGACAGAATGATAGATTGATGCATTGATAGACAGAAAAAAGAATGATGGTGAGAGATATAAAGAGAGAGAGCAAAGAGAAAGAAAGGAAAAAGAAGAGGTAGCAAGAGGTAGATTAGAAAGTAGGTTAAAGGAAGAGAAATGAAGGATGAAGAGAGAAGAAACAAGGAGGGAGAAAAGACAGGAAGGAGAGTGAGTTGTTATTCAGAGAGAGAAGGTGAAAAGAGAAAAAGGAGGAGGATGAAGTGAAGAGGAGAGGAAGAGAAGACAGATGAGAAAGAGAAGAAGGGAAGAAACAGAGAGAAGAGCAGAAAAAATGGGGAAAGAAAACATGGTGGAGAGAAGACAGAAGAGGAGGGAGGGAAGAGAGTAACTGGTGTAAGGGGAAAGAGAGAAAATGAAAGAAAGAGAGAGAGGATGAGTATGATAGAGAGACAAATGTCAGGATTGGAGAAGAAGAGAGACAGAAAAAGAGGACGGGGAGAAGAAGAAGATAAGAAGAGAGAGTGAGTGAGTGATGGAAAAGGTGGATGCAGTGAAAAAAGAAAAAGAAAGAAAAGTGGGGGGATGAAGGTGGATCGAAGAGATATGAAGAAAAAGAAAGGGTATGAAAGAGAAAGAGAGAGAGTATGAGGGAGAGTAAAAAAAGTGACTTGAGTGAGAAAAGAAAAATGGAGAAAAAGTAACACAGAAGGAAGGAATGCGAAGAAAAATGGAGAGTGTGATGGCAAGAAAATTAGAGAAAAGAAGGGGGAGAGGAAGAGAGACAGAAAAAGAAGAGAGGGAGAAAAAATGAGAGAAGAGGAGGATAAAAAGAGAGAGAAACGAGAAAATGAAATAAAAATGGAGCGAACGAACGAAAGGCAGACAACATAGATGTGATGAAAAAGAAAGGGTTATAAAGAGAAATGTGAGAAGAAAAATGGAGAGAAAGAAATATAGTTATAAAAAGGTGTATGAGAGAGAAATAAAAAAAGAAAGAGGGACAGAAAAAGAAGAGAGAGAAAAGAAAAAAGGAGACAGGAGGAATGAGAGAAAGAATGATTGAATGATTGGAGAAGAGATATGAAGAAAAAGAAAGGGGTATGAGAGAGATGGAGAGAAAAGAAAAGAGAAGTAGAGAGAGGGTGAGAAAGAGAGATAGAGGAAGGGAAGCAGTGAGAAAACAAGAGTGCGAGTGGTGGAATGTTTCCTCTCGCGGTTCTCCAGCTCGTGGGCTGCAGGAGGAGTCCTGAGTGGCCTAACCACAGAGTGTGTGAAAGTCCCTTAGAGTGGACACACACACACACACACACACACACTTCATTTATAGAAAATGTATATATAAAAAGATAAAAACTGTTAAGATTAGGGCTGGGCATAATAATAACGATTACACTTTTCTGACACATCAGTCGAATCGTCTGACTGGAGGAAAATGATTAGATGTAAAAATGCATGCAGATTTTTTTTTTTTTTTTTAATTTTAAAACCATGCAATTTTGATTAACACGTTGCGTTCTTGAGGCTTTTTTTTTTTCCAAAAATGACAAGAAAAAATAAGCAGCCGATATATTAAAATCAGTGTTGTGGCTTTAAAGCAATGAGCTTTTTTTCTTAATCATTTCTAATTAATTTCGGATCTAATCATATATTGAAATGTCTTATAGTTACATTACAGGCATTTAGCAGACACTCTTAACCAGAGAGACATACAGCATACCCAGAGTAGCAGGTGCCTTGTTCAAGACACTTCAGCCATTCCTGCTGGTCCAGGGAATCAAACTAGTGACCTTTTGGCCCCAAAGCTGCTTCTCTAACCATTAGGTCATGGTTAGGAACAGGAGCATAGATAGGGCTAGCGTTCATACCTTTTTGTACAACTTCACTCGTATGAAGTAAAATGTAATCCATTCAAATCCATTCGATGTTATGAACAAAGTATGAAGAAAAGGTATAAACCTGAACTCTGCCCCTTATTCCACACCTTTGCTACTTTGCCTAAGAAGTGAGCCATAAGAATGGCTATGAATCTTTGAGTCTGAGTTTCTTAGAGAATCTGCAAGACTGTTTTTTTAAGCACGTATGAGTCATGTTTGCTTGCTATAGTGTAAATGAGCATGACTGTGAGAAAGGTTCAGTCTATAAGATTAGACTGGCTTCAACTAAATCAGATCAAATATGGATGTCTCAGCATGTCTGTCAAATATCTCCTCAGGATGGCAGCTTATCAGCTGACACTAAATCCCCGCAAGACTCTCTGGCTTTGGAGGAAACCATGGCTAAATGGGTAGAGAAACAGCGTTGGGACCAAAAGTTTGCTGATTCAATTCCCTGAACCAGCAGGACTGGCTCAAGAGCCCTTGAGCAAGGCGCCTAACCCCCAACCGCTCTGGCAAGAATGGTGGCGTACCTTGTGTCTGATCAGCCAGAGAAAAAAACGATGATATGATTATCAGTTCGGGCAAGAGCCCAGCCATAACTAACTAAGACTCTCTGTGGAGAACCCTAGGATCACACCATCTATTACTGTACACAACCCTGGGGTAGTCCTGACAACCGCCTAGCCTTCTTACCCCGCAATGCAGTCATGCAGGTTTCTCCTTTACAATATCATGAGGACGTGTCCATTTCTATCCACAGAGGCCACTCAGGTGCTAGTTCAGTTACTTTTCACTTTAAGACTGTACTACAGCAACTCTCTCCTGGCAAGTTTGCCCATGTGCACCATCCAAGCCCTACAAGTGATCTGGAAAGTAGCTACACAACTTGTCTTCAACCTCCTCAAGTTCTCCCACACTACCTCATTGATGCATTCTTGCCACTGGCTTGCTGGTCCTACAAAGCCAGAAATGGACCAACACCCATCTACCTGAAAGCACTTATCACATCTGGCACTGTACCACACTTCCTTTGAGGCTCTAGCACTGCTTGATTGGCTCCAGTGTCCCTGAGTTATTTTTTCATATGTTGCATAGTTTGGAAAGGGACTACCCATATCATTGTTGTGAGTGGTGAAAGCAAGATAAGCCTGACCCACTGATGGTACCAGCCCACTGACCCACTGATGGTAAGCCTGACCCACTTCACAATAAAATGATCAAGATTAAAAGTTTACAAATAAATCAGAGTTTATACTGCATCTTAAACTCATTAGAAAGCAACCACAGATTTAGGTTCTCTGATGCTTTAAAAGTAGAAGAACACAAGATGCCCCACAGAATAGTAAAGAAACACATGTTGACTTGTCCAGAAAACCTTGACTTCCTACTACTGTAGGAATTATGTATTCTTTTAGCAGACATCTTCTGCGAAGCAACTAAGAGCTGAGAAAATGGGTTAAAGGTCTCACTTCAAAGCCCAACAGTTGCTCCTTCTGCTCTCTAGCCCAGAACTAAATTAAACCTGAAATGGTTAAACCTCAAATGGCCGTTGTAGTTCAGGAAATTGTTTAAGCAGTGAACCTAAGTCCTCTGAGCTATAAAGAGGAATTAGATTGAGAGGAGACATACCAGAGTGTGTGCGCAGGTGACCGGTGAGGGCGTCACGGCGGCGGCAGGCATAGCTACAGAATGGGCACTTGAAGGGTTTCTCGCCTGTGTGAAGTTTGATATGTCTCAGCAGGTTTCCTTTTTGGGTGAAGGACACGCCGCACTGGCTGCACTGAAACGGACGATCACCTGCAGAAATAAGAGAAACAAACAAAACAAAACAACATCTTGATTTGGGCGATGACAAAGAGTTAACACTGGACCTGAGAAACCACTGTGATAATGTAGTGTTAACATTATACACAACATCATAGGTATACTAGAGGTGTAAACCTCAGGCTTCCACATGATACAATATAAAACAATACGAGACATTTTTGATTCTTAAGGCAACAACTCAATATTTGATGATACCACTGAATCTACAATTTGGTTTCATAGCCTCCAAACAACATGTGAACAACTTCTGGGGTTGGTGTACTGTTGATTTGAGAACGATGATGATGTAGAGAAGGAAAAGTATATTTTAAATGTATCAGACTTAGAGGCAAATCACCTCGCTAGCTTATTCAATTATTTTCACGTTAGCTTAAAATGTAAATTATTTTTAATATACCAGCCCCTTTGTATTTTATATTTTTGGTTAATAATAATTTGCATATTATACCTTTGTGTATTATATTTGTTGGTAATAATAGAATTATGGTTGTTACCTTGATTCATTTCAATTGTTGTCTTTAAAATGGATGCTTTGTTCCAAATCATCTGATTGTTGAGGCCACTGTGGTACTGCTAGTCAAAGGTTTATGAACAAATGGAGTTTCTTAAATGGTTCCTTGACAGAGTTTCAGTCCCACACCAACCAAAAGGCATAGGATGGCAATTAATTAAGAAAAGAAAAAAGAAAACTTATCCACTAAAGACTTAAATTTCTGTATTTTAGGACATTTTAACAATGGCTGAACAACATATTTGAATAATATTGGCTGGCATTAACTGGTATATCAGATATATTCCATTCAGCTAGCATGATACTGAACAAGTTGAAGACGAGTAGCTGAACGGAATATATCTGATATACCATGAAAAAAGCCATAATAATAATAATAATAATAATAATAATTATTATTATTATTATTATACATACGCATTCCTTTCGGGTGTTCAACGTGTCTTTCTCTTTCAAAATTCTCTCAAAAGCATTCGTATTTAATGAAGCAAACCTGACGGCCATGTTTGTTTACAAATTCTCACAGTCGCTCGCTAGTGTGGAAGTTTTACGTCTCCAATGTGTGACGTCATGTTGTCTTGACAACCATGCAATATTGCAAACCATATTCAACGCTCATTCTCCATTGGGTAGAGTGATGTAATACACGTAGGATAAGCGATATTCTAACAATATTGCATGCTACCAAACCAAATGAATGAAACCTGCTAGAAGGGAATAGAACACGTTTTTATTCCATCAGAAAAATGTGCTGTATGGATAATAATTCCTGATATTCACTGAGCCTGAGGAGGATATATCCTCTCATAATGTTACATGTGATCTGTGTTATGAACCTTACTTACATTATGTATCATGTTAACAATTTAAAATGCATAATAAAGATAACTATAAAGTGCACTTTCATAGAAATTGTTACTGTAAGGGTAGATTATCAACAGCCATTATTATAACAGGTAATAAGCTGTCGTTGCTCACTCTAAGTAAAGTGACATAGTGCTACATTTTAAGCAAAATGTTTGTATGAAGATCTGTAAACAAAACTTGTCAGAAGGTCTGGAAAATTCTGGAAAAATTGGAAAATTGGGGAAGCCATGACCTAATGGTTAGAAAAGCAGCTTTGGGACCAAAAAGTTGCCGGTTTGATTCCCTGGACCAGTAGTAGCTGAAGTGCCCTTGAGCAAGGCACTTAACCCCCGACTGCTCCCCGGGCTGCCCACTGCTGGAGGTATGTCAGGATCTTGATGTACGTCGTTCTGGAGAAGTGTGTCTGCTCGGTGCCTGCATTGTTATATCAAAAAAGATGAAAAATCTGGTTTTGACCAACATTAAGCGAATAGCATACTTTGAAATCCCTACTTTAAGAAATCACAAATATGTTTCATTAAAACCTTTTGTAGAATGATGTCATGAATAAAAAGTTAAGACATGTCTCATAATGCACTTTGAAATATATTGGGGCTCCACTGTATCACATCAGCACCCGAGTCTGTTTCAGACTCCATTCCCAGGAATCCCCCAGAGCTTACAAACATGGCTGCCACAGACTATGAATCACAATAGCTCACAAGTTCACTGGACTTTTAAATCACACACACCTGTCTCTACTGTCTCGTTCTTGGGCTACATCACATCAGCACCATCAATGAAGGTTCCATCAGCACTGGTACCATAACACAACACACAACAGTACTAACAGCTTTCAGGTAACTGGGGAACTGCACTGGTTGTTAAAGGTTACACTACCAGCTCCAGTCAGGTTTTGGTGTTTGTCCATGTCGATCCCAGCATACATGACTCCTCCAAACAGGTCATCCATAATCCTAGCTGGGGTCTCAGCATTGAGCATGCCATGCAGTAAGTGCTGCCACCAGAACTACTAATTCCTGAAAGTCCACTTCCCCATCTCGGTACTCATCCAGATCAGACATTATCTTTTCCACAACCTTTGGATCTTTACTTGCAGCTTAGATGTCACTTAGTTCTCCTTGCAGAAGTCTCTTCATTTCAGCTTTACTCAGTTTGTGTTTGTCCTCTTCCTTGGAAGAATGTCTGGAACACTTTGATAAGGATATCCATTGCACTTTCCAACTGAGAAACCATTTTTCTACCATGATTCCCAAGAAAGTGAAAGCTGCACCTGATACCTGAGGAGATTCACTGTAGAAAAAATGTTTTAAAGCCCAATGGGCAGACTCATCAAAATATTTCACACACATTCTTCCAAAGAAGTACCTGAATGGGGCTGGTCGTGTCCAACCACCACCGTTACCCGAAGGCTGTTAGTGCTGTATGTTATGGCACCAGTGCTAATCAGACCTCCATCAATGGTCCTGATGTGTAAAGGGTGGTGTAGCCACAGTACCAGGAGCTTGAGCTGGACAGTAGTCCCATTGTCTTTGAAATTAGCCACCACTCCTGAGTCTATTGGGGCTGGTAGAACAGAGAAAGCACCTAAGAATCAGGATGGTGGTGCAGTGCTTAACACTGTCACCTCATAGCAGGAAGGTTTTGGGTTCAAACCTCACAGCCCACTGGGGCCTTTCTGTGTAAAGTTTGCATGTTCTCCCTGTGCTATGTGGGTTTCCTCCCACCATCCAAAGACATGACAAGGTCAACTGGCTACTTCAAATTGCCCATAGGTGTTTGTATCTGTGTTTGCCCTGTGATAGAGTGCCCAGGGTGTGATCGACCCATCTCTAACACCTTAGAGTTCACCCTGAGGACTTCACCTACAAGTGTGCAAGCTGAAATTCAAACACCAGTGAAACTTCTGGAAAAGTCTATAGTTCATTTTGTTTATACAGATCTTTCTGATTTCCTTTTTCAAAAGGACTCCATGGATATAGAGATGCTCTCAGAATAAGTCAGCTGGGATTGGCTCCAGCTTCTCTTGCTGAATGAAATGAGAGAAACTGGCTAGGACTCACTATGGAGGTACAAGAGGTAATTAGCTCATCTGTCCATGAAGCTGATGAGCTGTTGCCATAGCGTGGCATCCATCATCCACAATTTAGTTAAATCGTATCTCTTCTGTCAATTCTCCACAGATTCCCGTTCCAATTGTTTTGTTTGAAAGAATTCATCACTCCGCACAAAACTTAGTCATTGTTTTGTCAATTTTTTTGCTAACAAGTTAGTAATTTGGCCAAATTAATGAATTTTCCAGGCCTCTCACTAGAATTGTATCTCCTCTCTCATTTCTTATCTAATTCCAGTTCTGATTGATGTTTTGGGTTGATCTTCCCTTGAGGAGCAAAACTTGGTCATTTGTTTGTTGATTTTCCTGTTGTAAATAATTTGTTTACAACTTTATTTTCAGTTAAATTGTGTCTCCTCCAACTTACCGTAATACATTTTCTTCTGACTGGAATTGTATCTCCTCTCTCATTTATCATGTGAATTCAGTTCTGATGGATGTTTTGGGTTGATCTTCCCTCAGGAAACAAAATTTAGTCCTTTGTTGATGTTCCTGTTTTAAACAGTTAGTGGTGGCGGTTGGTCCTCTCTCACACTGTCACATTTCAGTTCTGTTTGATGGTTTGGTCATCATGGTTGTTTTGATGGCAGGACAGATGAGTGACTATGCCCTTGATGTTCTGGTTTTCTCAGCTGATGTCATGGCAGAGGGGGGTCCTATGGAGTAATGGTTTCCACAGTGGAAAGACCATCTCTCTGCTTGGAGAGACTCAGAATATTCAAGCATGGAGACAGGGCTAAAGAGATGGAGGTGCCAGAGGATCAATGCTGGATCCTGGTCTGGGACATCCTCTACCCCCTGCTCATCCAGAGAAACTAGGTCCAGACAAACAGAAACAGACCTTGGCTTGGTCCTTGATTGGGCCACTCAGTCACTGCTGTTACCTTGGACCTGGTTCTGCTCTCCTGGTTAATGATGTCACCCAACAGTGAAGACAGTTGTGTGTGGTTTAAAAGTCCAGTGAACTTGAGCATGTGAGTGGCCATGTTTGTATACTATGGGAATTCTGGGAAATGGACTCCAGTGCTGATGTGACAAGTGCAGTATAACACAATGCGTATTTAGAAATATGTTTTGTTTTGTTTTTGTTTTTTTTTATAGAAAGTGTTACTTTTTATACATAAATCAACCAACACTTTCCATGCCTCATGCATATCACTTTATTTATTATTTGTAAGACTGATGTAATGACCTCATACACATGCCATATGCTTGTATGAGGAGGGTCATTTTACCAGTGCAGGTAACTCACATCCTTTCCATAACAGCTTATGAGTTCTATTATGACATAGTACTGCTAAGTCTACCTTAAGGTGCTTAACATAATATTATGTGTATTCTGAGCACAGCACCAGTTGTGATTTCTAGCATATGGGTCATTCTAGAATTCCTAGAATTCGGGGTACATTTCACATCTCTGAGATAAACCTTTTTGTTATTTTCCACAAAAATAAATCTTTATTGAATCAGTTTTGAACAATAATGCAAATTATGACAAACTTTGACCAATAGCGATGCTTAATGTACATTTTATACCCAATTTATCAATTAAACATTAACTAAATGACCCCCACCCCTCCCCCCACATTATTGGGTGTCTTCGATGCCTGATTCATCCATTCAACTCCAATAACCAAGAAGTGATTCAGTCTAACACTCTGTTTTTTGGGGGTTTATTCTATTAACTGTTATAAAATCAATTGCATAGAAAGTATTTTCTGTATTTTGTGAAATTTCAGTCATAAAGTTTATTTTTTATCTGTCCCAATGCTATTGTCAACTCTGTTAACTCTGTTATAAAACTGCATAAAATCCACAAAGACTTTTAATAATATGCATGACACCTGCACTGAGTGATGTCACTTCCTCTGGCGGAAAACTTCAGAAAGGCAGTGAGGTATGTTCAGTTTCTTCTCTCATTAATTTGAACAAAATGTTGAGAATTTTACACCAACAGTAGATTAATTATTCATCAACTCTGTTATTGTGATATTGGAGTGAATCTTTCACTCAGTTTTTAAAAACAATAATACAATTAAAATCCATAAAATTCTGTTTTTATACATGCCGTGTGGTCACTAGTTTGAGGTTAGAATGTGGAGTTAAGATACAAAATAGTGGAAAAATGTCAACACTGTAATCATCCATTCTGTTAATGGATTGCCCAATTTAATGATAACAGAGTTGATGATGACTAACAGAGTCAACACTTGAAATGTACCCACGATTATAGAACGGGCCATAAAATATAATAGGGAGTCGATAACATATATATGAGCCTATAGCATGATTCAAGTGTGATTGCTTTTTTTTTTTTTTTTTG
>JAOEHJ010000028.1:7241861-7253244 GCA_025447855.1 Potamarius usumacintae
GAAAGCCTGTTGGCACTGCTCCATCCACTGGACCGGATCTGGTGCTCCCTTTTTAGTGAGATCAGTCAGCAGGCTGGGGACATCCGAATAATTAGGTATGAATCTACGATAGTAGCCAGCCAGCCCCAGGAACTGTCTCACCCCCTTTTTGGTCTTGGGCCTCAGACAGGCCACAGTCACTGCAGTCTTGTCAATTTGGCAACGCATCTGCTCATAACCCAAGTGGAAACCCAGATACCGTACTTCCACCTGCCCAATTGCAAACATTTTCAGGTTAGCTGTGAGACCCACATGCCTCAGTGACTCTAGGACGGCCCTAAGGTGTTCGAGGTACCATGGCCAATTGTTGCTGTAAATAATAATGTCATCAAGGTAGGCTGCCACATAGGCAGCATGGGGGTGGAGGATCTTGTCCATGAGCTGCTGGAACATAGCAGGAGCCCCAAATAATCCAAAAGGAAGCATGACAAATTGGTGTAATCCAAACGGTGTGAAAAAGGCTGTTTTCTCTTGGGATAGAGGAGTCAATGGGATCTGCCAATATCCCTTCATCAAATCCAGTGTCGAATAAAAGCGAGCAGCACCGATTGAGCAACTCATCAATGTGAGGCATTGGGTATGCATCAAATTTAGACACCGCATTGACTTTTCTGTAGCCTACACAGAAGCAGACCGACCCATCGGTCTTGGGAACGAGGGCCACCGGACTGCTCTGTGTGACTGTGTCTCACTGTGTGACTCCTCGATTATGCCCATTTTGAGCATGGCCTTGAGTTCATCCCGAACCACCTTTTTTTGTGTTTGGGTAAACAGTAAGGGCGGATACGCATCACCACTCCTGGGAGCGTCTCAATGTGGTGGGTGTGGCCAGGAAAGGGTGAGAACACATCGGAAAATTCCTTTTGCAACCTGGCAACCTCCATGAGTTTGGCTGGTGAGAGGTGGGCTCCACAAGGGACAGGAGCAGTTTGAGTCATTACTTTCATTTTGACCTCCGGCCCCGATCCGCCTTCCCCAGAACTACTGATGCCAATGTCATATGGACCCCCAGGTTCCAATGTTTTAACAGGCTGAGGTCATATATTTGCAGTGCCCCACCCCTATACATTTACCTCGCCTCATAGTCGACATCCCCAATTCGCTGTGTGACCTCGAAGAGCCCTTGCCACTTGGCGACAAATTTGGAGCTTGATGTGGGCAATAATATGAGTACTTTGTCTCCCGGGGTGAACTCTCTAAGGCACACGCCCCTGTCATACAGCTGGGCTTGATGTTCTTGTGCCTGCTGTAAATTGTCCTGAGTTAAGTGTGTGAGGGTTTGGAGCTTTTCACATGAGTCAAGAATGTATGGAATTTCATTTTTACTCAGTGAAGGTCCCTCCTCCCAGTTTTCCTGCAGCACATCTAAAATGCCACAAGGCTTTCTCCCATATAATAATTTGAGTGGGGAGAATCCTGTGGAGGCTTGCAGGACCTCTCATATTGCGAATAACAGGGGCTTGAGCCATTTATCCCAATTACATGCATCCTCACTTACAAACTTCCGAATTAAATTTTTAAGGGTTTGATTAAATCACTCCACTAAGCCATCTGTTTGTGAATGACAGATGCTGGTGTGGATAGATTTAATTTCCAATAACCCATGCAGTTCACGCAGTGTGTATGGCATAAATGTAGTGCCTTGGTCAGTCAGGATTTCTTTCAGAATCCCGACCCAGGAGATAACGTAGAAGAGTGCCTCCACAATACTGCATGCTGAAATATTGTGGAGAGGCACTGCTTCCAGATATTGTGTTGCATAGTCCACCAGGACTAAAATAAAGCAATATCCCCATGCTGACCGATCTAATGGCCCGACAAGATCCATGCCAATTCTCTCAAAAGGGGTCTCGACTGGAGGGAGAGGGCGCAAAGGCACATTTGGAGTGGCCATGGGATTTACTAATTGGCATTTGCGGCATGCTGCACACCACCAACGGACATCCCCATGAATCCCTGGCCAGTAGAACCAGGCCATTATCCGGGCTAGTGTTTTATCCTGTCCTAAGTGTCTGGTCATTGGATTAAAGTGAGCCACATGGAATACGAGTTCCCTACGGCTCTTTGGGATTAACAACTGTGTTAACTGTTCACCGGTTTGAGTGTCTTGCATCACTCGATACAGCCTATCCTTAATAATAGCGAAATACGGGAAGGAGGGTGCACATTTGGCTGGAGAGTTTGACCATCAATTACTCTCACTTGGTCAAATGCATCATGCAGAGTCTCGTCTCATGACTGCTCTAACAGGAAATACTCAAGGGAATTCCTGAGAGAGGGAGGAGGGGCAAGCTGCTCCTCACTCCTCGTATTGCCCTGATGCGGTGCTGACATAAATGGCTCTGTGACAGCTTCCCCAATCAATGCCACACTGGGATCCCCTCATGAAATATTACCACAGGAACCACCCCCTACTATATGCTTCATTAATTCTCTAAACCGTGGCCAATCTGTCCCCAAAATCAGTGGCTGGGTGAGACATGGATTAACTGCTGCCTTTATGCTATGCTTTTCTCCCCGAAATAAAATGTGGATGGACACTAATGGATAATTGTGAATATCATTGTGCACACACAGAACTTTCACCACTTGTGCTCTCCTCAATGCCTCACTTTGCACCAGGCTGTGGTGGATTGAGGTCTGATTACGGCCGGAATCCACCAACACATAATGCGTATCCCCTTGAACACTCACTGGTATACAATACGCTTCAGCCCAATCAAGGGTGGTCTCTGACGCATCAGGGATCTGGACTACAGCTCCCACCTCCATCGTGGAACACTGGCCCTGGAGATGCCCAGGCTCCTCGCAGCACCAGCATACCAGCTCAGGCTTCACCTCTACACTGGTGTTATGGGCATCACTCACCTGGAGGGGAGAAGACACAGACACAGAAGGTGAAGATGGGAGGAAACCATGGGTGCGGCAGGCCAGCTGGGGGGGAGCCGGCCCCCTCCTCCATGGTGGAGGAATGGGGTGGGGATGGGAAAAGGAGAGGGGGGGGGAAGGAGAAGGAGAGATAAAAAAAGAAAAGGTGGCATGTCCACCTGTAGCCAGAACCACCGCCAGATGGTTCTCCGCCAACTCGATGGCTTGATCCAGCGACGCCGAGCGATGATCCACTCTGCCATTCCCTCCAGAAGTCGCGTGATGTACTGCTCCAGTGTCACCAGGTTGATGAGCCCCTCTGCATTGCGGTTGTCCACCCTCATCCACTGCCAGCAGGTGTCCCAGAGCTGTTGACCAAATACAAATGGCCAGCCAACCTCCTCCAATGTCAGCGTCCGGAAGTGCTGACATTGCGGAAGTGCGTGTGGCTTGCCGTCCACTGCTGTCAGCTCTGGTGTGTCTGTCTGTGTTTGTCCTGTTTCTGACACTTGTTACCGGCAAAGTTAACTGTCTACGGATCTATGATCGACAGTCACTACTTAACATCTGCCTGTCTTATCAAAACTTCGTATCGTGTGATGATGGAAAGAATTTTCCTCCCCCTCCATTTCTACCGGAGATACCCGCTTGTATACGCCGCGCTCCTGTCCCACGGCCAAACCGGAGGCGCAAACGCCGTGCAAAGCGCAGCGGTCTGCGGGTGAAGCTCCAACTGTCGCGGTCCCTGGGATCAAAACGTCGGATTTTGGCATCGGATTTTCCATCTGATTGCAGCCGTTTTGTGTCTTGGCGTTCCCTGGAACCAGCATACACCTGGCTGAGGCCCCTTGTCGTGCTCCCGGAGGAGCTCCGCACCCAACGCGCTCGCTCACCTCGCCTCCGCAGAGGAGGGGTGAACCTGCATAATCTCCGGCCGGTAGGTCGGGCACCCCGGAAGGAGAGTGATCCGGCGTCTATCAGGAATGCACTTGTGAATACACGATCGCTTGGGAATAAGACATTTATCCTGAATGACTTCTTCAAAACGCAAAAGTTGGATCTGTTGTGCCTGACAGAAACCTGGCTAAGTGCTGGTGAGTTGAGCCCTTTTGCAGAACTTTTACCGCTTGATTGCTCATACCTAAACTCACCGAGAACAACCGGATGCGGTGGTGGCTTACACAGTAAAATCGCAAGAGTTAAAATGACAGTGTTAAGTGTTATTTACTCTAATACAGTCAAATCAACTGCAGCTGGAGTAAATTTTACTCCTGCGCCTTTGTTAAAGTACAGAGTTAAAATTATGAGAGTTAAAGAAGCCACACCCCCTTTTCTCGACGGTTGGTTTTCATTTTAGAAAATAAAATATCTATATAATAAAACACATAGTTCTTATTTACACACTGCAGCCCATGCTATTTACTGCAGGAAATAATATTTTTGGTAAAAACATTTCTTTAAAAGATCTATGTTTTGAGTTTACTATTGGGACAGGCGTCGCTAAGCTACTCTCTGGCCCAGCCTACTGACCTCAGAGAAGGTCACGTTCACGTACAACGACATCGTCTTCTTGTCGTCTTCACTTCTCACAGACAGACCAACGGTACGGTAGCGTTTCACTCCGACAGCGAAATACTACTACGGGCCCGAAGTTTTCACAACTTGAAGGATCAACTCCCAAGTGAAGGTTGGTAAATAAATATTATCCTAAATACACTTGTTAGAAGTAATACATTTTGCATGGGGAAACCTTGAAAGGGGTAAAGGGTAGCTACTTCCATCAAGCCTTGCCAACTGCCAACATGTCGGATGAAGTTAGCATGTTACCTTGGCAATTATCATTGTCTGTACTATCTGTGTTTATCATGTTAGATAAACGTGACTGAATACCATACATACAGATACGACACATTACTTGTGACCGCAACTTTCATCTGGCTATTTATACAGCATGCAAGCCAGCTCGCAAACGTTGGTTCATCGATTAGCATTTGGATACCCCTCACTGACTAGCTAACGTCTATAAAAACCAGCAGGCTAGGTTAACATTAGCTACATGGTTTACCGCCAAGTAACTCGGATGCCAGACAGCCGTATTTTGAGTTAATGGGGCAATGGTATTTTAATGTGGAAATGGTATTTGAGTTACAAGATGTAACGGCAACGTTATTTGGTACAAATGTTATTTTGGGAAGGATTGTGTAACTGATAACTTAAAATCTTATGGATGGTATATCATACACATGGTCAATTTGATATTCTAGTTTGCTTTTTTGTGTAAGTCATCAGGTCGACGGTAATTAGGCATTAATCAAAATTGAGTTGTGAAACATACTGTATTTTCAACATTAATTGCAGGAACCTTTATTTTACTACCTGAAAAATGCATCAGTGATGGCTGAGTATGTTAGCAACTAATACATGTGGTGTGAGGTTCCAAGTCCAACAGCTCTGTTGGAACACTGTATCGTCAGGTTCACACACGGGTTGATATGAGAGTAAGAGGGGACCTGCTTTCTGTATACTCTGTAAGATAACGTGCTATTCTACAGTAGCTGCATTCAGTGTTGTAATGTCTTGTGTTTTGTCTTACTCTTATTTTTACTGTTAGGATGTTGGTGAAGGTCAAATACAGGGCGGAGCAAAAATACATTAAAATCACGGATCCCACTCTGCAGACTTTTCTAAACCAAGGTATATATTTATGTAAAGAGTCAAATGCTGTCTGGTTAGTATTTTGATTGTATGTTATGTAATTTTCTAATATTCTATACATTTGTCTTGCTCTAGCGTTTATCAAATTCGACATACAGCCCAAACACCAGGCAGGGCTTAAACTTTATGATCATTCTGGCACTGAAATTGACGAAGATGTGTTTGAAGATGTGGTGCAGGATCCAAACTGTGGTGTTTTAAAGCTGACTGCTGCTGAAGATGATGGTGGGTGTTAAATAGTTGAACCTGAAAATGTTTGTTGCTTAGATAGTTATTTTTACAACTGTAATTGTATGAAAGCAGTCACACTGCATTTCATGTAAACTTCTGAGAGGTTTGTGGATGTTAAAGAGGCTGTCTTCCTTAACTTACTTAACAAATGGACATGCAGCCACCTGTTAATAGAACAGTGTTCTTGTGTAGGACTGAGTCAAAGCCTTCTTGTTCATTAGTGTTTTCCTTCCCCACTTCTGTTTTCTAGCCGATGTATCCCTTGTGTCGTGTGATTCAGATGACACCATTATCTTGTCTCCAAAGCGCACAAGAGATGATGAAGCAGAGCAAGTAAGTATCTTTGTTTATAATTGTTAACTGGTTTTCAATTCATGCCAAGGTTTTTTTTTCTCTCTCCAGGTAATGACGGTTGTATGCAGATGGGTGATGGATATTTAATCTGCCTAATGTCTGATTGTATGCATGTGTGTGCTATGTTTAATCTGCCGTACAATGCATATTATAATTTCTATCTGTGTACGCTGCTGGACACTTAAATTCCCTCCGGGATCATTTAAGTTACTCTACTATGTTCTTTGCAGATTGTCGAAACCATCTTACAGAAAAAGCCCAGTGGAGATAGACTCCTTAAAGAATATGGAAGGACAAAGACACTTACTGACTCCTCTAGAAGACAGATGGTCAACATGGTGGTGGCAGACATGACTGAAACCCATGGGTAATATGCTTGATAGTGTGAAGTTTGTTTGTGCTCTAACTCTTCTAGGTGGTGGTGATGTAATTCAACTGCTAATTGTGTACTTTCTGTTTAAAGCACAACACCATCAAGAGAGATACGGGAGACGTATGCAAAGGGAATCGTATCAGTCTTCCCAAACCTGAAGGACCCTTTTTCGGAAAAAGGCTATGTAAGTATGTGTGCAGTCTGTTTTTTTTAAAACTATATGTACTGTATTCATAAACTTGACATCTGTATACATCTGTATATGGTCCCATTCTTTATGTAATTGTAAAAGAAAAATGTATTATCACCTAATACCCTAATGCTGGCATTTTTTTGCGGAACTGTTGTATAGGAACATTACTATGACCCAGACAGCGGCTCGGGATACCTGGCCTGGCGCATTAAAACGATTCAAAGGAAATCCTCAATGGAACGAGGTAGTCAAGCACACAACAAATGCCATGGAGGACCAGCTGCTGAGCGAGATGTTAGAGAGCCGGAGCTGAGTGAGGAGCAGCTGAGGGAGGCGATATCATTCATGAGGCATGCTTCTGATGAAGACACCGTGCGGCTGAAGATGAAGCAAACATTTAGTGCTCGGCAAAAGATGGTTCATGATGAGGAACAATCACCTCACGTCCTTGCGACATTCCCACGCTTTGCGGATGTTAAGGGCCTGGTAAGTATGATTTTAACATTAAAAATAATGTTTTATTTACACCTTTTCATGCATGGATTTTGACCTCTACGTTACTTTTTCACAGATTGAGCAAGACTTCGTTTCAATGTTTGGTGAGGAGACCTCAGCAAAGCTGCTCGAGAGATGGCCAACCCTATTTAAAGAGAGAGCCATTCAACAGAGTAAATGCCTGTCTTCTAGTGCCGAGCTGCAAGAGCTCATACAAGCAGCTGAATCACCCCCTTCAGGAAATGAAGAGTTATATGGTAAGTTATGATCCTTCGGTGTAAACTTTGGAAGAATCCAAAATATTTAAAATTGCTGTTTGTTTACATTATGTGTTAGAGGTTTTTAAAATGTAAAATGGTCAAAATAATCTGTTTATTTAAAAGATTTTTTAATGTTTATTTAATGTTTATTAATGCTGCATGGCCTGTTTTGTGTGACTATTTTCTGTTAGGTTGGGACAGTGACCTGTCGTCAATCTTGCTGTTGCTCCATTTACTTCCCCCGTCTGCGCAAGGCCGTAAGAAGCCAGGGAAAATGTCAGCCACTCAAGCAATGGGGAACCTTGTGGTGTTCAGAAAGGTATGTCAAATTTTAATTTTTATGTAATTTTGAGTGTAACCTAGTAAATTCTCAACTGACGAGATGTTGCTGGTTTTCTGGTTTGCTTGCTTGTTTTACAGATCGGGAACAGCATTCAGGGACATCTGGATTCCATCGTCCAGACCCGTCAACCCTATCTTCTTGCTGTTGGTACCTCCAAACAATCGGTCCATGGATTCTTCATCATAGTGGACAAGATGGCCATACCTTGCAAAGCAACCAGTTCACTTGGGGCATTTGACGAATTGTTTAAAGCACATTTCGTCTTTGGTACTGAATACTGTGAGTCTTTGCGCAACTTGTACACATTCATTCAAACCACGATTTACAACATTGATGTTGGTCATATCAGAGAGAACCCTCGAGTTATTGAATTGCGTGCAAGATTTCTTCTGTAGTTGGTGATACCTGACTGTATTAAGACATGATTTGTTTTGTGTGTAAATCTCATCACGCCAGTTCAAATTTATTAGTGAGACACTTGAAATTAAAACATGGGCTTTGTCCAGGTAGGACACTTAGGCTTAAGTGTGGTGAGACCGGGTGTTCTCATGTATCAGGGACATTTTCTGGCTTTCGTAAACATTTGAACAAGTTACATGGTCATTGTGCTCATAATGTTCGTTTTGTTGATGGTAATTCTAGTGAGCACTCAGGCAATGATTTGCCAATAGATGATGGTGATACATTAGAGCCTGTTATGCATTCTGCTCCACCAATTTCAAAAAGCAGTCTTCAGAGCATGTGTGCTAATATTGTGGCACAACTTCAGGCTGCTGGGATTGGCCAAGGAAATGTACAAAGTTTAGTTAGTTCTTTGGAAGAAGTTACCCATGAGATACAGGATCAGGTTAAAGAATCGGTTTTGAGTTGTTTGAGTGCCAACCAAAGTGTTAGGGAAATTAGAGATTCTTTGAGTCAGCTGGAAAATCCCTTTACACAGTTGAATTCAGTAGCAAAGCGAGACATTTACTTTTCAGAGAAATGGGGTGTAGTTAGTCCTGTTGAGAAAGTCCTTGGAGTGAGATTTGATAAGAGATGGAACAAAATCACTGGAACATACGATCAGGTTAGTGTTAGAGATACATTAGCTTACATACCAATTTTACTCACATTGCAGTCTGTGCTAAAACACTCTAACATAACTGATATGTTCAAGCCCTCCCATTCATCATCAAAAAGATGTTACACTGATCTGAGAGATGGGGCATTCTTTAAGAAACACCCACTGTTTTCTTGTGACACTCCCACCCTGCAGATACAATTATTTTATGACGATTTTGAGACCTGCAATCCCTTGGGATCTAAAAGAGGCATTCATAAACTTGGTGCGATTTACTTTACTTTAAGAAACTTCCCACCAAAATACAACTCGTGTCTAACGAACATTCATTTGTGCATGCTCTTCCATGCACAAGATGTTAAAAAATATGGTTTCTCGGCTGTTCTTGAACCTCTTGTCAGTGACCTCAACATTTTAGAAACAAAAGGAATTGATATTCCAGCACTGGGTGGGTGTATAAAAGGTGGTATTGTTCAGGTCACAGGCGACAATCTTGGCCTCCACACTTTATTTGGCTTTGTTGAGTCCTTCAGCGCAAGACACTGTTGTCGTTTTTGTCTTACCTGTAGAGAGGACTTTCAGAAGGTCTTTTCTGAAGACCACCCTGACATGATTTTAAGGTCAAAAGAATTGCATGCAGGTCATTGCCAACTCATACAAACTACTCCAGAACAGGGCAATGTGTTTGGTGTAAAGGGTGAGTGCTTGCTAAATTCTCTGACATATTTCCACACAATTGATAACTTTGCAGTTGATGTCATGCATGACGTTCTCGAAGGTGTAGCACAACTTGAAGTAAAGCTGATTCTTAAATACATAGCTGAGAAATCAATTTCCTTCAAAGAGATCAACCAAAGAATTCAGTCCTTCAATTATGGCTATATGGAGAGGAGAAACCAGCCACCTGCAGTGAAATTGGATGACTTGAGCAATGATTTGGGCCTTAATGCAATACAATCCTGGTGTCTGCTTCGTAATGTCCCACTGTTGTTTGGTGATTTGGTGGAAAAAAATGATTCACACTGGAATTTATTGCTGTTACTGCTTCAGATAGTAAATATTGTCTTTACACCGTTTGTGACTGAAGGCATGACTGTCTACTTAAAATACTTGATTGTGGAACATCATAATCTTTTCAAGTGTTTATTTCCTGGCAAAAACTTATTACCCAAACATCACTTCATGGTCCACTACCCCCGCTGCATTAGGAATATAGGCCCTCTCATTCATATGTGGTGCATGAGATATGAGGGGAAGCACAATTTTTTTAAAAGACAAATGAAATGTTACAAAAACCTCACTTTAAGTTTGGCGAAAAAACATCAGCATCACATGGCCTATCACTGGGAGACGTATTCTGAGAAGAAATTGGTAGTTGGCCCGGGCAAAGAAATTACCCTATCTTCTTTCTTTGCTAGTGAACAGCTTGCTCTGAAGATGAATGTGTCACTGACAAGTAGTGTTTCTTCTGTGAAGTGGGTTAAGTCCTATGGAATTGAGTATCGCATTGGCTTGGTCATTTGCAGTGGAGTATTAGATGAAATGCCAGTTTTTCAAAAGATTCAAGGTATTGTTGTGAAAGAGGAAAGCATCTTCTTGGTTGTTACAATGTTACAAACCATTTATTTTGATGAACACTTGTATGCATTCAGAGTTGTTATACCAAGAAGAGACCTGCACACAGTTATTAAAACAGAAGAGCTTGAATATTACAGGCCATTTGACTTACAAATGACACACAGCATGGAAGATGACCAGTTGTTTATTGTTCCTTACTGTCATCTTTTTGACTGAATATTGATTGAGAGCTGCCTGCACTCATATGTTGGCTGTATGAAAAATGATTGTATTTATATGAATGTAAAGATGTGCACTGCTTCCATTTTAAGTTTTTATTTGTCTTAGCAGATTACTGTGCCCTGTCAAAAATGCCTCCCATCAACTGTATGGCCATTGAGAAAATGATTATTTACTTTTTTTTTTTTTCAATGATTGTGAAAATCTGTACCATTAATGGATTTAGCACTAAACTGGTATGAAATGGTTGTAGTTAAGTTTTCAATTAGTATTTTTAATGTGTCTGTGGGGTGCAATTGTTTTGTATTTGAAGTTGCCATTTTCAATAAATATTTTAATTAGAAATAAGATTTCTTGTCATTTCATGCATTTAGAAAAATGTGTTTACATGGAACAAAAGTAAAAATTAAACTATATATATCTATATATCTATATCTATATCTATATATATATATATATATACAATACATTAAATAAGTTAACACTAATAAGAGTAAATTAAAATTTACTCTGGATAGAGTTGTTTCCCTCAAAGAGTTAATTTTCATCAACTCTTTCTAGTGTTAGCCAGAGTTAAAATTTAACTCTATATGGTGTTAAAGTTACTCTGAAAATTTTACTCTGGTCGCAGAGTTAAAGTGACACCCTGTGGAGT
>JAOEHJ010000028.1:8549664-8564745 GCA_025447855.1 Potamarius usumacintae
CTGTGTTTGTGTGTCTTCCCCAGTGACCACGCCCTATAAAAGGAGAGAGAGAGAGCAGAGGAAGGGAGCTCTCTCCCCAACCAGACGACTTGTGTGTGTGTGTGTGTGTGTGTGTGTGTGTGTGTGTGTGTGAGCGTGTATGGCTGGGAGAATCGTTTTTGCACTGGAAAGTGGAAAATAAAGAGTTTTGTTGGAACTCAGTTTTGGCCTGCCGTACTTCTGTGCTCCACCCACCCGCTCTCATACTACAATGACCTCTTGAAAAATTTTAATTTTTAAAATAAAAATTTGGGGGGGTGTTTTGTGTGTGTGTGTTTTTTTTTTTTTTTAAACATTCCCTAATTGTTTTCTCTACGTGTTGTTGTGGTATGAAGGTAATATGATGTGAATTAGAAGCAGGAAACACTGACTAGTTTTCTCTCCGAAGTACGTGCTGGAGTTCAGGTCGGAGTTCAGGTCGTCACTCAGGCAGTCTCGGGAAGCGCCTATGTCCAGCTCGGAGTTGGACACCGTATACGGGCGATCCTTCTCATGCTCCATACTATCTCTTGTTAAGTGCAGGAAAACCTGAAAAATCCACAGACATTAAACTGAAATCCATGTACAGTATGTTATATATGTGTTTACTCTTAGGTACACACAGTATGTATGAGTATATCCCTTTGAGAATGTGTGTGTGTGTGTGTATGTGTGTCCCTCACCTCCTCCAGCGTGGTGTCTGACATGCCGTAGCAGCCCAGCTGTAGCGCCTCCAGGTTGTGGTCCAGGCCACTGAGCAGCGAGCGGTAGGCAGGTGCACTGTGGGAGTTGTAGACAGGAAGATAGTAGACGATATCTCCCACCCCTCCGTCCTTCAGCCGAGCCTCGGGCAGGTGAGAGTGGACGAACGCTTTCACTTTCTCGATGTCAAACCTGTCCTCTGAGTCAGGAGGCAGGACCTGATGATTTAGTGTTTAGTGTTAGGTGTTGCGCATGAAATGTGTGAGTGTTTTTCTTGAATAAAAAGTGAACATGGTGATGAAAAAATATCAGTTGTTATTTAGTGCATTGCTATCCAGAATAAGTTATTGCACTTGTGTTGAACGTTAAATTTTTATTGACATATCAGTGAATCCATTAAAAATAAATATACAGCACTGTGGTGATAATGGCCAGGTATATAAACCTCAGGTTTTAATACAATACAATTTAATTCATAAAGCAAACGATTGGATATTTTGCCAAATCCAACCCAATCTGCAGTAATATGATTCAATATGATTCAATTCAAAATGCAAATAATTCAACATTTGACAAAATCACTGAGTTGGCAATGATGCTACTTGATTTGATTCATAATGCTAATGATTCAACATGTGACAAAACCACAGAGCCTGCAGCAGTGTGATTCAAATTGATTTCTAATGCAAATGATTTACTATTTAACAAAACCCCTGAATCTGCTACGATGCTATTTGATTTGAGTCTGAATGTGAACAATTCAATGTTTGACAAAATCACAGAGGCTACAGCAATGTGATTTGAATTGATTCATAATGCAAATGATTCAATATTTGACAAAATCACTGAATATGCTACAATGTGATTCCATTCAATTCTTAAGGCAGTGATGGGATGTTTTACAATACCACTAAATCTGCTATAATATGATTCAATATGATTCAATTCATAATGCAAACAATTCAATATTTGGCAAAATCACTTAAACTGATACAGTGCTATTTGATTTGATTCCTAATGCTAATGATTCAATGTTTGACAAAACCACCGAGTCTGCAGCAATGTGATTCAATTTGATTCATAATGCAAATGATTCAATATTTGACAAAATCACTGAATATGCTACAATGCTATTTGATTTGATTCCTAATACTAATGACTCACTGTTTGACAAAACCACTGAGTCTGCAGCAATGTGATTCAGTTTGATTCATAATGCAAATGATTCAGTATTTGACAAAATCATTGAATCTGCTACGATGCTATTTGATTCGATTCTTAAGGCAACAATTGGATATTTTACAATACCACTAAATCTGCTATAATATGATTCAATATGATTCAATTCATAATGCAAATGATTCAATATTTGACAATACCACTGAATCCGCTATAATACGATTCAATATGATTCAATTCATACAGGAATGATTCAGTGTTTGACAATACCATTGAATCTGATACAATGCGATTCAATTCAATTGATAAGGTAAGGATTTGATATTTTATGATCCAACTGAATCTTCTACAGTACAATATGAAACATTTTGATTTAATTCCTAAGGCGATGATTCGATATTTGGCAATACCAATACATTTAGTAGCCTCCAGTATGAATCCAATATGAGTGTGGGGTTGGTCTGGTGTTAATTCATGAATGATGATGTCTTAGAGAAGGACTATTTTAAAGACTATTAGATTTTTTTCACACCAGTTGTTTATCCTTTTTCCAACTGCTGCTTTGATTCATTTAAATTGATTAATTAAACCAAATCATTAGCCTGTTACACCCTTAATAAAGGTGCTTACTGGTTTCAGATGGACGTGAACTTGCTCTGAGAGCACCGTAATGTTGATTCCTGTCAAGTGCATGCTTTTACACACTTTCTCCCAATGCTGTCTGTAATGCTGTATATTTGAGTATCTTTTGGAGCTGTACAGCACAGTACCTTCTTAGTGAGAGTGAGCTTGTATCCACGGGCCAGCTTGTCCTTCAGATAGAATGGAGATCCACAGCATTTCAGGCCTCCACGCTCCAGGAATGCGATGCGATCACTGAGGACCTCAGCTTCATCCAGGTGATGGGTGGACAGAATGATGGTACGATCTGAGCAGACACACACACACAGTGAAGATAAAGTGAGATATCTTATTTCTTGTCTCAGAGGATGTAATTAACACTGAGCCATGACAGATTTCTACATCTGCTGAGGGATTTTCCTTCTAGTCCTTTCCACATTAATTAAATCCTGAACTAGAAAAGCTCTCCACAGTGATAATGAGGATGATCTCACCGCTCTTATGCTGGAGGATGATGTCCCAGATGCTGCGGCGCGAGCAGGGGTCTACGCCGGTGGTGGGCTCGTCCAAGACCACCAACCGAGAGCCACCAATGAAAGCGATGGCGATGGAGAGCTTCCTCTTCATGCCGCCGGACAGTGTCCCCACCTGCTTGTGACGGTGAGGGTACATCCCTGTCTCTTCCAGAATCCTACAGTGATACAATATGTGTTCCTTATACGTTATACATGTTTTTAAGGCAAATCTGAGCCAGATTTGAAGGTTTACATACTTGCGCACTTGTCGCTGCAGCTCCTGCTTGCTCCAGTGGGGGGCTTTGATGTGGCCATACAGCAGCAGATGCTCCTCGGTGGTCAGGTGGTTGAAGTGGACATCATACTGCATGCACACACCCAGATTTTTACGCACGTCCTTTGTAAACGACTGCATGTCTTTCCCATAAACCTCGATCATACCAGAGGAGGGCGCGAACAACCCAGTCAGGAGAGACCTGCAGCATTCAAGAGGTTATGTTTAAAAATGACGATGATGATGCATTCCATCAGCAATATGTCACTCACATTGTTAAGCAATAACTGCTAACGGCAGAAAAAATACAAAATGGATGAAAGCTTGAGAGTTTATACAATGCCTTCCAAGCTAACTGTCAACTCACAGATATTCAAATGTTTCATTCATGCAATTTTTTTGTGCTGAAGTGAAGTTTTCAGTGTGAATACACAAATTTAGCTTTTCACTCCACACTCATGGAGATCAGCTCCCAGCTCTTACATCGTGGTGGTTTTCCCAGCTCCATTGTGCCCGAGGAGTGCAGTCACATGACCCTCGTAGAATGTTATGTTCAGGTTTTCGATGGCTTTCCTGTTGCCGTAGGTCTTTGTCAGACCTCGGAGCGAAACGCCAACCGGCAGCTCCGGGAACTCCTCGTCACCTTGAGGGTGTAAATCACCCGTACCTGTGGAGAAAGAGAGAGAGAGAGAGAGAGAGAGAGAGAGCGTAATAAAGACTGTTGAGAATTCCACAGCACTGTGGTGGAAAAGATTTAAATTTTTGTTTATATAAATGTATAAAAATGGCTGTTTGAAAGTGCTCATATTGGAGCAGTTCTCATTTTTTACATCTAGTTCCGCACACTTAACAGATAAAACCCTGATGATCTCTGTGTAATCACTGTGCAGCTGAACTGTATCCCTCATGCTAATTCCTGTATTATGTCTTAAACTTCAGCTTCCTGGTGTCCATCCTGTCCTTCATACTGTCCATCCTGTCCTTCATCCTGTCCATACTATCTTTCATCCTGTCCATACTGTCCTTCATCCTGTCCATCCTGTCCTTCATCCTCTCCAATACTGTCCTTCATCATGTCCATACTGTCCTTCATACAGTCCATACTGTCCTTCGGCCTGTCCTTCATACTGTCCTTACTGTCCATCATACTGTACATCCTGTCCTTCATCCTGTCCATACTATCCTTCATCCTATCCTTCATGTTGTCCATACTATCCTTCATCCTGTCCTTCATCCTTTCCATACTGTCCTTCATACAGTCCATACTGTCCTTTGGCCTGTCCTTCATATTGTCCATTTGTCCTTCATCCTTCAAATACTGTCTTTCATACTGTCCATCCTGTCCTTCGGCTTGTCCTTCATACCGTCCATCCTGTACTTCATCCTGTCCATACTATCCTTCATCCTGTCCATACTGTCCTTCTTACAGTCCATACTGTCCTTTGGCCTGTCCTTCATATTGTCCATCTGTCCTTCATACAGTCCATACTGTCCTTCGGCTTGTCCTTCATACTGTCCATCCTGTCCTTCATCCTGTCCATACTATCCTTCATTTTGTCAATACTGTCCTTCATACAGTCCATACTGTCCTTCAGCCTGTCAATATTGTCCTTCATACAGCCTATAATGTCCTTCAGCCTGTCCTTCATACAGTCCATCTTGCGCTTCATTCTGTCAATACTGTCCTTTATACATTCCAAGCTGTCCTTCAGCCTGTCCTTCATACTGTCCATCCTGTTTTTCATCCTGTCCATACTGTCCTTCGGCCTGTCCTTCATACTGTCCATACTGTCCTTCATCCTGTCCAGTACCACAAATCCATATTTAATGGATATTTGTTAAATGACAACATGCCAAAATCATTAATTTCACCTGTTCTGAACCCACTTCTGTTTAAGTGTATAATTATGCAGTCGAGTAACAGTGTGTCACGTGGTCGTCGATATCACCTGTATTAATCCCTGTATGACTTTATATAACTTTATATATCTATTTTCTGAATGATAAACAATCTTTTATTCGCTGTTCAGTTTTCAAGATGGAAGAGAGGTGCATTAAAGATTTAGCTATTTTTCATCCAAGCACCTAACACTGTGATGAAATATAACATAAAGCATCACACACACACTTTAATAACTGGTAAACTTTGGAAACAAAAGGGGAAAAGATTAAATGGACTTCTGAGAGATAATCTAATTCATACAAAATATCCAAAACGTTTCTGAAAGGTGCATTCATGGGTGATTTCTCATACCTTTGCTCTTGTCTTTGCCATTTCTCTGGCTCTCCTGCATCATGTTGGAGAAGAGGAGTCCTCTGCCTGCTTTTTTCTGTGCTCTGTTGTTGCAGCTGAACATGTCGGCCCAGAACGATGGCATCACGGGGAAATACCATGGAGCGGCAATACCATACTTCCCTGACAGAATAAAGGGGCATTTTAGTTTATAAATCAGAGCTGAAATTTGGAGTCATGTTAGCTGATCTGCGTTTATGTACCTGGGAAGACCATGCGGATGTAGGCACCAAGCAGGAAGTAGATAACCGAGTCAATGAGGAGGAGCCAGCAGAGCCACCCGAACGACGCTGTGTCTCCAACCACAGGAGAGAGGTACATGTTGTTCCACTGTATACCTGAAAAAACCATCAGCGCTATCACTTCTGCTCATGTACAACAACTACAACATAGTCAGAGTTTGGATCTGTACCTACCTTCTTCCTGTTTCTCGTAACGGGTGATGTACTGACTGGCATAACTTAAGCATGTTGGAGAAAACAGGCTCTGAAAGCAGAACAGAGGATAAAAAGGTATAGACTTCTCAAAAAAAAAAAGAAAAATACACACTCTGAGCATGAATAGAAGTATCGATCGATCTGATGCTCTGGTGAGTTTGGAATATATAAAATGTAGAAAAAACACACCAAATACACCCAGCTAAACCAAAGAAGAAAATATGAAAACACACAGATCTGGAGATAAAATACATTCACTAAGCCATCAAAAACATTCACCTTACTCTCATGCAACACAAACAATTTTTAAATGCACACAAACTTCCTTCATATACTGTCGAGCTGATGGTAGTTCTGTGGTTAAAACAGAACAGATAATAAATCGACACTGATGTGTTAAAATTACACACACCAAGTGTTGATCACCTTGCGTTTGCTCCATTTCAGCATGTTTTTGCTATGTGTTCATGAAACAGCTCAACTCCAAGGAAAAAATATAGTCGCAAGCAGCGATGAAGGGCCCGAGCACCTCTGGTTCCGTGACCCATCACATGTGGTCATCATACCGGTACATTGCACATGAATCTGAGATGTGCGACAAAAGCCTGGGTATCTGATGTGTGCACCACCAGTGAGTTTTTAGGCAATGGAGTCATTACTGTCCAGGTCCAGATGGTGGCATTAGAGCATACCGTAGACAGACTGTGTACATGTAGATGACATTATGGTCAATGTGTAAAGGATCCTGTGAAATGTGGACCTCATCATGTGATATACTCTGCAGAACTAGAATACTCTACTGGTGTTTTCAGGATGCAGGTGAAATTGTGTGTGCTAGACATGCAAATTAGCCTACCTCTCGACAATGGTGCGTACTGATAAGCAACAATGTGACTTGAAGGTGAGTTTTATTAACGTTACTCCTTGTCCACTATTTTCATATCGGGATAGCATGTCAACCATTATCCCTGACTTAAACACCAAATTAATACACACAACCACAATTAAATTAGTGTGTTTCTTATTATGCATGCGAAATATCAGCGCATTAGCAACACTGCTGACCAAAACCAAACATGGCTGCCCCTACAGTTTGCCATGAGTCTTGGGACACCCCACACTCCTACCAAATTTGACATGGATAGGTGAAACTATATACCAGGCAAAGGTCTCAATGACATGTGGGGGTGCTGTGGAGTCCCCTGGACACACCTAAGGCCAAGCCTCTATCCCTGAGTAGCGGTGACCAGGACTGATGTATGTACCAAATTTCATGAGTTTTAGCCCATGGGAACCACCTCAAAAATGGCCAAGCCTTGAAGAAAGACTTACACCTACAGTGTACCGCCCTCCGGTGGACACTGGAGGTCATGCACCTCTGGTGTTTAGGCCCGAATAAGAATCCTTAGGAAAACCATAGGGTCTTGCACCTCCGGTGCTCAGGCTGACTATTTTCTATCATCTACCAATTTCCTACCAAATTACATCACGAATAAATGCCTTAACTGTAAAAATGTTAAAAGTAGAACAGATTAGCAAACGCTATAATCAAGCCATTTGTAAATGTTAACTAGTTCTATATTATACAGTACATGTTCTGTAATTTGTAAACTATGTATGATGTGCTCAATGTACCAGCATGCTCTTAATGAAGATGGAGAGGTTCTCCTCCAGGCACATGACCACAATGAAGGGGAAGAAGCAGATGACGTAGGTGAGGCTGCCACTCAACCCGGCGATGTTAGTCTTGTCGAAGAAGGAGCTGATGAGGAAGCTGATGGCCAGGATGCTCAGGGCGTAGTCACACAGGTAGAGGAAGAGAACGAAGCCATCACTCTTGGGAAGAACTCCGCTGGATTTCAGGATGATGGTCAGGATGATAACAGTGACCAGGAGGAACGCAGCACTCTCGATGAACCAGGCCACGAAATGGCTGAACGGATTCACACCCATCATCTTCATGTACTGAGAAGAAAATACGCTTCATTTTAGCTTCTGGACATGGATGAATGATCTGATATAGATATTTTTCTTGTTGTCTCAACTCTTTCACAAGGCAAGCATATAAAGTTGAGTGCAAACGTTTGTATGCCCATACTGGATGGGTGTGAAGACCATGAACATGGCACTTAAAGTGTTTTACATGATTTGTAGATGTTTCTTCATTATCACAGGTAATAACTAGAAGGCCACTCGGTAGATAGAGCACATACCTCCATCAAGCCACATAACATCAACATCAAAATCATATCAATTGAACCTAAGATAATACTAAACCCGTCCACCAAATTTCATCCAAATCCGTTTACTACTTTTTGAGTTACGTTGGGAACAGAGAAAAAAATCCTGGATCCACATACATATCTGGATTGGTATCAAAATCTAATCAATTGTTCCTTGATCCATGGTTTACCTTCTCTCCAAATTTCATCCAAATTCATTCACTACTTTCTGAGTTATGTTGGGAACAGATGAAAAACAAACAAACAAACGGAGATGAAAACATAACCTCCTCCAACAAAGTTGGTGGAAGTAAAATTGCTCAGAGGTGTGTTCTGCTCTTGGCAGTGTCTGGGTACCTCGTGTAGACGGAGCTCTCGTTCATGGACGAGCTTTTTGACGAAGTTAGCCACAAAGAGCACCCAGCTGAGCATTAGGACAAGTGGGAAGGCGAAGGTGATGCTGTTTAGGTACCTGAGAGACAGAGAGAGAACATGGAATAAATACACAAACACTCAACAAATAGTCAACGACAGGGTGGTGTGATGAAGTAGAGTTACTGGTACCACCATGAGGTTGATTTTCCACAAATAGCATGTCCCTCAGTGTACGTTCACCCTAAAAAGCAACACGTTTCTTATGCCACTTGTAGCTTTTCACTTGTGGGTGTGGCCTGTTTTATTGTGCTAATGAGAAACAGCAAGAAATAACCCACTGTACAATTTATACACATCATACTAAGTGTACTTAATTACATATCCTAACCAGAGGCACCAATGATCTCTGTTACATCCAAGCTTTATTTTTCTATATTATTTCTTTATATATTTAAATAGAGGTGGTAATTGTGGTAATTAAGATGATATACAATGATAGAATCATTTGAGCCAATCATTTGGATTTATCACTTTACTGTGAGAAAATCTCAAATCAAATGTCGCTTACCAGGTTGCTAAATTTGAGGCTTGCATAGAAACTATGAAAGCAATGGCTACGCCGGATGAACTTATGCAATCATGCGTTGTCTGTCCACAATTTACAAAAATCACGACTCCTCCTACATTGATCGGATTTCAATCAAACTCACATACAATGTTCCCCAGGTGGGTGTGCATAAAAGTTGTCAAGGTGGTGGCACCACCTGTCATATTTATGATTTTATGGGCATCTTGGCCAGTATGAGCTGAGGCTATTTTATTATATTTACTGAAGAATGTCATGCTGTAATTTGGATTTGTTTAACCAGTTAGTTAACAAGTGGCCTGGTGGTGCGGTGGTTAGCGCTGTCGCCACACAGCAAGAAGGTTCTGGGTTTGAACCTCACGGCTGACGGGGGGCTGACGGGGGCCTTTCTGTGTGGAGTTTGCATGTTTTCCCTGGGTTTCTTCAGGGAGCTCTGGTTTCCTCCCACAATCCAAACACATGGAGATTATGTAAAATACCCAGCACAAGCCAGTGTATTCTTAGTGCTGATCCCGAGCCCAGATAGATCGCGTCAGGAAGGGCACTATAAGATACTATAAACAACATCTACTGCTAATAAAAAGAAAAAAAAATGCAGATGTTTCCAACAAATTACAATGTAACACCTTCCATCTCGAAGTTACAGCTTTACCCTGTACCTGTACCAAAGCACTGACACTGGAAACTCCTTCCATTAATGTAAAATAAATTAACACCTCCTTGCAGAAAACATCACCATATCACCACGTGACTGAGATCAGCTGTTACTATAGAAATGATAACATGTTATATTTAGAACGAGTGCATTAATATAAACCTCCAATTTGTAGCTGCTTTACTGTCAGAGCTGCTGTTACAGAGAATTCATCAACACCTCGACCCACTGAACCTCAGCCAGTTGAAGAGGTCTAGAGATTCTGACTCGTGGTAATTTTTATTACACTCCGATTACTAATATTTCCAAATGATAATGTCAGCAGGAACAGTCTGTCATAAATCAGGAGAGCCTGAGCTGAAAGGATAAGAGCTTTACAGTCCGTGACAGAAATGAAATCAGGATATTTGAGCAGCTCTAACGAAAGATGGCATGTGTTGTGCAGTGCAGTGCACACGCTCCTGAGCATGCTGATTTATTGGACATTGTGTTGGTTTTGCTTGCTTGGTTTATTTGGATTAGACATGGTGTATATGGTGAATTCCCAACATATGTCAAAGTCACTTCAGCAATACTACACCATAAATCAAAGAGACAGCGTGTAGATAGCGCCCGTGTGTGTGTGTGTGTGTGTGCATGTGTCTGTGTGTGTGTGCGTGTTAGAGATGGAATTGTGATTCGGATTATCACATATATGCTTACAACTTCACATTTTAAAGGCAAGACAATTTCAACTGTGGTACAAGGATTCTATCGACCGATCCCAAGCCCGCCTTTTCTTGGACCTCCAATCACTGCTTAGCAACTCAAATGAGTCATTTGTAATAAATTATAAGAAAATAAATGAATCGTTTGAGAAAATCACATGTGAAAATAAATGAATCATTTGAAATAAATAATACCAAAATAAGTGAATCATTTGATAAAATGACGTGATAATAAATGAATCATTTTATATAATCACATGCAAAAAGTAAATGAATTATTTGAAATAAATTATAACAAAATAAATGAATCCTTTGAGAAAATCACATGCAAAAATAAATGAATCATTTGAGAAAATTGCATGTGAAAATCAGTGAATTGTTTGAAAAAAATCACATGTGAAAATGAATGAATGATTTGAAATAAGTCATAACCAAATAAATGAATCATTTGGGAAAATCACATGTGATAATAAATGAATAATTTGCTAAAATCATACATGAAAAATAAATTAATTATTTGAAATAAATCATAACAAAATAAATGAATCATTTGAGAAAAATTACATGTGAAAATAAATGAATCATTTGAAATAAATGACATGAAAATAAACACATTTCCTGCAGCTATGAAACATAAGATACGAAGTTGCAGAAATTTGGCATATGAATCCTTCACGAATCACATAAAGCTCACATGAATCACGTGAAGGGATTTCCTGAATGACAGAACTGTGCTATGCTGCAATAGAGAAACAACTCCACTCACTCGTCCCTGTAGAAGCAGGGGTAGGGGAAGGCCTGGATCTGCACGGCTGGCTCCTGCACTACATCTCCAGTCTGCATGGCGATGATGGCCCGCTCGATGCTCTCCTGCAGGTAGATGAAGCCGCGGTTGTAGCGCTGCGTCTTCAGCGGAGAGATGTAGGACGTCTTCACCCAGAATGGGTTGCGGGCACGGTCGGTTCTCATGGAGTTGTCGATGTGCATGCGGATGGTGTAGTCCACTTTAGGAGGAAGGCTAGAGGAAGAGGATGAGTTTTCTCCTGTGGGCAGCTTGAAAATGACACCTGTAGGGACATAATTCAGTTATTTATGCTTCAAGAAGTGAAATATCATAAATTCAAACGTGTATTTGCATAGAATTAGAACTAATTTGCATATGAATTTGGTATAACTATATACAATTCCTATTAGCTTCACTATGAATAATTACTGAATAATTCATAGGCGCTATTGTAAGTAACTAAATAACAAAACTCAAATAACTCAGTAACCAAGTAGTAGAATGAGATATTGTACACTTTATCCATTTATAGCTACACACATTTTGAAACTAGTTACTTCTCTATCTTTAAAATTTTCCTTTGGTGGAACATTTACTGAATGTTACAAAGAACTGATACTGGATTATACAGAGTGTATCCCGTATAAATTCTGGTAACCATAGCAACAATAATGAGTGCATTAATATAATCTCAGTATGATTTGTCACCTTCTGACCAATCAGAATCAAGAATTCAACCACACTCTGATCTAAGATGAATAATGGAATAGTCTGTCTTTTGATGTTTTTAATGATAAGTATGTTTGAAAGTTAACACAGATAACAAAAAATAGCAAGTATATTAGCTTTGGCTAACTAGCAGATAGCTGGCTAATGCTAACATCATAGCATTCTCTGATTAGTTATATCAGAAAACAGCTGTGCTTGCATGAGAAGTTACATTAAACTGGATGTAAGATGTATGAGGTTCATGATATGTATCTGTTGTGTGTGTAAACTTCACTCACTAGCGTAAAGTTCACGGTTTTTGGCCAGTTTCTCAGCCTGCTCACTGAGCTCCTCGATGGAGTTGAAGGCATGGTATCGGTCGAAGTTGACGCAGGATGAGAGGTTCATCATGAGTTTGGACAGCGTGGTGATCTGCTGCAGGATGAACTGGTTCTTCTCCAACAACTGAGTCATGTTTGCTGTAGAAGATGAGATTTTTTTTTTCATGTGGAAAAGTACATTAGTTGATTTTTATTGACCGCCACTTTAATTAAAAGCCATGTTAAAAGAATGACATTAAACTGACATAAGCCCTTCATGACAACTGATACAAATATAAATTTCAGTTTCAGTATTTAATCAAGGGCTAAGTTCATAGGGCTATATAAGATAAAAATGGTACCAAGTGTAAGTAATTCAGTAACACTTTACTTAAGACCAGTGTTTATAGTGCTACATTAAACCCTCATAAGATAAAAATGGGACCAAGTGTAAGTAATTCAGTAACACTTTGCTTAAGGGCAGTGTTCATAAACATTTCATAAGATAAAAATGATACCAAGTGTAGGTAATTTAGTAACGCTTTGTTTAAGGGCAGTGTTCATACAGCTATGTTAACCCTCATTAGATAAAAATGCTATCAAATGTAGCTAATTCAGTTACACTCTGCTTAAGGGCAGTGTTCATACGGCTACATAAAACCCTCATAAGATAAAAATGGTACCAAGTGTAGGTAATTCAGTAACACTTTGCTTAAGGGCAGTGTTCATACAGCTACATTAACTCTCATTAGATGAAAATGGTACTAACTTTGCTTAAGAGTAATGTTCATAGGGCTACATAAACATTTCATAAGATAAAAATGATACCAAGTGTAGGTAATTCAGTAACACTTTGCTTAAGGGCAGTGTTCATAGGGCTACATTAAACCCTCTTAAGCCCTTCTTGATCACTGACACAAACACAAAGCTCAATATATTTAACTAGGTAGATCTTTAAATAAGGGCAATGTTCATAGCGTTACACAGGTCCTTCCTAAGAATGCACGACATGCTGTGCAATTATTTCAGTAAAATCTAAGGACTGAGTTCACAGGGCTACACAAACACTTCTTAAGAACGAAGATAAATATGATAACCAGTGTGATTAATTCAGTAACACTGTACTTAAAGTGTGACATTAAAACTGCATAAAGCATTTCTAACAATTGACAGAAACATTTAATTCAGTTTAATCAAGTTTAATTAAGGGCAATGTTCATACATCTACATGAAACCTACATAAGCCCTTCCTAAGAAATAAGATAAATATGTTCATCAGTTCAAGCAATCTGCTTACGGTTATTTGAAAGGCATCACAATTGACACTAACTTAATAAGTTTAATTTCTCAAGGGCGGTAGTGTTCATTGGGCTACATTAAACCTATATAAGCCATTAACAACTACGGCAAATATGTGAGTAATCTGATAACACTATATTGAAGGCCAGCATCCACAGAGCTACATGGCAGCTACATAAGCCTTCATAAACATCACAATTGACAAAAGCATGTTTATGACAGCTGATAGAATTGGAATAATCTTTTTTTTAATGTTTATGTAAGCTTATGTCAGTTGTCAATGAAAGCTTATGTTATGAACATTGCTATAACTTGTAATAACATTCTATTTAGAAAAAAGTCACAATGTGCACTTTAATGCTTTGTGAATGCATTATAACATGTTACATTATTAGAGCTTTATGAGGCATTATAACAGGTTGCATTAAATTAGAAACTTAAACGCAAACTATATTTATAAGAACATGAACATGGGCTTCATAAAAAGTGTGAATACGTTCTTATTCGAGCTTTATAAGGCATTATAAAGATGTTTAGAGTAATTTACCAGCATAGAAAGAATTAGAAGCATGATTATTATGAAAATTGATGATAACTTAATGTGTAATGCTTTTAAAATGCATTGTACTGTAATGTGCTATGAATGTGCTCATAAACTGTGATTATAAATACTGCATCACCTTCATGGAAAATATAATCAGAATGTGAATTTGTAGCATTACTCACTTATAATCTCTAACTCTCTAAAAAGAAAAAAAGAATATCCTGCATGATGATAATAAAATCACACTGAGCTAATCCGGTGCTAACAGAGCGCTTCACACTCACAGAAAGTGTTGAGAGTTTCTTGCATCTGTGCCACGTCGATGTCGATCTGCTTCTTTATGAAGTTTTGGATGAAAGGACTGTTCAGAGAATTCTGCAGAGGAAAAAAACACAGCACAGAGGAAGAGTAGAAGAAAAGGTCTTGTTATGGTTATGGTTACGGTTATGGTGATGGTTATGGACAGCTCTGTTCCTGTTACCTTCAGCATGGGCAGCGTTTTATTCAGGAGCTGCGCCGACTGCATGAGGTAGGACGATGAATGCAGCCACTCGTCAGCGTAGACACGCAGGTCACCAAACTGCTGCAGCGTGGAGTTTGACTGCGAGAACGAGACATGTGCGCAAACACAGAATAAACATCAAAACAAGCATAACAAAAAAATACGTATTTAATTCACAAGTTGGAAGTAATTAGTTCCGGAATTATTTTCTCAAAAAAAAAAAAAAAAGGAAAGCATTAATTGGGGTACATGTTACATGTATTAAGTCAAGTCAAGTCAAGTTTATTTGTATAGCGCTTTTAACAATAAACATTGTCGCAAAGCAGCTTTACACAATTTG
>JAOEHJ010000028.1:9580447-9591075 GCA_025447855.1 Potamarius usumacintae
ACTAATAAGTGTCTGGGAAAACAGCCGAAAAATAAGCTGATATTTCACTTGATAAAGTGAAGGAATTGTCTAAAGCTGTCCTTTACTCTTAATTTTGAAATTGGTCTGCTTATCAACAAAGATCAAACTAACAGTAGTTCTTGTTTTTTGAGTGGTTATGTAAAACATGGTGGGATAAAGGCTGTTGGACATTATTTTAGTACTTCGGCATCACTCAGAAGTGTGTACTCTGGTGTTACTGGGTTAAATAGGTCATAGCTCAATAAGTCACAACACAAACCTAAATGAAGACCATTACTGTGGTACCTATAAAGCTTGTTACTTCCAGAATTACTGGCACCTTTCACAAAAAGGTAAAATGAATAAAATAAGCTCAATCAAATGCAATAACTGCTTTGGTAAAATAAGCATACCTCACTTAATTTCCGAGTACAATTCATTGGGTTTTAGGCAAAGGTATCCAAGTATACGTAAGAGCCACTACATCACTACGCACAAAGCAGTACCAAAACATCAATGATCTGTCACTATTGTTTGGGGACATTTCATAGTATTCAAGTCCCCATTTTGTTACCAAACATGTCAGTAGTGTTAATGGCTAAAGAAATCTGACCACAACAGATAATTGTAACTGTAGCTTCAGTTATGCTTAGTGAAATTTACATGCTGCATTTTGAGTTTCCTTTTTGTTCAGTTGTTTCACACAGAATATTGTCCTGCAAGTGTCATTTAACAGACAGCAACAAGAAATCTAAATTGTACAGTTCTAAAACAGTGCTCTTTGGATGCATTTTGCCCTCATTAACTTTTCCTGACAAATTTGTTGACCTGTATTTATTATATTAGTGATTTGTGCATAATGGCATGTCAGCAAAGCATGTCCCCCCCCATAGTGATGGATGATTCATCACATTTGGCCAAAGGCAATAGCTCTTGGGTTGAGCTTGAAAATCCCTGAATGAATCACGTACATTTCTTATACTGTATAATCATTTCAGCCAGTTCTCTTGAAGAGTCTCAGTAACAGTGAAGTTTACTTTATCTTGTATGCTTTCCATGTCTATCTGTATTTCATGCTGCATGTTTCTCTCTCTTCAATATTCACATTTGATCAGTAGCTATGCTTCTGAGCCTGACCTTTCTCATTCTCCCTTTCCATTTTTAAACTTTTGTCTATAAAATGTCTATAAAACAGTCTATTAAACAGCAGACATTTTTCTTATTTCCTCTCTCATTGATTCCTCAATCAATCTCCCAGGCACTCAGGAGTTGCAGTTGTATAGAGATGAAAATGTAGCGAGCTCCAGAGCTGGCCAGTTCCAACACCCACAGGATCTTGACCATGGAATTCAAGAGAATCACCTGCCTCCATCTGCCTCTGGCAGGTCTTCTGAATCTCCTATAGTAGCACAAAATGATGGCGGTCTTGGGAATTATCTAAATAACAGCATTGAAAAAAATCAAAATAATGTTGAAAAGCCTCAGAATGATTTTGAGGTTGAAACAAAGGAAGAAGTTGTATTGGAAATTTCAAATGATAATGCTGTAGCACAAGAACCTGCTGCGATTATTATGCAAGGTATAAGAACAGATGAGCAAGAAATTCTACTGTATGTTAAAAGAAGTGAGACTGTAAAAGAGGGAAATCCTGATTCCACAGAAAAATTCACATGTGAGATATCAGAAAAAGATGGAGATCACATAAATGAGACTGTGGTTGGTGATTCTCAGATCAAAATGGTTTCTGAAAGTTTGCAATCAGCAAAAATAGATGCATCACATTCCCAAAGTGCCAGTGTTTCGGGAAAAAAGAAGAAGAAAAAAAAGAAAAATAAACAGAAACAAAAGCACAGTTGTGATGAAAAAGGGGTTCATTCAGAAATGGGGGACAAGAATGAAAAGCAGCTCATGGAAAGCAGTTCAGTTCAGGCAGTTTCAGTTTCAGAGTCGAGCTCTGTACGTTCAGAGGAAGCAGCAGTAAATGAGAATGAACCACATTTCATGAATATTGATGAAATTGACCTGATGCACAAAAGAGCAGAATCTCTAGAACTGCAAAGCCCTAATACTGGCTCTGTTACGGCCGAAGGACCAAAAGCAGAGCAAGAAGCGTCTACAGACACGCAGCTGGGTGACGTGTTGGTTGCGGCCAAAGGACCAAAAGCAGAGCAAGAAACATCTAAAGACGTGCAGCTGGGTGATGTGTTGACTGCGGCCGAAGGACCAAAAGCAGAGCAAACAGCATCTGCAGATGCGCAGCTGGATAACGCTCTGGTTGCGGCCAAAGTACCAAAAGAAGAGCAAGAAGCGTCTGCAGACGTGCAGCTGGGTGGCACGTTGGTTGCGGTCAAAGGACCAAAAGCAGAGCAAGAAGTGTCTACAGACATGCAGCTGGGTGACGTGTTGGTTGCGGCCGAAGGACCAAAAGCGGAGCAAGAAGCGTCTGCAGACACGCACCTGGGTGATGCATTGGTTGCGGCTGAAGGACCGAAAGAAGAGCAAGCAGCGTCTGTAGACGCGCAGCTGGGTAACGCGTTGGTTGCGGCCGAAGGACCAAAAGCAGAGCAAGAAGCATCTGCAGACGTGCAGCTGGGTGATGCGTTGGTTGTGGTCGAAGGTCCGAAAGCGGAGCAAGAATCATCTGCAGACACACAGCTGGGTGATGCGTTGTTTGCGGCCGAAGGACCGAAAGAAGAGCAAGAAGCATCTGCAGACACGCAGCTGGGTGACGTGTTGTTTGCGGCCGAAGGACTGAAAGAAGAGCAAGAAGCATCTGCAGACACGCAGCTGGGTGACGCGTTGGTTGTGGCTGAAGGACCAAAAGCAGAGCAAGAAGCATCTGCAGACACGCAGCTGGGTGAAGCATTGGTTGCGGTGGAAGGACCAAAAGCAGAGCAAGAAGCGTCTGCAGACTTGCAGCTGGGTGAGATGTTGTTTGCGGATGAAGGACCAAAAGCAGAGCAAGAAGCTTCTGCAGACGCGCAGCTGGGTGACGCGTTGGTTGCAGCCGAAGGACCAAAAGCAAAGCAAGAAGCGTCTGCAGACATGCAGCTGGATGATGCATTGGTTGCGGCCGAAGGACCAAAAGTAGAGCAAGAAGCGTCTGTAGACACGCAGCTGGGTGAGACGTTGGTTGCGGACGAAGGACCAAAAGCAGAGCAAGAAGCGTCTGCAGACGCGCAGCTGGGTGACGCGTTGGTTGCGGCTGAAGGACCAAAAGAAGAGCAAGAATCAGAGGAGCCAACATGCACAGGTCAGGAATTCAGAGTAGAAAAGGATGAAGGTGAGGTGGAGTGTGGAGAATCTTTTGAGTTTCAGATAGAGATTATCAGGTTAGAAGGAAGTTTGCTTGGAGATGCTGAGTGTCAGCAAAAACACAAAAGCATTGCTGGGTGTGCAGAGCAGACTTGTACAACCACTGAACCACAGGAGCTCAGAGATGCAGAAGATGGACAAAATGTCTCAATGGAGAGAGCCAGGGGTGTAACTGTGGAACAAATGGCCACAACCGGGGGTGATCATAATGACCATCAGCAACAATGTATAACAGGAAATGAGGAACAAAGATCTCAAGACCATGAAAAAATTCTCCACTTTGAGCAAAATGTAAGGGCCAAGCAGGAAACGAGTTCAGCAAATATTGCACAGGTCCTTAATGATCCATTTCCTGAGACAGGACATTTAGACCAGGAGGCTGGTAGTGTCCTTCCACAAAAAGGTCAGAATATGGGAGAGCAGGAAATCAGGGAAGTCACAGTGGGTACATCTGAAAGAAACAAAGAGCATGCAAAGAATGGTTCCAAAAGGGAAAGCAAGAAAGGAAAAGGGAAGAGTAAAGAGGACTGCAAAATGTCCTAATACTGTGCCAAAGGATGTTGCCATAAAAGTACATAATGAAGTTTTAAAAAGCCTAACCAAATCCTACTTTAGTGAGAATTTGTTTGAAAAACTTCATGAATGCAGAAAAATTATGAGTCACACAATGTGTATTATATTTCCTTAAGTCTTGGAGTATTCTTTAAGAAAGAAACTACTGTCTCTGCACATTTAAGGTAAATGTATATAAACAGACAGCTCATTTCAGCATTTGTGTTTTGCTGGATGATCTGTATGTAGGTTCCTCGATCAGGTTTGTGTGAGATCTAGACATTTCTAAAAACACAAGAACAAGTTGCAGGTTCGTTTAATGATGTGGCACTCAATGAAAGTCATATGGCTTATTTAATTTCTAATTGTTATTACTGTGGTTTCCATGATATTTTATCTCTAAAGATTATGCAGCATGTTGCTACCTTTTTCCATGTTATATAATTAATAAAAATAAGATGTGTGGGTTTTTTTTTTTTTTTTGGGCGGGGGGTTGGTTGAATTGCCATAAGGGACTTTTTGCTTTTCACATTATACTGATTTGTATGTGCTATATCAAAATAACTGGTTCCTTATTAAATGTTGTAGAAAGTTAGTTTTACAGTTGTTTAACATTCTATTCACTGATTATCACCTTTCAGTCTGATGCATTCTGTAAGCAATTTCAGATGTCCTGGGAGAGTTTATTGTCACAATGGAAGATCTTTAAAATAAAGTATCAGTAATTTAAAGTAGGGGTTTGTGTGTGTGTGTTTATACAGAATGCTAACCTATTTTAAATAAATTTGAACAAATATGACAGAATTCAGTAAACAGGGCCCTACTCCATGTGAAGCAGTATTTGTTCCATGTTCAGTCCTGAAGTTTCTGCATGTTCTCCATCCTCACCCTCCACGTCCCATGTATAGCTCATTTGCATGCACTGAATCCTACTTCCCATAAACCTGGCTCCTTCTACCGCTGTAAGTCTGATTTTTCTTTTTTTTTTTAACCATCGAAGGACAGTTTATACTGAATGAATGTCTACTAATTCTGAGACATCTTTCCACATATTTACTTTAACTCAGGAAAAAGATCTGGGGTGGGTTTTCCAAAAGCATTGCAGCACAAAGATCATCGTTAAATGGTCGCGCAAGCAGCACAATGAACACTCTCCTGGTTAAGCTGCTCTTAGAGTTAAGAGGCTTTTGGGAAATCTACCGCTGGGAGTTTCTTTATATATATATAAAAATGGGAACACTCAAGTGCTTTGGTCCTTTAGGACCACTGAGGGCATCTCTGTACATACCTGTAATATACCATTTATATGAGAGTTATTACTAAATAAGGTTATATAACTGTGGCAGCAGGGGCGTGGTCGAGCATTGGCTGTGAACAGCGAGGAGGCAGGTTGAACCAGCAGGTAACATGTGATGAGGTGCACCTGTGTCAAATTACTGGCTGTCTATTAACCTGTGTCTCTGTATGTCTTTCAGACAGGAACAAGAGAAAGAGAGAGCTGTGATTACTCTGTCGCGTGTGTTTTTATTTTTAATGAATAGTCACTGAAAAGTGTGCGCAGTAAAACAAACTCCCCTATTCGGAAGCCTGCTTCCTATTCCTCAGTCCCGGGTTTCGGCACCAGTGTAACAACACTAATGTTGGGAAACAGAGGAACGGGAAGCAGGCTTCAGAACAGGTGAATGTTTTATTGTGCACGCTTTTCAGTGACTATTCATGAAACATAAACACATACGTGATGGGGTGTCAGAACTTTCTCTCTCTTGTTCCTGACTGTCTGAAAGATACTCCGAGACACAGGTTAATAGACGGCCAGTAATGTGACACAGGTGCATCTCATCTCATGTTGCCTGCTGGTTCAACCTACCTCCTCACCATTCACAGCTGATGCTTGACCATGCCCCGGCTGCCGCAATAACTTTTATGTACATCAAAAAACCCATTATGTACTTTGTGTAGATATAAATTCTTTCTAAATTCTGCTTTTCAGAAATTCGTCTACGAAAACTGGTGGATGAACGAGAGAATTTGATAGAACAGGTAAGAATCCCACATTTGTGAAATGCTCACTTCATTTATACGTTAATTAAGAATGTGGGTTAATTGAAAATGGAATTCAGTGTTATAAAAGCTACAGTCTGTCTGTATTTCGCAGCATGTTGCCACCTCAAAGTGGTTGGTTGTCAGAAATCCCATCCATCTGATCATATTGCTCCATGTCCCCCCAGGTTATGATGAGATATTGACCTTTTAATCACCAGAGTAATTATGGCGGGGTTTCTTGTTTTTGTTTTTTCTTTTCTTCCAGTTTAACTTTAGTTAGCTTTACAAGTCCAGAAGTAGTTGTGTTTTTTTGTTTGTTTGGGTTTTTTTTACTTTATTTTCTTAGGAATTGACTAGTATTTAGTTTTTATTTAATTTTAGTCCTAGTTTTAATTTTTCAGGTATTATCCAGTCATAGATATCCCTTAATGGTATGTTCAGACCAAATGCAGCATTAAAATTCATTCTGGCTGCTCTGCCAATGACAATGTTGAAGTTTGTCAACGGTCTGTGATGTAGATGAAATAAGTGGCTACAAGTTTGTTTGAAATGCTTCCTCTTGGAAATTTTATTTAAAAGGGCTGTGAAACAGTCATGTCAACTGGTATTTTTGTGTTGACTGATTAGTTAACATCATAAAATCTTTTCAGTGTGAAGGTATGAAATCAGTCAATGAAGGAAAATAATGAACAATTATCATGATGTGTTTGATAAGGAAATAAACTAACGACAAACTAATTACAAGCCATTTACAGTATGTGGTGTGACTTTTATGTTGATGCTAAGCATTAAGTTCAGTATGCAGTTTATAGGCCACGTTGACTAGCTTTGGTGTTTAATTAGCATTAACATTACTTTGTGTATAGCTTAGGGTTGGTTTGGCACCAAAATATTGAGTTCAGTACAGTACCTGGCATGGTAGAACAGTAACGGTACTAGTTTGGTAACAATGCAATAAGTGAATATTCATACAAACTGGTGAAATGAATAAACATCAAGTTTTATTGTTTAAGCACTGTATTAAATGAGTGAAAACAGTGTGTGTCTGTGGGTGATTGGTGTAGAAAAAAAGGCTTTATTAGTAGCTAATTTTACAAACAGCTCACTGCAGTTATTTCTACAGCCTCGTTATTTTTTTCATTCATTAAGGAGGAGACAGCTAAGTAGGCTGTGTCTACACTACTACGTTTTAGTTTTAAAACGATCTCCATCCAGACAAGCATTTTAGCTCCATATCAGAAATAATCTCTGTCCACACTAACATCCCTGAAAACACAGATCACAGGACCATTCACATACACTGGGTATGCTCATGCCAGGATAAACAACTGATCCTGTTTGAATTTTCCTGGGAAAGGGTCATGTGATAGGAGTGTGATGAATCAGGGAAGGATACGTCATGACTAAGACCCAATCAGGAAGCGAACAGAGGAGTACTTTATTTTATATGGAGTTTTGATGTGTCATTTGAGTAATGTATAGAATTAACCATATAAATAATGGATTCCATTCAAAGCCACTTGCAATTGATCTGGACCCCCAAGTGGTATGTCAAAGGTGACTGTGATGAGAGTAAATGACTATACGGTAACCCAGTCACTAAATTTAAAGTTGTAACAACTTTGCGGGTGGGCAGTGAGGAGTGCTGCAATTCAAGGTGTGGTCTTTTTATTTTTAACCACACTTTTCAGTAACTGTTAAACTACTATGTAGACACACTACACATATGCAACAGGGTGTCATCTCTCTCTCTTTCTCATTCCTGGCTGTCTGAAAGACACACAGAGAGATGCGTTAATAGACATCCAGTAATTAGACACAGGTGCACCTTGTCACACATTACCTACTGGTTCAACTTGACTCCTCACCATTCACCGCTGACATTCGACCATACCCCCACTGCCTGACTCAAGCCAGGGAGCTGTCCGGCCTGCAGCTGACGCAACACCCCACCCCAGTGGGAGAGGTAATCCGCCACCACCATCTGTGCCCCTGGCCTGTGGACCACCTCAAATTTAAAGGGTTGAAGATCCAGGTACCAACAAGTGATCCGTGTGTTGGCATCCTGCATGCGGTGGAGCCCCTGGAGCAGGGCATGGTCAGAACAGAGGGTCAATGGCCATCCAAGCAGTTAGTACTGGAGAGTGAGAACTGCCCACTTGATTGTGGAAAAGCCACTGTCTGGCAGTGCTGTACTTTGACTCTTGCATGGAGAGCTTGTGGCTGATGTACAGCACTGGGCGCTCCTCCCCTCCACCACCTGGGACAAAACAGCCCCCAACCCTCTGTCTGACGTATCAGTCTGTAAAACAAAAGGAAGAGAAAAGTCTGGAGAATGCAACAGCAGACCCCCACACAACCACTTTTACCTGAGCAAAAGCCCGTTTGCACGGCTCCGTCCGCACTGGACTGGATCTGGCATCCCTTTTTTAGTGAGGTCAATCACTGGGCTGGTGACATCCAAAAAGTTAGGCATAAACAGCCTATAGTAGCCTGCCAGCCCCAGGAACTGCCTCACCCCCTTTTTGGTCTTGGATGTTGGGCAGGCCGCAATTGTTGCAGTCTCATTGATTTGGGAACACATCTGCCCATGACCCAAGTTACCGTACTTCAACCCATCCAGTTGCACACGTTTTTAGGTTTGCTGTGAGCCCAGTGCACCTCAGCAACCTCAGGACTGCCCTGAGATGTTGTAAATGTCGTTCCCAATCATTACTATAGGTGACTGTCATCTAGATAGGCTGCTTCATACTCATTGTGGGGATTTTCAGCATCTCATGTCCATGGGGCCCAAAACAGCCCGAAAGGAAGGGTGACAAATTGGTGTAAACCAAACGGAGTGGAAAAAGCCATTTTCTCATGAGATAATGGAGTCAAGGGGATCTGCCAATATCCCTTTGTTAAATCCAGTGTCGAGTAAAAATGCACTGCACCTAACCAATCGAGCGCGGCATTGGGTATGCGTCAAATTTAAACACTGTGTTGACTTTCCTATAGTCCACACAGAACTGGACCCACCCTTTGGTCTTGGGAACCAAAACCACCAGGCTGCTCCAGTCACTGTGTGACTCCTCAATTACTCCCATCTTAAGCATAGCTTGGAGTTCTTCCCAAACCACATTTATTTATTTATTTATTTATTTATTTGTGTGAGTGGCTGTGCATGACCACCCCTGGGGGAGTCTCAATGTGATGTTCTGTGAGGTCTGTGCGACCAGGGAGGGGTGAGAACACATCACAGAATTCCTCCTGCAACCTAATAACTTGTGCTCTCTGGGACGGGGAGAGGTGGTCTCCACAGGGGACTGGGATGAATTGGGCTACGCGTTTAGATTTGCCTCCATTCCCAGCTCTGCCGTCTCCAGAACTACCATCGCCAGAGTAACAGGAACGTCCTCTCTCCATGGTTTCAGGAGATTGAGGCAGTAAATTTGATGTGTTGCCTCTCTCTGGACGCTTGACCTCGTAGTCGACCTCTCCAATTCGCCATGTGACCTCAAAGGGCCCTTGCCACTTGGTGAGTAATTTTGAGCTTGAGGTGGGGAGTAAAATGAGGACTTTATCTCCCAGTGTAAATTCCCTTAACCATATCCATCTGTTGGACAGGCGAGATTGATGTTCTTGGGCCTGTATAGCAAGTTCTCCTGGGTTATGTGACTCAGTGTGTAGAGTTTTGCTCTCAGGTCAAGAATGTATTGAATTTCATTTTTGCTTTGAGAAGGCCCCTCTTCCCAATTTTCTCTAATGATGTCCAAGACACCATAGGGCTTGCGCCCATACAGCAAATCATCATTATCAGGTGCCATCTTCGACACGAAGGTTGGCCACCATAGCTCTCCATTGCCCTCTATTCCCTGTGGTTCTTTTCGCTTCCTCATAAGATGATGTTGAACTCCACTTCTTAATGTCATCACTCCATTTTGTTCTCTGCCTCCCTCTTGCTCTGATACCATCAAGTCTGCCTTCCAGAATCAGGTTAGCAAGTTTTCCTCCACTGCCGCGAAGTACATGCCCTGCATAACTCATCTTCTGTTGCATAAGATCATACAGTAGAATCCTCTGGGTCCCAGCTCTTTGCAGCACTTCATTGTCGGTTACTTCCTTTTTCCAACTTATCCTCAACATTCTCCTGAGACACCACATCTCAGAAGACTGTAGCCTGTTCTTGATGGAATTGGTGAACTGCCATGCTTCACATCTGTAGGCGACCACAGAAAAAATGTAGCATCTCAGTAACCTAATCTTCAACTCCATGCTGATATTTCTTCTTAGGAACTCTTTGCATTCCCAGAACTTTGCTGTCACCTTTCCAATTCTTCTCTTCACCTCTTCTAAATTTGCATCTTCTGTTATAATGCTCCCCAGATACTGATACTCCAGAACTTGCTCCAGATCTTTTCTTCTGCATGAACTACAAATCTATCAGGTATGATCTTACTAATGCACATTGTCTTGGTCTTTTTCGCATTCAGTTCCGTTCCATACTCCTTACATGTTGCAGAGTGAGTCAAGCATTGCTTGAAGAGACTGAACATTTCTAGCAAGCAGAACTGTATCATCTGTGTAGTAGATGTTGGTAATGTTTACTCCATTCAGTTTCACACCCTTGCAAATTTCTAAGGCTTCTTTGAGGAGGAACTCACTATATACAACCCCTGGCAAAAATTATGGAATCACCGGCCTCGGAGGATGTTCATTCAGTTGTTTAATTTTGTAGA
>JAOEHJ010000028.1:9831713-9844514 GCA_025447855.1 Potamarius usumacintae
GGGTGTATCTTGTGTTTTTTGTTTGTGGTTTTTTTTTTTTTTTTTTTTTTTTAAACCTACCTGCATGTTGTGATCCATGCTGGTTTACGGCATTCAATATGGCGGATACTGACTTGCATGAGAAGAAATGCACATATAATTCAAAGAAATATGGCCATATTTTTTTGCAAAAAAATTTACCGGACTGCTATGACAATTTAATTTCCCTTTGGGGATGAATAAAGTTATTTATCTATCTATCTATCTATCTATCTATATTTCTGCGTTGTTTCTACAAAAAATGTAAGATTCCGCTTTTCCGCACTGCTTTTAATATTTCTATCAATTCTGCAAAATCTTCCGCTTTTACTACTTTGCAGAACCTACGAATCCCTACAGTTGGTAATTGTTGCAGACAATTTCGCTCGGTTTTCACAAAATGCCACCGGAAACGACACTAAAACCTTCCGTGGGTCAAATAAAGTCTGTTTTCTGCAGGGTAAATTGTAATTAATATTTTCATATCTAAGAATTATATCCAGAAGCTACCCGGAGCATCCAAGTTCCCATAGAGATATGTGGCCCTTTAGCTAAGGCTTCATACTTATAAAGTGCAGGTGCAAATAACTGTGTGCAAATATTTATGCTGAAATTAAAACTCTACAATCCGCAATACCACACCAGAAGCACATCAAGTACAGTAGACATGCACCAAAGAAGCTCACCATGTAGTTATGTTATAGATCCAGGCAGCAGGTAACTGAGAAAGCCAAGAGCGCGTGCACACCTGGAGGGAAATTTCATACATATTTTGCAGGTATTTTGCAGGGAAATGGTTAGTAATTTATTAGCTGAGAATGCACCAGAAGGCATGTAAATTTCAACACTTTCTTGGAGGGATGCATGCCCCCTGACCCGCCTAGCATTAGCATGCTGTAGCGGGTTTGCCACCACAAATTCCAGAGTCACCTACTTTTTTTTTAATTTATTTATTTTTATTTTTAAATAAATAAATCTGGCTACTTCAGATTTTCTGGAGAAACCTGGAAAATGAAGAAACTTTCAGTCGAGTTCCTGAAGCTTTCAAGTTGTTGAAGCGCTGGATTTCACTGCAACCTGGCCACCCTGTACACCAGAGTACGTTAGCTCTTTTTTTTTTTTTTTTTTTTTTTTAAATTTACGTCAATTGAAAATTTAAACCATTGCCAGTTGAAGCGATGCTTATTTTTGCTGTATTGAAAATACTCGATCACCGTACTGCTGGATCAAATCTGATGTATTACGTATTATCTACGAAGTATTTACAGTACCAGTCAAAAGTTTATACACCTCATTCCTTCATAGGTGTTTCTGTATTTTGATTATTTTCTATATTGTAGAGCAGGGGTGTCAAACTCATTTTTACCGAGGGCCACATGAGCATTATGGTTGCCCTCAAAGGGCCAGTTGTAACTGTAAGACAGTATATATGTAAAATAAATGTAACTCACATATTGTTAAAATACCCATTTCTGTATTTATTACTTATTCAAGTTACAAATATTACATGTGCATTTGCATAGATGTAAAAATGTATGTTGGCTTATTGCTCTGTTATTGTAACATGAATCCTTTTTATCAGGTTAAGAAACCCACATTTGCTCCATCAATCAATGATCAAACTGTTCAAGTAAATAACAAATAAAAATATCACTAAACACAAGTTATGACATTAACTTTGTTCAAAACTTTTTCTTTTTTTTTGTCACAGTTGAGAGGGGGAGAACAACGTTACAGCAAACAATTGTGAACTGCTAAGAACGTGTGACAAATATAGCATTTTATAAAAACAAATGGCTGTACACAGCCTTGCAGAGGGCGTAGCCTATATCCAACTAATAAGATGGTTTGATCACAGTACACATTTGTCTGCATGAACACACAAACCTGTGTAAATACAGTGAATACATTGCTACACATACAAAGTAGTATATGTAATTAACTCAAAATAACAAAAGGGTCATCTCAGCTCACAACTATATTGGTCAAGTTTTGGGTGAAGTTGGCGAGATGATGCTGTCTGTCCTTGAACACACCAAGTAGATCCCTCCTCACCCTGAGACACCATCTCACACACCATCCTCATCCACTGATCATGTTCTAAAAATAACAAACACAAAAGAAAATGCAAGCACAATCATTGCACACAAAATTGCATACATATTCAACTGTTCTTATTCTTGGTTGAAATACTTTCTATTATATTTTTAATTCAGGTTTTTAAAAATGCTTACCAATGTGTTTTCTGGCCAGATGTCTGACACCATTTTCCTGTGGCCAGTGCGTCAATGTCTGGTTTTAGGTCTTGTGCTGAGGCAATCTGTAAAACTGTGTGGAGGTTGGCATCGGTGATGTGTGATCTGTGCCTGGTCTTGTTTAGATTCATGATTGAAAACATCTGTTTGCACAGATAGGTGCTCCCAAACATGGACAGAACATGGGCAGCATGAAGTCGGAGCTGTGGCATCAAACCAGGGGGCAGTAGATGGTAAAAGTCCTCAATTGTGGCATCCTGGAACTTTGCTCTCAGGCCACCATCACTTTGAAGCGCAATTAACTCCATTTGAAGGGTGTATACATTGTCTCCTCCCTGCTCTGCAGCCCTGGTCCTTCTTCCTCAGCTCCTTGGGGATTTCAGGTCAGGCCATGCTGCTTTTCCAGAGGCTCATCTGGTGTAAACAATAGAGCCCTGGTGCCAGGACGGGGATCCAACATGCTAAAAGTATTCCACAAGCAATTAAAATGAAAAACATGCCAAACCACTAAGACCAAAAATGTTGTTACACTTGTAAGTTCTCTGTAAGGTCTAGAGATTGAGCTGGCCATGACAGGGTCTTGATCTTGTGGTCCTCCATCTACACCTTGATTGTCCTGTCTGTGTGGCATGGAGCATTGTCCTGTCCCCATTCCAGCCTTGCTGAAGCAACTCCAGATCAATCACTGATCCTCCACCAAATTTCACAATGGATGCGAGACACTGTGGCTCGTAGGCCTCTCCAGGTCTCCGTCTAACCATTAGATGACCAGTTGATGGGAAAAGTTGAAAATTGGACTCATCAGAGAAAATGACCTTACTCCAGCCCTCTACAGTCCAATCCTTATGGTCTTTAGCAAACCTCAGCTTGGCTCTTCTTTGCTTCTCATTGATGAAGGACTTTTTTCTAGTTTTACATGACTTCAACCCTGCCCACAGGAGCCGGGATACATCTGGGACATGGAGAACCAAAACCATGACATAAATCTCTATATGCCACTTGTGAGGAAATTGATTAAATGTTTTGATAACTTTGGGTACTTTTTGTTTGTGAATGTGTCTATATAATAAAAAGACATGTTGGCTTGAAGATGTTGAAAAACTTGCATTTTTCACACAAACTACATCATGGATCTGAGTGACATATTTTCTGATATTTCACTCCAATGACATCACTCCCAGTGTTTTCCTGACTGGACGCACAATGCCAACATGGCAAACCGGTTCAAAATTAAAATTCTTTTGATTTTTTTTTGTGTGTGTTTGTGTCCATATAATATAAAGAACATTAAATGGTTGCACGAAGATATGAAGTTTATCTTCTTGTGTTGAAAATATTTTCACTCATTCACTGTGCTCACTCATGAATATTTTCACCACTCAAAGACAAACTTCATATCTTCGTGCAACTGTGTAATATCCTCTATATGAGTCTTTTTTGTGCATCATAGCCTACATTACTAATTAAGCCTTTAACATCCACATTCCTGTCTATATTCCCAAGTATTATTGCTATTATTCTTCTGGTTTTTGCTTTCCTTTTTGTCAAGACCAGTGTTTTTCAATTCTGGTCTTTGAGTCTCACTGCCCTGCACATTTATTTTGAGAAAGACCAATCTAGTCATTTGTAAGATTGCTCAATTTATCGATTTTGACCCTTATGCCTGTTTTATGGATATTACCTTTGCTTCCCATTTTTGTATTGTTTTTTGCCTTTTAGTAATTTTTGAAAGCAGTGTTTAATCTCATTCCATATTAATTTTGTCAAAGCTTTACATAAAACGTAACACATAGAGATGCCACATTTTGAGTCTCTCTCAGTGTGGCACAGATACTATTTTGTGTTGTCCGACTAGGCCACCTAGGTTTGTAGCAACACAACCCAGATGGAACTGACACACCTCTCTTTCCACACTAGGCCAGTAGAAATACTGTCATATCTGGGACAAGGTCCTCTTGACTCCCGCATGAGCAGCGGCTTCATGGTATCTTCTCCAGACCTCCTGGCACTTAACTCTAGGGTAGACAACTTGGAGACTTACTGAAGTAAGTCTTTAGAGCCCGTCACTTTCCTATACAATATGCCCTCACTAAGTTGCAACTTTTTCCACTGTTATAGCAATTTCCATGCTCTTGTAGGCATAGACTGTCCAATGGACCCACTAGGCAATGATCCCTCCCCCACATACCTCTTGACCATTTGAATGTCAGCATCAGCCTCCTGAACATGCCTCCAATCCTCCATGTGCAGCTCAGGCTCTTGTGGGCAAGTTTGAGAAGTTGGAGCTGCTGCCCCAGTCAGCTGGGCTACCTGAAAAAGCACCTCTGTTTCTGTGGAGGGATTTGTGGGGAGCCTAGACAGGGCATCAGCATTAGCATTTTCTTTACCAGTACAATACTTCATCTCAAAATCAAGAAGAAGAAGCCAAGCCAAGAAGCCTTTATTTGTCACACATACACTCAAGCACAGACTTAAGCACACAGTGAAATTTAACCTCTGCATTTAACCCGTCCGAAGCAGTGAACACACATATGCACACACAAGTGAGCAATGAGCACACACACATACCCAAAGCAGTGGGCAGCTATACTACAGCAGCCAGGGAGCAGTTGGGGGTTAGGTGCCCTTGCTCAAGGGCACTTCATCCCAACCTCAGGCCATGGCTGCCCCATGTTAATCTGACCACATGTCTTTGAACTGTGGGGGAAACTGGAGCACCTAGAGGAAACCCACACAGACACGGGGAAAAACTCCATACAGAAAGGCCCCCATTGGCTGCTGGGCTTAATCCGAGGACCTCCTTGCTCTGAGGCGACAGTGCTAACCACTACACCACCGTGCTGCCCCCCACTGTGCTGCCCTCCACTGTGCCACCCCAAAAGAGGCCACTTGTGCAACTCAATGTTGCTCTGCTGCCTCAGCTGAGCTGTTTGTAAATGTGCAACTGGATTGTCAGTGTACACAGTAAACTTCGCTCCAGTCAAATAGTCATTGAACTTTTATAGCCCACTTTAAAGCCAGTAGTTCCAGCTTAAAAAAGAGCTGTCATTTGCATTGTTCTTTTCAGTAGGGTGCAGAATTCAGCTGGCATATGGTAGCACATGTTCACGGCCATTCTGTACCGAAGCCAAGACAGCTCCATAGCCTTGATTACTGGCATCAGTATAAACTACTAATGGTAAAAATAAATAAATAAATAAATAAAAATAAAATTCAGCATTGGTCAGAACAGGGCATCAGGGATGCCTTAAGTTGTTCAAATGAGTTCTGGCACTCAGGGGACCATTGTACCTTTACTGTCTCTGATCTTTTACTGGATGGAACACTAGTCAACAGGGCATTTAGGAGATGGGCCAGTTTGGCTAACCCAAGCACAACATCTATAATAGCCAGCAAGGTCTAAAAAAAGCCCTAACTTGGCATATTGTGGTCAGAGTGGGCTAGTTTTAAACAGCAGAGAGTTGAACAGAGTGTTGAACAAAGCTGACCCCTGCCTTGTTAACCACGTGCCCAAGAAGTTTAACCTGATGTTGGAACAATTTGCACTTACCAAGTCTCAGTTTCAGTCCATGTTGCCACAGTCTCTAGAAGACCTCTTCTGGATGCTGCAAGTGGAAGAAGAAGTCAGGTGAGTGTATTATGATGTCATCCAAATATATTAACAGTGTCTGCTGTCTGGTCATTCAAACACTGCTACATCAGCCACTGGAATGTTGCAGGAGCATTACAGAGCCCAAAAGGCATGTGTCCAAACTCAGACAGTCCCAGAGGAGTAGTAATTGCAGTCTTCTCTTGATCTCAGGGATCCATCTCTACCTGCCAATACCTGCTGGCAAGATTGAGGATAGAAAACCACTCCACTTTGGTCAGGCAGGTCAGAGTCTTCTCAATCTTAGGGAAGGCATTCTTGTGAGTAACAGCATTTGGCTTCTATAATCCACACAAAACCGTCAACTCCCATCTTTAGTCCGCACCAACACTATAGGAGCAGCCCAGGGACTACAATTCTTCCGAATGACACCCTCCTCCAACATACCTGCCAGCAGCGACTTCATTTTCTTATATATTAGTGGTGGTAGTGGCCGATACCTCTCTTTGATTGGAACTGTGTCCCCAGTGTGGATGCAATGTTGAACCAGATCCATCCTGCCAAAATCCTCTTCATCTACAGCAAACACTTTGGCCCACCTCTTCAGCAGGGCCTGAAGCTCCATCTGCTGCAGTGGGGTTAGAGCTGTGTGACTTAGTTTGCTTACCTCTTCATTGGGGCTATCCTCCTCCCCTGGATCTGAGCTCTCCACCTGAGAGCTCCCACTTCAACAACACCCTCAGGTCCGCTGGCCAGGGTTATGTCATGAGCCCCCTGGACATCAGACTCATCCACATGACACAACCAGCCCAGTTTTTGATAGCGACCTATGGAAACTACATAAGGGTGGGGATTGCAAACTCTGACAGGGACCCTTCCCCTTTCACCACTGAAAGGGTCTGAGCTACACCCCATGTTTCCACTTCCGGCAAGGCCAGAAGGATAGTCGGTCCTGCCAGGGCCCATGCATGCCCATACTATCGCTATTTGGGCGTACCTGTACTGCTCACTGGCTGGTGGGGTGGACATAGCCAAGAACCCATCCTCTGTTGTGATGGCAATGGTCCTCCAACAGACAGCAAAGGTTTCCTTCCAAGCTTTTAGTGACTTCCACTGCTGGGGGGAGAAAACTAACTTCTCATGTTTAAAAATAACATCCCAACATGCACCAATAACATTCATTCCAACCATTAATGGATGAGTAGAACAGTCATTTTTCACAATAACGCCTTCTTTTTCTGGTATTTTAACCCCTTCAACCTCAAAGTCCATAACAGCATACCTTGAGTATGGTATGCTGAGGCCATTTGCAGCTTTGAGTTGAAGCACCAAGGGGGCACCACTCTTTTCAACTTCTGAAAATTGTGTGTCCATCATTTCTTGTCATATCAAAGTGACCTGAGAGCCTGTATCCAGCAACCCAGTCATCTTCAAACCCCAACACAAACGTCTATGGTTAGGCATTCCCTGATATATGGTGTAGTGGCCCCCTGGTTACCTCACAGGCCAACCCCAGTGCTTGGACCTCAGCAGCAGGGCCACTTAGTTTAACGCCAGTGGAGAGTTTGGTAAGTCCCAGCAAAACCTAACAATATGTCTGACCTATTTACACTGCTGACACATGGGTTTGCCATCTCTAGTCCAGTGATTAGAGTAACCAGAGCATCTTGGTGCAAATCTGGGCTGATTGTGGGGAGAAGTGTCAGTAAATCCTGTTTGTTACAGAAGAGGTTTGATTTCATAAATGACTTCCTGCTTTCATCCCTTCATCTGGTCTTTTACATGATCCATTATTTCTTGTCTTAAGGCCCCTTTCCAGTCATAGTCACATGGTTGTTTATTGTCTCTAGACTCACCCATGGCAAAGCAAGAAACTGTCGACCTGGTATGTCCAATCTGTTCCTCCTCGAGTAGAATCACCTCCCTATGTACTGCAGTGAAACCCTAATCTGGGTTACGGCACACATATGCCCTCAACATTTGCGATAGGGGTCCCTCTTGCAGCCCCAACAGCATCTGTTGCTGTAGGTTATCTTGAGATTTGACTAATTCATCTGGTTTCTGCACACAACCAAAAAATTGTGACCTCAGCACTGTAACAGGGATGTTATCACCATACAGTGATTTTAAATAAATGAAAATGTTGTGCACCTGGTCACTAACAACACACTAACATGTCGCTTCAGTTCTTTAGCTAGAGTGCCTGTTAATATCTCTACTTTTCTGGCTTCTGCCATTTCCTGAGCATTTAAGAGTCCTTGCATTTGCTCCTTCCAGTCCCCATACTTAAGATCACTGTCTGGCCCCTTAAATTTGGGCAGCCAAGTTGCAGCAGGATAAACTGGCATCATCACTGTGTAATGTTTATGACTCCTGGGTACTGAACACTGCTCCCAAACTTGTATCCTGCTGACTATGCCAGAAAAAATGTAGCACAGATACTATTTTGTGTTGTCCGACTACACCACCTAGGTTTGTAGAGCCTAGGAACTCTTTAACCCAATATCTAGATTTTCAGTTCAGGTTCAACAAGAGAGAGTAGTGTGTAGCAACCCAAGGACAGACCAGAGCAGAATAGGATGCAAATAAAAGTTATTTTCTATTTTTGTTTACCTCAAGGAGCATCAACACAGAGGTAAATCCCCCAAATACACAATCTTTTTAGGCCTACTTAAAAAAAAAAAAAAACCATTAAAAGTCTAAATTAGACCTGGGGAGATTACCATACAAAAAATAAATAAATAAAAATAGCATGAGGAACGCATCCAAAGTGCCACACAGTCAAGTGTCTGAATAATTTGAAGTCTGTATTCTCCAGCTTCCTTGTGTCTGCTGCCACGTGGTCCATTGCCTTGGACCCTTGGGACGGACTGCTGTTCTAGCCGCCAAGTCCCTGGTTGCCGAATAGGATCCCTTCAATCCAAGCAGTTCCTCCAGTATGGCCCCTTGTCTGCTGGTAAAAAGGAGAGACTGGGCCAGTGTGTTGTTCACCCATCCACCACTAACTATTTCTATGTTAACCCTCTGGGATCGAGAGTTCTGCCAGCGAAGCTTGGTAGGTTTGAGTAGGTCATGTATTTTAGATAAGTACTGGAGACCAGAGGTTTGAGCTGTGATACGTGAAAGGTGGGGTGAACATGTCGCATGGTGAGTGGTAATGCCAGTCAAATGGAACATGGGTTGATTACCTTCTTGATGGGAAATGGTCCAAGGAACCTGGGTGCTTGCTTGCGGGAGATGGTTCTAAGTGGCAGGTGGCACGTGGAGAGCATGACTCATTGTCCTACCCGGTAGGTGGGTGCCTTGGAGCGGTGTTTGTCGGCCTGCCTCTTGGATGCGAGGGCGGAGCGAATGAGTCTTCTCCGGGCCAATGCCCACATCCTCCTGCAGCGATGTATAAAGAGCTGGGCTGAGGGTACGGCGACCTCCTCCTCTTGGCTGGGGAACAGTGGTGGTTGGTAACCTAGGGAGCACTGGAATGGAGAGAGACCTGTGGCAGAGGAAGGGAGAGTGTTATGAGCATATTCGATCCAAGGTAGGTACTTACTCCAAGAACTGGCATCCCTGGACGCCATGCACCTGAGTGCTACCTCCAAAGCTTGGTTCGCCCATTCTGCCTGGCCATTGGTTTGTGGGTGGAAGCCTGAGGAGAGACTACAGGTGGCCCCGATGAGTTTGCAGAAGGCCCTCCAGAATTGCGCAGTGAACTGAGGACCCCGGTCAGAAATGATGTCAGTGGGCAGTCCATGTAGACGGAAAATGTGCTGGATGAGTAGTTCAGCAGTTTCTTTGGCTGAGGGGAGCTTGGGCAGAGGGATGAAATGAACAGTCTTGGATAAACGGTCAATAACAGTGAAGATGCATGTGTTGCCACCTGAGTTGGGGAGTCCTGTGATGAAGTCCAGGGCAATGCAAGGCCAAGGTCGATGCGGAGTCGGGAGGGGTCTTAGCAAGCCGGCAGGGGGTCGATTGACTGTCTTGTTCCAGGAGCATGTGTCGCAGGCTGCCATGAACTCCTGGACATCTTCCTTGATGGATGGCCACCAGAAACACTGCTGGATGAGTGCCAGGGTTTGGGCAGCTCCCGGATAACAAGCCAGCTTGGAGCCATGACCCCACTGCAGCACCTGGGTTCGCACAGGACAGGGAACAAACAGATGATTACGTGGAATGTCATTGGAGTTACCTTCTCCAGGGTCCTGCTTCAGGGCCTTCTGCACTAGTGTCTCAACCTCAAGTATGGCGGCCCCCACCAGGCAGCGTGGAGGGAGGATGGTTTCGGGTGTTTTGGACTCCTCCTGGTGGGAAGAGAACATCTTGGACAGGGCGTCGGGTTTGCCATTCTTGGAACCTGGGTGGTAGGAGAGCGTGAATTTGAACTGGGAGAAGAAGAGAGACCATCAGGCTTGTCGAGAATTGAGATGTTTGGTGGACTTGAGGTACTCCAAGTTTTTATGGTCAGTCCAGACTAGGAAGTGGAGATCAGGCCCCTAGAGCCAGTGCCTCCACTCCTCCAAGGCTAGTTTCACAGCCAGTAGCTCTCTGTCGCCGATGTTGTAGTGATGTTCGGCTGGGGACAGCCAGCAGGAGAAGAAGGAGCACGGGTGGACCTTGTTGTCACTGGCCCTCTGGGAGAGAATGGTTCTGACCCCTGACTCAGAAGCATCAACCTCGACGATAAACTGCTTGGTTGGATCGGGTACTGTGAGAATGGGTGCTGTGGTAAACCTGTGCTTGAGCATGGAAAAGGCTTTCTCTGCTTCCTCCCCCCACTTGAACTGGGTGTTGGTCAAGGTCAGGGCTGAGAGAGGTCTGGCCACCGTGCTGAAGTTGCGAATGAAGTGCCTGCAGAAGTTGACGAATCCTAGGAAGTGCTGGAGCTCTCGTCTCGAAGATGGGGTGGGCCAATTGGCAACTGCCTTGAGCTTTAGGGGGTCCATCTGGATCCTTGCAGGGGAAATGATGAATCCCAGAAATGAGACAGAGCTCTGGTGAAATTCACTCTTTTCTGCCTTGACAAACAACTTGTTCTCTAGCAGGTGCTGGAGGACCTGCCAGATGTGACCCCGATGTTCCTCCAGGGAGCACGAAAACAAGTCATCCAGGTACACGAAAACAAAGATGTTTAAGAAGTCCCTTAAGACATTGTTAACAAGTGCCTGGAAGACTGGGGGGGGGCGTTGGTCAGGCTGAAAGGGACCGCGAGGTACTCGTAGTGACCAGTGGTGGTGTTAAAGGCCATCTTCCACTCGTCCCCCTCCCTGATCCTGACAAGATGGTATGCATTACATATATCTAGCTTGGTGAATACCTTGGCTCCCTGGAGTAGTTCAAAGGCCGTGGTCATGAGTGGTAGTGGGTTGCGGTTCTTGACCGTGATGGCATTGAGACCCCGATAGTCAATGCAGGGGTGGAGTGACTTGTCCTTCTTTTCAACAAAGAAGAACCCCGCCCCTGCTGGGGAGGAGGAAGGGCGGATGATCCCAGCTGCCAGCGATTTGGTGATGTACTTTTCCATGGCTTGTCTTTCAGCAGGAGAAAGAGAGTAGAGGCGTTCCTTGGGTGGCGCTGTCCCGGGCAGGAGGTCAATACCACAGTCATAGGGTCTGTGAGAAGGGAGGAACACTGCTCGGGTCTTACTGAAAACTAGCTTAAGGTCCAGATATTTCGGAGGCATGTGAGAGAGGTCGGGAAACTCGTTGGCTGAGGGCTGTGGTGGTTTGGCGGGAGGCAGAGCGGAGTTCAGACAGGAGGCCAGGCAAGAAGAACTCCAGCCTAGGATGGTGTTATTAGTCCAGTTAAGGTGGGGATTGTGCTGCATTAACCATGGCAATCCTAGGACGATGGGTACATGGGGGTTGTTCATGATGTGAAGCTGGATGGTTTCTGAGTGGTTACCATAAATCCTTAGGGTGAGTGGGGCAGTAAGGTGGGTGATGCTGGTCAAGTCGGTGCCATTGAGTATCAGGAAAGTGAGAGGGACGTCAAGAGCAAGTAGCGGGATTCCCAGACTCTTGGCAGTGACGGAGCAGATCAGGTTCCTGTCCGCCCCTGAGTCGACGAGGGCCTGGAGGTGGTGATGCTGGTTGTCACGGATAATGATGACAGGAAGTAACGGATGATTAGCGGGGGACTGGTTCTGAGCGTTGCCCACTAGGGCCCCTTGATTCACTGGTGGGCTCATCTTTTTAGCGGGCAGGCTCGGCAGATGTGTCCCAGCTGACCGCAGTAGAAGCAGGCCCCCGTGCTCCGCCGGTGATGTGGTTCCTCCACTGACACCCGAACCTGGTCTACCTGCATGGGTTCAACAGACGCGGCGGGAGGCGGAGAGGAGGTGAGTCTGGGGCGGTTCTTCTCTCTCCTCCGTTGCTGGATCCGAGCGTCAATGCGGTTGGCGAGGTCCATGAGGCTGGAGAGGTCTAACGGCAGTTCCCGCGATACCAATTCGTCCTTGATGGTGTCGGACAAGCCGTCCAGGAAAGCGTCGATCTGGGCGTTCTCATTCCAACCGCATGAAGCCGCCAACATCTGGAACTCGATGGCGTAATCCAAGGTAGACCGGGACCCCTGCAGCAGCTCCATGAGCTCTCTGGCTGCCTCCTGGCCGGGCAGGGTACGGTTGAAAGTTCGCCTCATCTCCTCTGAGAAATCCTTGAAACTGGAACAAAAGGGTGCATTTGCATCCCAGACCGCTGTTCCCCACTCTCTGGCCTTGCCAGTGAGGAGTGTTATTGTATATGCTACCCGGGGGCATTGGTTGCAGCTCTAGGATCAATGAACATTGAGACAAAAACGGTCTGCAAGTACCTGGTTCTCCATCATAGGGCTGAGGCGCTGGAAGTCTCAGTTCGTGGAGAAAGACGGTGGCAGGAGCTGAAGTAGGAGACAGCTGAGCAGGGGTAGGCACGGCTTGACAGTGCTGCATCTGCATGGTGAGAA
>JAOEHJ010000028.1:10163650-10173780 GCA_025447855.1 Potamarius usumacintae
TGATCAGCTATTGGTCATTGGAAACAACAGTGATCAGCGATTGGTCGTTGGAAACAATGCTGATCAGTGATTGGTCATTGGAAACAATGCTGATCAGTCATTGGTCATTGGAAACAACAGTGATCAGCAATTGGTCGTTGGAAACAATAGTAATCAGCGATTGGTCATTGGAAACAATATGATCAGTGATTGGTTGTTGGAAACAACGTAATCAGCAATTGGTCGTTGGAAACAACAGTGATCAGCGGCTGGTTGTTGGAAACAACGGTGATCAGCTATTGGTCATTGGAAACAACAGTGATCAGCGATTGGTCGTTGGAAACAATGCTGATCAGTGATTGGTCACTGGAAACAACAGTGATCAGCGATTGGTCGTTGGAAACAATGTAATCAGCAACTGGTCGTTGGAAACAATACTGATCAGCAATTTGTCATTGGAAAGAACATGATCAGCGATTGCTTGTTGGAAACAACAGTGATCAGCGGCTGGTTGTTGGAAACAACAGTGATCAGCAATTGGTAATTGGAAACAACAGTGATCAGCGATTGGTCGTTGGAAACAACAGTGATCAGTGATTGGTCATTGGAAACAATGCTGATCAGTGATTGGTCGTTGGAAACAAAGGTGATCAGCAATTGGTCACTGAAAACAATGCTGATCAGTGATTGGTCATTGGAAACAACAGTGATCAGCAACTGGTCGTTGGAAACAATGGTAATCAGCCATTGGTCATTGGAAACAATGTGATCAGTGATTGGTTGTTGGAAACAACGTAATCAGCAATTGGTCGTTGGAAACAACAGTGATCAGCGATTGGTTGTTGCAAACAATACTGATCAGCAATTTGTCATTGGAAACAACATGATCAGTCACTGGTTGTTGGAAAAAATGGTGATCAGCAATTGGTCAGTAGAAACAATGTGATAAGCAATTGGTCATTGGAAACAAAATGATCAGCGATTGCTTGTTGGAAACAACAGTGATCAGCGATTGGTCGTTGGAAACAATGGTGATGAGCGATTGGTCACTGGAATCAATGGTGATCAGCCATTGGTCGTTGCAAACAATGGTGATCAGTGACAGGTTGTTTGAAACAATGTGATCAGCAAGTGGTTGTTGGAAACAATGGTGATAAGTGATTGGTTGTTTTAAACAACGGTGATCAACAGTTGGTCGTTAGAAAAAATGGTGATCAGCGATTGGCCTTTGGAAACAATGGTGATCAGTCATTGGTTGTTGGAAACAACGCGATCAGTGATTGGTCATTGGAAACAAAGGCGATCAGCGATTGGTCACTGGAAACAACAGTGATCAGCAATTGGTCGTTGTAAACAATGCTGATCAGTGATTGCTTGTTGGAAACAACAGCAATCAGTGATTGGTCATTGGAAACAACAGTGATCAGCGATTGGTCGTTGGAAACAATGTGATCAATGACTGGTTGTTGGAAACAATGGTGAACAGCAATTGGTCATTGGAAACAACAGTGATCAGCGAATGGTCATTGGAAACAATGGTGATCAGGGACTGGTTGTTGGAAAAATATGGTGATCAGCAATGGTCATTGAAAACAATGTGATCAGCGGCTGATTTTTGGAAACAATGGTGTACTGGTGAACTGGTCATTGGAAACAACAGTGATCAGCGATTGGTCATTGGAAACAACAGTGATCAGTGATTGTTCGTTGGAAACAACGTGATCAGTGATTGGTCATTGGAAACAACAGTGATCAGCCATTGGTCATTGGAAACAATGTGATCAGTGACTGGTTGTTGGAAACAATGGTGATCAGGTATTGGTCATTGGAAACAACAGTGATCAGCCATTGGTCGTTGGAAACAACAATGATCAGCGATTGGTCGTTGGAAACAACCGTGATCAGTGATTAGTCGTTGGAAACAATGTGATCAGTGACTGGTTGTAGAAAACAAAGGTGATCAGCAATGGTCATTGAAAACAATGTGATAAGCAATTGGTCATTGGAAACAAAATGATCACCGATTGCTTGTTGGAAACAACAGTGATCAGTGATTGGTCATTGGAAACAACAGTGATGAGTGACTAGTTGTTGGAAACAATGGTGATGAGCGATTGGTCCTTGAAAACAATGGTGATCAGTGACTGGTTGTTTGAAACAATGTGATCAGTGGCTGGTTTTTGGAAACAGTGGTGAACTGGTCATTGGAAACTACAGTGATCAGTGATTGGTCGTTGCAAACAACAGTGATCAATGATTGACAATTGGAAACAATGCTGATCAGTGATTGGTCGTTGGAAACAATGGTGATCAGCAATTGGTTGTTGGAAACAACCTGATCAGTGATTGTTCGTTGGAAACAATGTGATCAGTGATTGGTTGTTGGAAACAACAGTGATCAGCCATTGGTCATTGGAAACAATGTGATCAGTGACTGGTTGTTGGAAACAACAGTGATCAGCCATTGGTTGTTGGAAACAACGATGATCAGCGATTGGTCGTTGGAAACAACAGTGATCAGCGATTGGTCGTTGGAAACAATGTGATCAGTGGCTGGTTGTAGAAAAAAAAGGTGATCAGCAATGGTCATTGAAAACAATGTGATAAGCAATTGGTCACTGGAAACAAAATGATCAGCGATTGCTTGTTGGAAACAACAGCGATCAGTGATTGGTCATTGGAAACAACAGTGATGAGTGACTAGTTGTTGGAAACAATGGTGATGAGCGATTGGTCGTTGCAAACAATGGTGATCAGTGATTGGTCCTTGGAAACAAGGGTGATCAGTGACTGGTTGTTGAAACAATGTGATTAGCAAGTGGTTGTTAGAAAAAAAGGGGATCAGCGATTGGCCTTTGGAAAGAATGGTGATCAGCGATTGGTCATTGGAAACAACAGTGATCAGCAATTGGTCGTTGAAAACAATGCTGATCAGTGATTGTTCGTTGGAAACAACAGTGATCAGTAATTGGTCGTTGGAAACAATGCTGATTAGTCATTGGTTGATGGAAACAACAGTGATCAGTGATTGGTCTTTGGAAACAATGCTGATCAGCAATTGGTCGTTGGAAACAATACTGATCAGTGACTGGTTGTTGGAAAAAAATGGTGATCAGCCATTGGTCATTGGAAACAATGTGATCAGTGACTAGTTGTTGGAAACAATGCTGATCAGTGATTGGTTGTTGGAAAAAATGGTGATCAGCCATTTGTCGTTGGAAACAATGGTGATCAGCCATTGGTCGTTGGAAACAATGTGATCAATGACTGGTTGTTGGAAAAAATGGTGATCAGCGAATGGTCACAACAGTTGTTCGTGATTGCTTGTTGGAAACAATGTGATCAGCCATAGGTCACTGGAAACAATGGTGATCAGTGATTGGTTGTTGGAAAAAATGGTGATCAGCAATTGGTTGTTGAAAAAACAACGTGATCAGTGACTGGTTGGTGGAAACAATGGTGATGAGTGATTGGTCGTTGGAAACAACTTGATCAGCTATTGGTCTTTGGAAACAATAGTGATGAGCAATTGGCCAGTAGAATCAATGGTGATCAGCCATTGGTCGTTGGAAACAACGGTGATCAGAGATTGGTAGTTGGAAACAATGTGATCAGCAACTGGTTGTTGGAACCAATGGTGATCAATCATTGGTCACTGGAAACAACGGTGATCAGCTATTGGTCCTTGGAAAAAATGTTGATCAGCCATTGATCGTTGGAAACAATGTGATCAGTGACTGGTTGTTGGAAACAATGTGATCAGTGACTGGTTGTTGGAAACAATGTTGATCAGCCATTGCTCATTGGAAACAACGGTGATCAGTGATTGGTCCTTAGAAAAAATGGTGATCAGCAATTGGTCATTGGAAACAATGGTGATTAGTGAGTGGTTGTTGGAAACAATGGTGATCAATCATTGGTCATTGGACACCACTGTGATCAGCGATTGGTCCTTGGAAACAATGGTGATTAGCGATTGGTCGTTGGAAGCAATGTGATCAGTGACTGGTTGTTGGAAACAATAGTGATCAATCATTGGTCATTGGAAACAACGGTGATCAGCTATTGGTCCTCGGAAAAAATGTTGATCACCAATTGGTTGTTGGAAACAATGTGATCAGTGACTGGTTGTTTGAAACAATGGTAATCAGCTATTGGTCATTGGAAGCAATGTTATCAGTGACTAGTTGTTGTAAACAATAGTGATCAGCAATTGGACGTTGGAAACAATGTGATCAATGATTGGACGTTGGAAACAATGTGATCAATGACTGGTCGTTGGAAACAATGCTGATCAGCGATTGGTAGTTGGAAACAATGTGATCAGTGACTGGTTGTTTGAAAAAATTGTGATCAGCCATTGGTCGTTGGAAACAATGTGATCAGTGACTGGTTGTTGGAAACAACAGTGACCAGCGACTGGTCGTTGGAAACAATGCTGATCAGCCATTGGTTGTTGGAAACAATGTGATCAGCGACTGGTTGTCGGAAACAACGATGATCAGCAATTGGTCGTTGGAAACAAGAGTGATCAGTGATTGGTTGTTGGAAACAATGGTGATGAGCGATTGGTTGTTGGAAACAATGGTGATGAGCGATTGGTCGTTGGAAACAACTTGATCAGTGATTGGTCCTTGGAAACAATGGTGATCAGTGAATGGTTGTTGGAAACAATTGTGGTCAGCCATTGGTTGTTGGAAACAGTGATCAGCGATTGGTTGTTGGAAACAATGCTAATCAGCAATTGGTCGTTGGAAACAACGGTGATCAGCGACTGGTCATTGGAAACAACAGTGATCAGCGACTGGTCGTTGGAAAAAATGTGATCAGTGACTGGTTGTTGGAAACAATGGTGATCAGCCATTGATCGCTGGAAACAATGTGATCAGTGACTGGTTGTTGCAAACATCGGTGAACAGCGATGGTCATTGAAAAGAATGTGATCAGCGACTGGTAGTTGGAAACAATGGTCATCAGTGATTGGTCGTTGGAAACAATGTGATCAGTGATTGGCCGTTGGAAACAATGTGATCAGTGATTGGCCATTGGAAACAATGTGATCAGCGATTGGCCATTGGAAACAACAGTGATCAGCGAATGGTCGTTTGAAACCACGGTGATCAGCCACTGGTCATTGGAAACCACGGTGATCAGCGACTGGTCGTTGGAAACCACAGTGATCAGCGACTGGTCATTGGAAACAATGTAATCAGTGATTGGTTGTTGGACACAACAGTGATCAGTTATTGGTCGTTGGAAACAACCTGATCAGTGATTGGTAGTTGGAAACAACGTGATCAGTGATTGGTCGTTGGAAACAATGCTAATCAGCGAATGGTCGTTGGAAACAATGCTAATCAGCGATTGGTCGTTGGAAACAATGGTGATCAGCAACTGGTTGTTGGAAACAACGTGATCAGTGACTGGTTGTTGGAAACAAAGGTGATGAGTGATTGGTCGTTGGAAACAATAGTGATGAGCGACTGGCTGATAGAATCAATGGTGATCAGCAATTGGTCGTTGGAAACACCGGTGATCAGCGATTGGTCCTTGGAAACAATGGTGATCAGCGATTGGTCCTTGGAAACAATGGTGATCAGCGATTGGTCATTGCAAACAATGCTGATCAGTGATTGGTCATTGGAAACAATGGTGATGAGCGATTCATCGTTGGAAACAACTTGATCAGCGATTGGTCTTTGGAAACAATAGTGATGAGCGAGTGGCCTTTAGAATCAATTATGATCAGCCATTGGTCGTTGGAAACAACGGTGATCAGAGATTGGTCCTTGAAAACAATGGTGATCAGTGACTGGTTGTTGGAAACAATGGTGATCAGCCATTGGTCATTGGAAACAATGTGATCAATGACTGGTTGTTGGAAAAAATGGTGATCAGTGAATGGTCATTGGAAACAATGTGATCATTGATTGGTTGTTGGAAACAATGGTGATGAGCGATTCGTCATTGGAAACAACTTGATCAGCAATTGGTCTTTGGAAACAATAGTGATGAGCGATTGGCTGTTAAAATCAATGGTGCTCAGCCATTGGTCGTTGGAAACAATGGTGATCAGAGATTGGTCCTTGAAAACAATGGTTTTCAATGACTGGTTGTTGGAAAAAATGGTGATCAGCGAATGGTCATTGGAAACAATGTGATCAGCCATTGGTCATTGGAAACAACGTGATCAGCCATTGGTTGTTGGAAACAATGGTGATCAGTGATTGGTTGTTGGAAACAACGGTGATCAGCGATTGGTCGTCGGAAACAACTTGATCAGCTATTGGTCTTTGGAAACAATTGTGATTGGCGATTGGCCAGTAGAATCAAATGGTGTTCAGCCATTGGTCCTTGGAAACAATGGTGATCAGTGACTGGTTGTTGGAAACAATGCTGATCAGCCATTGGTCGTTGGAAACAATGCGATCAGCAATTGGTCGTCGGTAACAATGTGATCAGCAATTGGTCTTTGGAAACAATGGTGATTAGCAATTGGTTGTTAGAAACAATGGTGATCAGCAATTGGTTGTTGGAAACAATGGTGATCAGCCATTGTCGTTGGAAACAACGGTGATCAGCAACTGGTCATTGGAAACAATGATGATCAGCGATTGTCGCTGGAAACAACGGTGATTAGCCATTGGTCTTTGGAAACAAAGGTGATCAGCCATTGGTCATTGGAAACAACGGTGATCAGCCATTGGACCTTAGATACAATGGTGATCAGTGACTGGTTGCTTGAAACAATGGTAATCAGCAATTAGATGTTGGAAACAATGTGATCAATGACTGGTCGTTGGAAACAACAGTGATCAGCGATTGGTCGTTGGAAAAAATGCTGATCAGTGTTTGGTCGTTAGAAACAACAGTGACCAGCGTTTGGTCGTTGGAAACAAAACTGATCATCGATTGGTCGTTGGAAACCATGTGATCAGTGACTGGTTGTTGGAAACAACAGTGATCAGCGATTGGTCATTGGAAACAGTGCTGATCAGCAATGGTCATTCAAAAGAATGTGATCAGCAATTGCTTGTTGGAAACAACAGTGATCAGTGACTGGTTGTTTTAAAAAAATAGTGATCAGCCATTGGTCGTTGGAAACAACATGAAACAATGTGATCAGTCATTGGTTGTTGGAAACAACATAATCAGCAATTGGTCATTGGAAACAACAGTGATCAGTGACTGGTCATTGGAAACAACCTGATCAGTGATTGGTCTTTGGATACAATGGTGATCAGCGATTGGTCGTTGGAAACAATGCTGATCAGTGACTGGTTGTTGGAAACAACAGTGATCAGCGATTGGTCATTGGAAACAATGCTGATCAGCAATGGTCATTCAAAAGAATGTGATCAGCGATTGCTTGTTGGAAACAAAAGTGATCAGTGACTGGTTGTTTGAAAAAAATGGTGATCAGCCATTGGTCGTTGGAAACAACAGTGATCAGTGATTGGTCATTGGAAACAATGGTGATTAGCGATTGGTTGTTGGAAACAATTGTGATCAGCTACTGGTTGTTGGAAACAAAGGTGATCAGCCATTGGTTATTGGAAACAATGGTGATCAGTGATTGCTCCTTGGAAATAATGGTGATCAGCGATTGGTTGTTGGAAACAATGGTGATCAGCCATTGGTCGTTGGAAACTATGTAATCAGCAATTGGTTGTTGGAAATAACGGTGATCAGCCATTGGTCATTGGAAACAATGGTGATCAGCCATTGTTCATTGGAAACAACGTGATCAGCGATTGGTCATTGGAAGCAATGGTGATCAGTGATTGGTCATTGAAAACAATGGTGGTCTTTGATTGGTCATTATATGTTTAACTGTTAGCGTTTTTTACCTACCTTAAATGTGCAAGTTATATTTGCAGCTGTTTGTGTACTGAATCTGATCTGCGCTGGAGTCAGTAAATTCTTTTCATCATAGCCATAATATGCTTCTCTTTCTTGTACAGTGGATCAGGCTTTGAATCAGTAAGTTCAATATGTCCCATATTAGCTCCTTAACCTTTTTTTACCAGAGAACAAAAATGGAATTTCCACCTGTTTTGGGGGGTCCATGTTCAGCATTGAACTTATTGATCATGTCACACTCCATAATAATGATTAATGGCTCATACGAAAGTAGACACTCAGGTCCTTAAGAATTTGCAGTGTTTCATAAAAATGTCTTTTTTTTCTTTTGCCTTGTCTACTTGGTGCAATATATTCAGGGAAAGGTTCCAAGAAAACAAAGAACGGTTGGCGTTTTTTCACACAAATGTTTATATTTTTTAAATAAACGGTGAGATCAATCCCATTCCTACTCTGACAGATGCGCCATATGATTGTCCATAAGTATTCATAATTTGAAGGAGTTATCTCCAACCACTAAAATTCTGTGTAATGTTACCCCAACATAGGTAAAAACATCTCCAAATGGCACCAAACCTCTCTCACTGGCATATTGCCTCTAAAAATAGCAGACAACCTCTAGAAATTAGCATTGCTAAAATGCATGGCATGGCACAAAATAACATGACAAAACCACCAAGAAATGTCACAGAAAATCTCTCCAAATAGCACCAAATCTCTCACACCGGCATAATGCCTCTAGAAATGGCACAAGGCCTCTAAAAATAGCAAAAACCTTCAAGCATAAGAAACATTTGTCATATTCACATGCATCTGTGTGCATTTGCGCTTGGGACACCTCCAATCATCCACACACATTTGTGCTGCGTGTGCCCCAAGGACTATCCACAAACCCCTGTCCCTCATCAGAGCACAATCACAGCGTGCATATAAGGACTCCGGAAACTCAAAGACTTTGCAAAGTATACACGTTCAGTACCCAGTGTCTGATGCTTCCTAGCCTGTATCTCTGTGCTCACCCTGGTTTTGACTTTGCTTTGTTTCTTGAACTCTGCCTTTTGCCTTGCCTCCATTGTTCTGTTTGTGCCTCGTATGACCATTGCCTGTTTCCTCACTATGCCTTTGGATTATGTTTTGGAACTGTATGCCTATCTGTTGTTTTATAATAAACACACCTTCCTGCAATTATATCTGTCTGCAGCCAACATTACTGACAGCATTGCTAATAATGTCAAAAAAGAGCATGTCTAAATAGCACAAACCACCAACAAATGTCAGAGAAAACCATATCCCAGTGGCACAAAGTGAAATAACAAATAAGGCAATAGCATGAAACTCAGTTACAAAATACGCAATTTCATAAATAAAAAGTCTAAAGCTCACTCATCTCATTTAGCCTTCATTGAACTCAGCACCAGAGCCCTGTTAGCATTGTGTCATGTAAAATAGACATGCTGTGCTGTTTCCACCTTCTCTGACACGGATGACGTGGAGGAAAAAAATAACTATTTATAACAAGTATGAAAGTGCAAAATATAACCTAGTAAATACAAAACAAACAAAAATGCAAAAAACCTGAATGAAAGAAAAACAAGAATCAGAGTCTAGTGAGCATCACCACTCAGTAACTCAAAGACAATCCACGATAATAAACAGGGGAAAATCACAAGTCTTGCCATGCTTCTTCTTCTGAAGCCACAGTAGGCAGTGTTGTCTCCCAGTTGAGGCTTTGTCTCTCTTGGCAGAGATTGAGGTGTCCTCAGTTGTCACTGGATAGGTGGCTTGTCACTGCAGCTGGACACTTCACTGAGAACTGCAGCCTCCACTGGACCAGACATGTCTTCATCACTCCACAACTCTGCAATTCTAGACCTTGTAGCTATTATCCTTTCATCGATGACCAAGTTCTGGTGAGGCTGATAATATGCTCTGCATGTCACTAATAGCCCTCTTCCACTAATGCAGTGCTGGTGCCTAATCTAGACCTGGTTCCATACCCCCCATAAACAAACAAACAAACAAACAAATAAATAAAAATTTAATTTAATAGTGCCAGTACCGGGGTGGCATGGTGGTGTAGTGGTTAGCGCTGTCGCCTCACAGCAAGAAGGTCTGGGTTCAAGCCCCGTGGCAGGCGAGGGCCATTCTGTGCGGACTTTGCATGTTCTCCCCGTGTCCGCATGGGTTTCCTCTTGGTGCTCCGGTTTCCCTCACAGTCCAAAGACATGCAGGTTAGGTTAACTGATGACTCTAAATTGACCGTAGGTGTGAATGTGAGTGTGAATGGT
>JAOEHJ010000028.1:10198693-10210006 GCA_025447855.1 Potamarius usumacintae
ATCACACCGAGGTGCTCGCTGAGCGCCCATATTTATTAGTTTGGTCCTGTGTTTCCTTTCCTTCGTATATAACATAATGTCTTTTCTTCTCGCTTTCCATTACTGTAGTCGGTCTTTCACGTTTCATTCGTGCACTCACGTCCTCCATTTTTCTCTCCTGTTTCAAATTTGTATCCCACGATGCCTTGCATGAACGGGGGAAGCCCACCATGTGATGCATGATATAATATCTTTTATTTTTTTCGCAGTCCATATCCTGCCCTCTGATTGGCTGGCGAGCAGGTTGGTATCCTACGGTATGGACCCCGGTTACGGACCTCTGGTGACTCACTCGTTCACAACAACAACAAACGTAGCAAAAACAAATGTTTTTGTCAACATTTATCTTTTTTTATAAGATTTATTTTTAAGATTATCAAAAATCTTATTAAATTTTTGCCAGCATTTCTCAGGAGAATAGCATTAATTTTACAGCATAAAGCTAAAAACCTGTAACTTGCTAACGCAGAGCAAAAACATGGCTGAATCCCGAATGACTCAATTTTGTATAAATAGGGGACTACATAGGCGGCAAAATATAGTTTTTTTCCTGCGATGGAAGTGCACTTGTATACCGAGGAGGAAGCCATTTGCATTACAGCCGTGAATGAGGATTCAAAATGGCGGCACGGTTCGGTTTTCCCTTTCGGGCGCTCTCGTTTTCTGTTAGAATTTGGTAAAGAAAAAAAAATATATATATTTACCAGCTTAAGGTCGGTCCGTATGGTGAAATACCGTGACCTCAGCCCAGAACTTTCAAGACCTCGGTCATGGTATTTCATGATACGGACCTCCCAGCTGGTCGGTCATCCATACATATTCTTTCATATAAAACACTAGTCGGCCCTACTGAGAAATACAAAGGCCTACAGAGCACGAAGAGGGGATTAGAAATAATCTTTTATTACTTTATTTTGATAGAGAATGGTAGATGTGAATGACATTCAGTGCTTATTTATGCAGATTTTATAATTAACATTGACTTCTTTGTGATGTATAAATGAGAGTTAAGATCAGCTTTATACTGCACAAATAAAGCCATTTGATGAAACTGAGTAGACTGATTTTACTTAATTAGCATAATTTATACTAATTTGCATAATTGTTTTTTTTTTTTTTACTAATTTTTACAATTTGTATTCAGTATACACCCACATGTGCTGCCAATTTCCATGTAAATATCTTGAAAAATAGAAAAAAAATTAAGAAAAATCATTTGATCTCATTGGTTAATGAGGCCCATTTTGGACCATGTGATCCTCATACAGAGTATTACGGCAGTTTTCTAAAAAATTAAGCTGTTTGCTGTTTTTTCAATCTTTGATTTGTAAGATCTCAAGAACGGATAAACATTTTAATTCTGTAAAAAGTCTGTTGTTCTGCATTCAACTCTGAATTCAGGTGACTGCAGTTTCAAGCAATTTGGACTGAATTTGAACTTTCACCTGATATGCCCATCTACAGTGATCATCATGGACTGCGTGGTTCTGTCCCAAACAAACAAAAACAACTTCAAAATGGTGTGCAAGTTATTATCGACTGTGACAGAGGTTTGGGGGACAGCCTCAACCATGAAGAATGACATTCTGTACATACTATTCATACTAAACCCTGCCCAAAATCAGCATGTGTGTGGTGTGTGTATGCATGCGCACACAGCACCACACACACCATCGTGATGGAAGACCGAGTATAAACTGTTCTGCCGCATCTTACAATGCGATTTCATGCCCCAATTACAGTGAAGAGAGCAGTGACACCCAGATCAACATCACAATCACCGCCAATACTGACGCATCTGCTTTTGTGCTTAACATATTACAGAAATTAATTTTAGTATTTATACATACTTAGAGAGATGTATGCAGTGTTAAAGGTAATCTCCTGATCAGTGTAAAGTCTCTCCATCACCTCACAGCAACTTCACACAAAGCAGTTTAACAATTCTCAGGAAACTATAAAAAATAACGTATGACGTGATTTCAGTATGACTGAGATGTAACCACATGAGAAATCTCTTCACACACCCTTGAGCATCTCTCTCTCTCTCTCTCACACACACACAAGAAAGAAAGAAAGAAAGGAAGGAGTTCCGGGTGCAGTAAAGAATAAAAAGTTCCGTCCAGTCCCCGTGTGTAGAACAGACTCTGGACCAATCACATCGCACCCCCTGAGCGTCTGGACCAATCAGATCGCACGACGCCCGAGTTAAGTTTTACTGTTAATCATTGATGCTCATTTGGGCCTCCTCACGGCTCCGGCCTCCTCCTGAGGAGAAACTCAACTCACTGGGCCTCACATCTGTAGACTCGGGAGGGTTCAGAGAAAGTTAAAACGGCCATTTTGTAGGTGAACGTTCGGTATGTCGTCACACTGGTTAAAGGAATTTAAACCATTTCGCTCTCCTCAGAATAGTGGCTAACATTAGCTAAGCGGAGCTCGAAAGCCTTCCCTTCGATTCTTCTGAGAGGAATTCTGGCCAATAAATCCTCACAGGTGGATTCCTGCGGTGGAATAAAACCCACTGAGATACTTCCCTGTTTAGTTTCGTCTTTCTAAAGACTACAGTATTGACATTTCACTTTTCACGAAACTCGGGAATTGGAGTCGATACCGAGTCAAACCGCGATATTAAAGCGCTTAGCCGGGGGCTCAGAACCACACAATCCGTACATAACCCACACGGGAACCTGAATTACAGAAGCGGACACCTGTAGATTCTGTTATTAGTTAGTCGAAGACACACCTTACACTCAGGCCGGCTCACTGAGCTGTAAATCACTCCCGGCTCACTGACGGAACATTTCACTAAAGCCTTAAATGTCACACACCAAACTGCTCCTGCTTATAAACCCAACGGCATGACTGTAGAACAGCTCAGAAGGTTCGGAAACAGCCCAAGCGGGCCACACGGTCCCTAAAAAGACAAATTATTTACATGTTAAGGGTGAATAATGCAGCGCACTGGCCACGAAGAGCCCAACAGATGGAGCTGGGCTTCATAAACGCGCCTCACCACCACATCTCATTTTTTTAAACAATTTCCATACATTTCAAACGTTAGCATTCCACAATTCCACATTAAAGCGGGTTAACCTGGTATCAAACGTTAAACTGTGATAACCCGTTTTAAACCAGAGAGGAACCACAAACGGCCTGTTTTGCACAACTTTTCCTGCTAGCCTGTTAGCTTACGACACACCAAGAAAAAAAAAAAAGGCTCTCACACAACCTTCAACCTAAAATTACCTTAAAACAGGCTGAACGTTTAAATCTGTCCACATAAAAACAGAGGAACTTCCATCCTGCTCTCATTTAACGCTTTTCTGATACGCGTTCCTGAGACGCACAGGCCCAAACCCAATCCCCGACGTTTCCTAAACTCCTGCTCCGGATTTCCGCTCACCTTCCTCTGCTGCTTCTCCCAGGCCGGGTCGAGCAGCAGGTCTCGGTCCCAGTCGTTCTCCTGCTCCATGTAGCTCTGCTGCCCAGAGTACTGGGCTGGGTTATTCGCTGCGTGATAATCTACCATCTCAGGGGAAAGAAACCCGAATGTTCCTTATTTCTGTACGAAACTGGAAAACGGGATGTATGTAATAATTCTCCCGAAGCTGTGTGCGATTAGCGCGCAACCTGACCGCAGCCCGCTCAGAGTGCGTCCGCCCGGCCGAGGGAAAATGGAGTAGGAACGCAGGCAGCCCAGGGGCGGGGCTAACACACTTCCATAAAGTTCTATTACAATGAGGAGGGAGGAGCCATTTCACCTCGACAGGCTGCTCAAACAGGCGAGAAGGGGCGGAGTCAGGTTATTGCGCATCAATAAAAAATTAATAACGCATCTAGTCCCGCCCCTATATTTCCATATCCGCCCAGTTACAGTTTAGCGATAATAAAAACAACATGACTGTTACTGTGGAACATTAAAACTGTTTAGCTTTTGCAATTTAGGAGAAAATCATTCTTCTTAACCCTGAAACAGTGCCCTGCAGTAAGTGGTGTTAAATTAATTTAATAATATTTCTTATGTCATGTGGATTCAAGTAACATAATTCCATAAAAATATATACTGGGATTATTTTATTTTAGAGTTCATGAAGTGTATCTCTCAGAGCATGTTGCCCTTTCAGACAGACAGACAGACAGACAGACAGATACTTTATTGATCCTGAATGAAATTTAGGCATCCAGTAGCTTGGTATGACACACATGATAAAAATTTACCTGTATAAAGTAACTCCATTATACATAAACATATACAAAAGCTAAAAAAAAAAAAAAAATCGTGGGGCGGCCTTGGGCTGAGGTGCCCTTGAGCGAGGTACCGAACCCCTGACTGCTCCCCGGGCGATCTGGTGTGGCTGCCCACTGCTCTGGGGGTGTGTGCGCCTGTGTGTTCACTGCTTCAGATGGGTTAAATGCAGAGGATGAATTTCACTGTGCTTGAAGTGTGCATGTGACAAATAAAGGTTTCTACTTCTTCTTCTTTAGGTTCAAATATTTAGTTTGTTTCTTGTTTGCTATTTATTTTATTTCATTTTACTTTACATTTCACTTCAGCGTAACATGAACAGAACATCTACAACACTATATTTAAATTTTAATGATCTTTTTCTGTTGTTAGAAACATGAAAGCAGAGCATGAAGGTTCATTAAGCTGTGCTGTTTGGGCTCGAGTGAGATGCGGAAACTCTTCAGACACATTGGCATGTCTCTGAGATCTGCCTCAGGAACCACAGGAACATCATCATAAGCAGAACAACGAGCCCTCAGACGAGCAGAAAATCCCACGTTCACCTCTGTGTGTCAGGCCTGAGAGCGTCCAAGTGTAAAACAGCAGAGTAATGAGAGCCAGCACGACAAACTGGACCGTGTGCGTATATATATATATATATATATATCTTTTAATCTCCGCCCTGCCCTCCATCTTCTCCACCTGTCCAAAAAGAACATCAGAGTCTTGCACTCAGCAAACACTAACAGTTTCCTCAAGACTCCCTCTTCTGTCACTAGTTTATCTTTAAAACAATGTTCTTATTGGCTGAAGACAGTAGACACGAACACCCCCCCCACACACACACACACACACACACCTCTACTGTCTCTGCGTGTGTGTGTATTAACTGAGGCATATCTGGGGACTTCCGGTCATGGCACTGTGCTGAGCAGATGTGGATCAGAGCTCCTGTGAAAATTTGGAGAATAAACTAACCGGATAGCTGGTACTGAACTTATGAACAGTCACAATTTGTGTTTAAACCTAAGTACCAGCTTAAATGGCTCCAAAACCACCAGCAAAAGGTCAGAAATCTTCTAAAACAGACACTATGTATGAACCAGGACTAGTAGACTCAAATGCTAGCAATGAAGACTCGAATGTGGTGGCTAGCCCAAGCCAAATTCTTAACACCATTCACACAATGATAGAGGACTTCATATTGAGATTTGACGGTCTATTAAGTGCTATTCAGGGAGTACAGGGGGAACTGAAGGCATTGTCTGTGCGTGTTACAGAAGCAGAGGAGTGTATTAACTGAGACATAGCCCACGTTCATTTGAAAACATATCTTTTCCTTTCCATTCACACTAAAATTTCCAAAACTTTTTTTAATTAATAATCTAAAATCTGATTATGCATTTTTCACACTTTTTCTTGTTGTAATGGTAGCTTTTTGTAAACAAGGACTAGCCACGTGATCACACTTCCAAGATGGCAGCACTGTTTTCCTTTCATTTTTGATTGCTTTGTATAGCACACAAGTGTCGTTCTTCTCGGAGGAAATGATGTAAAGATCATGTAGAGGTGGACAAGCTGTACATTCATTAACCAGTGAAAATGGAAGCTCTAGTGTACTGCCCAGTCCCATGTTTGAGTTGCCAAGAAACCTAACTGCCGCAGATAAAAATTCTTAGCTACACTGTGTAATAATGTAGTGAATGGATTGAGTTAGCTTGTTGCTACAGACTGAGGACGAGGATTTGTGCGGCGTTGACAAAAAGTTATGAGTCACGAGTCCTCATGTCGCTCGTGAAAGCGTTTTCATGTGAAAGCATGTGAAATTCAAGCCTGGCTAGTGTCCTTATTTTGTTTCTACTGTTGCTTTGTGAGAGCTAATAAGGAGAAGGATGATGACGATAGTGAAGTCACGTTTCACTCGGGGGTAAGGATGAACAGATGTGTGTGTGAAACCTCAAAATTATCTCCTGCATTCAGAGATGATGTGCTAAATGGCCGGCAGAATGTCTGGGGTAATAAACGACCAGCTGAACACATCTTAATTCATCCGTGGGCCGAAGGAGCTTTGCATGAATACAGCAGAGATCCTCAAGCTAATGCAAACGAGTTGCATTATTAGGACTGTTTCGAAAATGATGATGGGCTTCACATACCAGCATGCAGGTGGATTTCACACACACACACACACACACACACACACACACACACCTACACACCAGGACACAATATTCTGATAGACAGTCAGATCTTTAAACTCAGGACTCTTATGAGACGCCAGTCCTCAAGGAGCTCGCTTCATGTAGAGAACACAGACATCTCACTGCAGGAGAAAGTGTCATGGAAACCTGCGAATAGAACGAGTGTGAAACCAGAAACTCTTTAAAAGTGGTCAGAGACGACTGTGCCTGAAAAATACGCTCAAGTAGAAGATTTACAAAACTGCTGCGAGGTGAAATCATATGAACGGGAACAGGGTGGAGTATGACATTGAGTCATTTTTTTGGATGAAACTATCTGTCAAGTGTCAAACTCCTGAGAGTCATAAACACTCTTGCAGTAATAGAGACTCAGAGCTTCAGCAAAAATTCTCTCTCCATTGATGTGACCTGGCTGTGTATGAAATTACTGTTTATGACCGCGCATTCTCCAAACTTTGACAGGAGGCTGCAGATGACTATTTCTAAGCTTTGTCTCCAAGCAGTTTCCATGGTGATAGCTAATTCGGTTTTCTGCTTGCTCAGTGTATGACCTATTCGGCTTGTTAGCGTCTCTGAACCCTGCATTTCCATACTAACAATGGAGTCTCATGAGAAGCAGTTAACCTTTTGACCCCAGCGAGAATAAAAGCCTAGATCCAAAACCTACGTGATGACTGACATTTTTGTGCCCTTGAGAAAGATGATGCTGGGGAAAAAAAGAAAAAAAAACAACCCAACAACAAAGAACCAAAACGTTTCTTTTTGTGCAAAGAGTAAGGTTATTATGATGGTTATAGTTTGGTGTGTGAACATCGGGGTATTTAGTAACCATGGTTACAAATACAACAACAACAGCGCCACATAGACAAACAACAACAACAGACAAAAAACAACATCACCACCACATAGACAAACACCACCGTGTTTGAGCTCCGCATCAAGTTCAAAAGGATTTGGTATCTAAAGCTTTGTTTATCAAAACAAGACCTGGCAGGGCATTAGATATTTTTTTCATTTGTTAGAACTCATTATCAATTGCTAATGTTCTCCAGCAACCATCATCGTTCAGTTCCCACCCAAAAGCAGATGGGATTTGCTTTATTATAGAAACTGACTACCTGCATTGGGGAAACATTCTGTGTCAGAAAAACTCAAAAAAACAAGTCTGCTTATAAAATTAGGACTGGGCAACATGATGATATTGTGATAAATGAAGTCACAATACACTATTCTGAGATATCACAGTGTTTCATGAGGTTTTCAACAAACAAGTTTTCAATCTTTAAAACTGTAACCTGTTATAATTTGACTCCTCTTCCTTCTTCTCAGTGTTAAATTGTTTATTTTTATTTTCATTTATTTTAAGAACGTCTCATTCATTTGAATAAATTTTAACAAAAATTTCAAATCTAATGTTATCATCTACAGCGTTTCATCTCTCATAAATAAAACCATCTCCAGCTGTTTGTATACTGAAGATCAGTTCATGCTCCACAACCTCTCCATTAGTGAGGAGCTTTTTTCCTTGTCCCAATGTAAACAAACGCTTATTACATGCAGGTTAAACATTGTTTTGATGAATTCTGGACTTGCTGTATCAAATAGTAACAAAGTCTTCGGCTACCAGAAACAAAGGACAGTGTTTTTGTTCCATCACATTAGACCAGGCTAGAGAGCGAGAAACGAGATTCTGATGCTCAATAAATAATGAAGCTATCTTGCTGGCCAGGCAAACCACTTTCACTACCACAACAGTATGTGGGATGCCTGCCATAAATTAATTCCAGTGGACAGAAAATTGCTTTTATTTTATGCATAATGCCCTTTAAATACCTTCTGTTACAACACCTCGTGTGTGTATGTGCGAATAACAGAAGCGTGACAGGATAACAGACCACGGCTCTCAGCAGGCAAAATACAGTTTGTGCTCTCTTGCTGTCCAGCATTGGATTCTGTTTAAATATACACAGCCAACCGACAAATCAACAAAAAGACGGAGAGGAATGTTGGGTGTGACGCGTCAATGTGACTCGAGCGCAATATAAGACATGCAAAATAAATAATAATAATAATAATAACACATCAGAGTACATTGGAGAAAATGCATCTTAATCAAACACAGATTTCTTTTATGGATGAAATTAAGTTATTACTTATAACTGTAAGTGCAGCAGATCCTTCAAACCACAGGCATGTTTTCTTTACAGGAGAGCGCATCAAATGAACAACAACGTTACTTGATTACAGAGACTTAGCCAGGATTGGGGAGGTTGGGAGTGTCTGCAGGGGGGGTCTGGGGGTTCTCCCCCAGGAAAATTTTGAAAATTTCATCTTTTTTGGTGCAATCTGGTAACTTCTAGAGCTGCAATGAGCCTTAAAAAGAAATGAAAGAAAGCATTAAGTGTGAATTACATTTTATTAGGCATTTAACACAATTTTTTTCTTTGCAGGAGGCTGAGGGTCTTCATAATCAGTCTGCCTTGGTCTCTTGGCAAAACTTTGCTTTCCCAATGGTTTCTTCTATTAAAACATATATAAAAACATTTCTTAGTAATGCAGGGTTGGACTTAAAAGCAGTCCCCATTGGGAAAATACTCTACAAAATCATAAAGGACTCCATTTTTTTTTAAATGTCGAGTCCAGGGACTCGAAAATTTGAAAGTCTTAGTCAAACCCTGTACTTTCTGCATGGACAAAATCTTGCTGCATTTGAATATTAATCAAAAGCAATCCAGTACATCTTTCACAGACAGAATACTCACTGTTACTTTGAAATTTAGTTACAAGTTCCTTTTTGATCAAAGGATTAGTGTTTTTCACTACCCAAGATTTCATCTAGATTATAACGAAACAAATATGGAAGTCACAAAAACCTATATATAACATATATATTGCAGTACATAGGTACTTAGTGGTCACATAAAAAGTTTTACCTCCAAATAGCCTGAACCTTGTCTGATAGATTTTATCCTGCTTAAGCTGGGTGTTCCCATTGTGAAAGAGAAACCAATCGAAACCGAAAGAGTGAAAGTGATTATCGTGCCGTTACCATGGGAACAGTCTTTTATGAATGTGTAAGTGGGTGCTCAGCACTCTGACTCCAGTGTAACTGAGTAAGGGGACAACTTTTATGTTTCATCTAATTTAGGTAATTTAAAAACTATAATATTTTTTGGCATTGGGCACATAGGAAAGTGTAAAGTTTCTGTCAATATGTTTATCATGCTTGTATGATAAAAGCTCAAAGATATTTATCTAAATACATGACCTAGTCCTTCTAAACCTGCCAAAACTCGTAGTATTTTGCTTCCATTCAAGCCTCATTTCGAAGTCTGACCAATAAGAACGCTACATTTTTGGCGGTAAATTTGATTTTCTTGATTTAACTTCCATATATGGAAAGCACGTGTGCCGGGCACACCCCGGGAAACCTCTGATCGTCAACAAAACTGTCCACAGAAATGCACAAAATTACTTCACAAAACTTCACAAAATTTGGGTTGGCACTGTCAGTCTGGCGCGCTTTGGCGCGTGCACCTGAAGCACTCTCATGCGCGCCCCTGGCTGGGTGCGTGTCGAATGGACTCTTGCACGCGTGCCGTTAATGACGCGCACCTGCACATGATTGAGGAGCAATATGTGCACCTTTATAAGGACTGCTTTGACGTACGCCTAGTGCAAAGTTTCACGCTACAACAGTACGCATTACTGAGCCTTATTTCATGTATCTGATTTCCTGGTGTTTTGATTCTTTGCCTGTTCCTCATTCCTGTTTTCTTGTTGCCTGTAATATCCTGTTTGCGCCTCGCCCGACCCTTTGCATGTCTTTACTTTGATGAGTTTGCCTGCCGATTTTGGACTGTTTGCCTGTGTGTGTGTTTTTTTGCACTACTTTAATAAATATAATTCTGCACTTACAGCCACATCTTACCGCGTCCTGACAAACATGGGTTAGTATAAATTTTATAGGCCATATTTGGGGATTTATGGCCATGTTTTTTGAGAATTGGCTGTGGAAAACATGGCTGCACGGCTCGCTAGCTAAGCCTATGATGGGGAAAGCCCGCCACGTGATGCATGATGTTGTATCTTGAATTGCGTCATGGTGAAGCAGGAAAAAATAGTGGAGAATTTAGGGCCAAGTGGCTCTAAATTCATTAATTATTCTATTAAAAAATCTAATAAAATTGGAAGTCTGTCATTCGAATTCAGTTGCTTTCGGTCCATTAAACAAAAATAATTAGGTGCCAGGGAAAATTCTTTTTACAACCTGCACTTGAAAAATCTGAAAGGCAGTCTACCTTTAATAGAGAACTGAGTTACTTAGTGAAGTGCCTCATTCAACAAGGACTATTTATATGCACAACCATGTTTTATGACTGAGATCAGCATGACTTAAAACTTATCTGAAATTTCTCAAAATAAAATGCTAATAAAAAATAATAACCCCTTCGGACATAATGTGTACAACTGTACACATGAAGTTCCATAGCATTTTTCCTTGTTTCTGAAGGGGTTATTGACAGTAAGCCTTTAACTATAAAGCATGCTAATAGCACTTGTTTGCATATCCCAGTGTGCTTCCCATATTAGCAGCAAATATGTTTTTGAAATTTTGATCTTACACACAGAGTAAACATTATAATATAATTCACCTTGGGCACATGATCAGTCATGAGACTCTTTTGATTAATGATCTTTCAGTGAACTATTACACTGTCATGTGCATATTTTGTCACAAATATGAAAACACAGGGGCGGCACAGTGGTGTAGTGGTTAGTGCTGTCGCCTCACAGCAAGAAGGTCCGGGTTCGAGCCCCGTGGCCAGCGAGGGCCTTTCT
>JAOEHJ010000028.1:10577115-10588442 GCA_025447855.1 Potamarius usumacintae
TAACGCATTTTACTTGGGTGGAAATACTTTCCATAATTTTATTACGTTCACTGAGCAAGTTATTTTTTTGAGTGTAGGTGAAAATTTAAATTCAATCCAAATTGCTTGAGACTGACCCCATTGAATTCAGAAGTGAATGCTAAACAACATACTTTTTTTAAAGAATTAACATATGTTTATCTGTTCTTGAGATATTACAAATCAAAGATTGAAGAAATGGCTTAATTTTTAGAAAGTTGATGTACTATTATGTAATAGGATAACATTAGTCCAAAATGGGCCTGATTAACGAATGAGATCAAAAGTTCTTTTCTTAATAACTTTTTTTTAAATTATTATTTTTCAATATATTTACATGGTGTCAGGTGTGTGAGAGAGGCGGATGTATGTGCAGAAATGTTTTATTATAATACAATGCGATCTATACATAGAATGCATGAAACACACACAAAGCAAACAGTCCAAATTGGCAGGCAAGGTCATAAACGGGAAAACAGGCAAAGGGTCAGTCGAGGTGCAAACAGGATGTCGGAGGCAAAACGAGAACGAGAACTAGAACCAGGAACAGGAGTCAAGAAACCAGGAAAATCACAAACAAGGGAAACAAGGCTTGGTAATGTGCACTGAACATGGCGTAATACTTTGCAATGTCTTTGCATCAGCACAGTCCTTAAATAGCCCAACACTTCGTTCACTAATAGAGAACAGGTGCGCATTGTTCACGGTGCGCATGCTGGAGCTCACTCGGCGCTCGCGCAGTCCAAGGCGCGCCTTTTGGTGCACGTGTCACAGCAAGTACTGACACATGGAAATTGGCAGGCACATCGATTCAGTTTTATATAATGAATACAAAATTTGAACAATACAATTATGAAAATTATGATTTAATTAGCATATATTATGCTAATTAGGCAAACATTAAATCGGTACACTCAATAAAAAGTAATAAAAGATTATTTTTAATACCTTCTTTGTGCTCTATAGGTTTTTATATTTCTCTAAAGTAGGGTCTACGAGTGTTTAAATTAAAGAAAATAAATGATTATTATTTCAATTAATATTCAGAGCTTTCAAGGCTAACCTCGAAAGCACTGTGTGATCCACATCCAATCACAATTCCATTTAATTGAATTGAAACTGACACTCATGTTTTTGACTTCCATTTTTTTAAAATATCGTTCAGACAACTAAGATCTCAATATTTTTCATCAAAACAATTACAGTTATATTCTAAAATATTTATTTATTTACAGAATCAGTTTGATTTGAAAAAATAAGTAGGTAAAGCTATGAAAACTCACCATAAAGTCTCCCGTGAATCATAACGTCAAAACTAGTACACAAAAAAATTTTGCTGAATAGTTCATCAGAAACAGTGAGAGCTAGAGAACATACCTATAGGGGTTATCTCATTGATATTCATGAGTAATCCAGTTGGAAAACCATCAGAAGAGAGCCTGACCACTTTCCCGTGACTCAAAAATCACCAGCAGTTTCTCGACATCATGCAAACAGAGTGTACTCTGTTGTACCAACTTCAGCCTGCCATTACTCCCAAAATACTGAACAGATCTTAACAACATGAATTTCTTTGGATAGCAGAAATTATAAGCTTTTTAAATGATAGTATTCACAATAGAAAATATTCAAGAGTTAAGCAATGACAGATTTGGAAACTTAGATGATTGTCTGCATGCACAATTTTCACAGCACGGCCAGCAAGTGTCTAATATGCTTATTTTTATTAGCAGAGCGGCAACTTTTTAGGTGTATCGGCAATATTGTGGGCGTAGCAGTAAAGCAACATTGCATATCAGCCCGATATGCTGAAAAAGGCCTAATTAGAACCCTGGGATGGAAGGGAGGGGAGGAATGAGAGTAGGGTGCAGGAAGACAGAAAGAGAGAAGCAGCAAAATGTCCACCTGCCACTGGAACCATCACCAGATGGTCCTCTGCCATCTCAATTGCTCGATCCAGCAACACCAGTCGGTGGCACTGGACACACTCCGCGGTCCCCCTCGGTTGCTGAGCAATGAACTGCTCCAGTGCCACCACATCGATGACCCCCTCAACGTCATGGTCTTCTGCCCCCAACCACCGCTGGTAGGCGTCCCACAGCGGCTGGTCATATGCGAATGGCTGGCCGACTTCCTCCAGTCTCAGCTCAGGGGGTACATCCAACTCCATGCAGGGTAGCATGCTTCAAGTCCGCATAGTCCAGCCTGTTGTTAGCGGACAGTTGCTGGGCCATGAGCTATGCTTCCCTGGTGAGGAGTGGCAGTAGGCGAGTCACTCACGGCTCGTCCAGCCACTCCCATGACTTTGCGGCTCTCTCAAAGAGTGCACAGAGTCCTCAGGGTTGTCATAGGACTGCATTGTCGCAAGGGTGATGTGGTGGAAGCCTGCTGACTCTGCGGCTGGCGCACCTGCAGATGTGATGTGATGTGATGCAGGAGCGCCTGGTGGTCCTCCTGCTGGGCCTGCAACAGGGCTTTGAAGTGCCGCTCTTGCTCATTGTGCATCACGACCAATGCCTGGTGCTGGTTTTGCTGGATGGTGGTGGCAAGGGCATGGACAAGCTCCTTAAATGGGGAGGACTCCATGATGACGGTTTGCTTCAGTGTTCCTGGGTTTCAGCACCAGTATAGTACTCTGTTGGGAGTGGTGGGACATTGAAGCACTGGGACAGGTGGGTACAGTACTATGGCACCTTTATTTAAGCTTTTCAGCTCAAAAAGAGTCACACTGACTCACTCTGACATGCACGCACGCGCGCGCGCGCACATGCACACACACACACACACACACACAAACAGTGCACAGGGAAACTCTTCTTCTCTCCTCTCCACCCTTTTATCTGCTGCCTGTCACTGGGAAAGCACATACACAGGACATTAATAACCCAGAGGTGCGATCACTTTGCCACTCACCTGCCCTGGCTTCACTCTGTATTCACAAACCACCGCTCAACCATGTCCCCACTGCCACAATGAGCATTTTCTGGAAGTAAGTTATTCAAAAAGACTATGAAAAGTATTGTGAAATGCCTACCATAAGAAGTATCCTCGTCCCATGCTTTTCCATTTGAAATGTGTAAAAAACAGTACAGAATTCATTGTCATGTTGTTTTAACAACTGTTACTTGAGAGAGACTAGAAACAGATTCAAATTTATTCTTAACTGTTCAACCATTACAACATTAGAGTGGACATTTGTGGCAGCAGGGACGTGGTCAAGCATCAGCTGTGAACGACGAGGAGGCAGGTTGAACCAGCAGGTAACATGATGAGGTGCACCTGTGTCAAATTACTGGCTGTCTATTAACCTGTGTCTCTGTGTGTCTTTCAGACAATCAGAACTGAGAGAGAGAGCTGTGACACCCCGTCATGTTTGTTTGGCAAAAAAATCGCTGAAAAGTGTGCAAAAATAAAATAACTTACCTGTTCTGAAGCCTGCTTCCCGTTCCTCTTTTTCTCAAAATCAGAGCTCTGTTACACTGGTGCTGAAATCCGGGACTGAGGAACGAACACCACCATGGGATCCAAACCAGTCCAAGAACTCCTCCAAACACTTGCCGATGACTTCCAGTGCCAGCAGCATGCCTATGTCACGCTTTCCATTGACCTGGACTGGCACTTCTGGGATTTGCTTGAAGCCCAGGAAGAGGATCGGCAGGTAATACGGAGCTGGGTCCAGTCTGCACATACTGCAGCCGCCATTCCTTCGGTGAGCATGCCCGTCCAGCTGGTGAAGATGGGGCCATAGGACGACCCTGACGGCTTCATCCAACTGTTTGAGTGTGTCACAGAGGTGAGCTCCTGGCCAACCTCATGGTGGGCGGCTCGCCTACTGCTGCTCCTGGCGGGGGAGGCCCAGCTCAACAGCTCCCAGCCTGCAACATGTTGGAGTACCCCCACCTGAAGCGGCCCAAAAGAGCCGCACCTGCACTTCCGCACACTGGCTTATGGCAAAATGGGCCGGCCGTTCGTGTTCACCCAACAGCTCTGGGATTCCTGCCAGCAGTGGCTTCTGACCAGTGAGTGTAACATCGAAGTCATCATCGAGCGAGTGACACTGGAGCAGTTCATTGCTCAGCTGCCAAGCAGGATGTCAGCATGGCTCTGGGGTCACTGAACGACATTGCTGGAGGAAGTGGTCTGACTGGCTGAGGATCATCTGACGGCGTATCCGGAAGCAGGATCTGTGACAACTCCCTCTCTCTCTCAATCACTTTCTCTTCCCCCCCTCCACCGCCTCACCCCTCCCCTATCCCAGCCCTGTGGAAACGGGGGCCAACTCCCCTAAAATCCGCTCCCCACACTATCCCCATGTTTTCACTCTTTCTTCTTCTGTGTCTGTGCTGTCATTATACCCACTCTCTCCACAGATTAACTCATCCATGCCCACCAGAACTGCGAGTGAGCCTGAGCAGGTCTGTAATTGTGGAGGGAAGGGGAATCAGTGCTTCTGCAAGGAGGCGGGGCAACTGATTCGCATTCCTGATGCACCTCAAGATTTCTCTGGTCAAGTGGGGGTGTAAAGAATAGCTGTGAGTATTCAAGGGGTTACACATCAGGCTTTGGTGAATTCAGGTTGTAATCAGACCTCCATACATCAAAGCCTGACTCAGTGCGAGGCACTGGGAAATGCACGTTTGGTAAAGGTTAAGTGTGTGCGCGGTAATATACACAGATATCCACTGATGCCCGTCACTTTCCACCTCCGGGGAGCAAAGCATAGCATAGAGACCACGATTAGTCCGAGCCACTCACCCACTGATCCTGGGAACTGATTGGCCAGGGTTTAAAACATTAATGAAACAAATAGAGGGTGAGTCCTGCAATAGCACATCATGGGGGGATCCCGACGCAATGTTGGCTGGGGAGGCGGTCTCAGGTACGCCCGCATCAGCTCTGCATCATGATGCCACAGAGAGTGGTGACAGCCCTCCTCTCTCTCTGGGAAATCCCTTAAGTGACTTCCCATTGGAGTAGGCGCGTGATGAGTCTCTGAGACATGCCTTTGACCAAGTGAAAGTAATTGATGGCCTAATCCTCCAGCCTAACGTTGTGATTTCCTGCCCGTATTTTTGTATTATCAAGGATAGGCTGTATTGAGTGACGCAGGACACTCAAACTGAAGAAAAGATAACGCAGTTGTTGGTCCCAAAGAGCCACAGGGAACTTTTATTCCATGTGGCTCATTATAATCCTATGGCTGGGCATTTGGGGCAGGATAAAACACTAAATCGACTAATGGTCCGTTTCTATTGGCCAAGGATTTACACTGATGTCTGCAAGTAGTGTATGGCTTGTCACGAATGCCAGCTGGTAAATCCAGTGGCCGCACCAAAAGCGCCATTACGCCCATTGCCGCTGATGGAGATCCCCTTCAAAAGAATTGGCATGGATCTCATCAGGACATTAGATTGATCTGCATGCAGGTATCGCTTTGTATTAGTCATTGTGGATTATACAATGCGATACCTGGAAGCAGTGCCGCTCCGCAGTATCTCAGTACGCAGTGTTGTGGAGGCACTCTTCCGCGTTATCTCCCGAGCCGGGATTCCGAAATAAATCCTGACTGATCAAGGCCCAACGTTTATGTCACGCACACTCCATGAATTATATGAATTATCAAATCGATTCGTACTAGTGTTTATCATCCACAAATGGACAAGCTGGTCGAACGATTTAACCAAACACTTAAGAACATGATTTGTAAGTTCGTTCACAGGGATGCTAAAAATCGAGACAGGTGGCTCGACCCTCTGTTTGTAGTGCGCGAGGTCCCACAAGCCTCCGCCGGGTTTTCCCCGTTTGAATTGCTGTATGGGCGTAAGCCCCGTGATGTCTTAGATATCATTAAAGAAAATTGGGAGGAGGAGCCTTCTCAAAGTAAAAATGAAATTCAGCACATTCTTGACCTGAGAGCAAAACTCCATGTACTGAGTCACACAACCCAGGGAAATTTGCTACAGGCCCAAGAACATCAAGCTTGCCTGTGTAACAGAGGGGCACGGCTAAGGGAATTTGCATGGGGAGATAAAGTTCTCATTTTACTGCCCACCTCAAGCTCAGAATTGCTCGCCAAGTGGCAAGGGCTCTTCGAGGTCACTCAGCGAATTGGGGAGGTCAACTATGAGATCAAACGGCCAGATAGGGCCACGTCAAATTTACCACCTCAATCTCCTGAAACCGTGGAGAGAGGCGGTTCCTGTGGCTCTGGCGATGGTAGTCCCAGAGAGGGGAGAGCTGGGACTGGAGGTAAGTCCAAAAAGCGTGGCCCAATTCACCCCGGTCCCCTGTAGAGACCACTTCTCACCATCCCAGACACGTAATTACGTTGCAGGAGGAATTCTCCGATGTATTCTCGCCTCTCCCTGGTTGCACTGAATTCATAAAACAGCACAATGAGACTCCCCCAGGGGTGGTGGTGCGCAGCTGCCCGTATTGGCTCCCCGAACACAAGAAAAATGTGGTTCAGGATGAAATTCAGGCTATGCTTAAGACGGGAGTAATTAAGGAGTTGCACAACAACTGGAGCAGCCCAGTGGTCTTGGTTCCCAAGACTGACAGGTTGGCCCAGTTCTGTGTGGACTATAGAAAAGTCAACGCGGTGTCTAAATTTGACGCATATCTGATGCCTAAATTTGACGCGTATCCAATGCGTTGATGAACTGCTCGATTGGTTAGGTGCAGCTTGCTTTTACTCGACACTGGATTTGACAAAGGGATATTGGCAGATCCCCTTGACTCCATTATCCCGCTAGAAAACGGCCTTTTCCACTCCGTTTGGTTTACACCAATTTGTCACCCTTCCTTTCAGGTTGTTTGGGGCTCTGGTGATGTTTCAGCGTCTCATGGACCAAATTCTCCATCCCCACAATGCGTATGTGGCGGCCTACTTAGATGATATAATCATTTAGAGTAATGATTGGGAGCTTACAACTTACAACATCTGAGGGCGGTTCTGAGGTCACTGAGGCGCGCTGGGCTCACAGCAAACCTAAAGAAGTGTGCAATGGGACAGGTGGAAGTATGGTATCTGGGCTTTCACTTAAGTCATGGGCAGGTGCATCCCCAAATTGATAAGACTGCAGCGATTGCTGTCTGCCCAAGACCTAAGACCAAATGGGGGTGAGGCAGTTCCTAGTGCTGGCTGGCTATTATAGGCAGTTTGTGCTTCACTTTTTGAATGTCAACAGCCTGTTGACTGACCTCACTAAGAAGGGGGCACCAGATCCAGTCCAGTGGATGGAGCCATGGGAACGGGCTTTGCTCAAGTAAAGGCGGTTTTGTGTGGGGGCCGGCTGTTACATTCTCCTGACTTTTCTGTCCCTTTTGTTTTACAGACCGACGCATCGGACAGAGGGCTAGGGGCCATTTTGTCCCAGGCAGTTGAGGGGGAGGAGCATCCAGTGCTATACATCAGTCACAAGCTCTCCATGCAAGAGTTGAAGTATAGCACCATAGAAAAGGAGTGTCTGGCCATCAAGCGGGTGGTCCTCACTTTCCACTACTACCTGCTCAGATGCACATTCACCCTGTTCTGACCATGCCCCGCTCCAGTGGCTCCACCACATGAAGGATGCCAACACATGGATCACTCGTTGGTATCTGGTCCTGCAGCCCTTTAAATTTGAGGTGGTCCACAGGCTCAGGGCACAGATGGTGGTGGCAGATTACCTCTTCTGCTGGGGAGGTCAGCTGCAGGCCGGACGGCTCCCCGGCCTGAGTCGAGTGGTGGGGGTATGTGGCAGCGGGGACATGGTCGAGCATCGGCTGTGAACGGCAAGGAGGCAGGTTGAACTAACAGGTAATATGTGATGAGGTGCACTTGTGTCAAATTACTGGCGGTCTATTAATCTGTGTCTCTGTGTGTCTTTCAGACAGTCAGGAACGAGAGAGAGCTGTGACACCTCATCATGTGTGTTTGTTTGTTTGGTGAAAAGTCACTGAAAAGTGTGCAAAAATAAAAGAACTCACCTGTTCTGAAGCCTGCTTCCCATTCCTCTGTTTCCCAAAATCAGAAATCTGTTACAGCATTGATTACATTCTTTTCAGCAGGGGGAGTTGATTCAGAGTCTAGACTGATCTCCTTTGGCTCCACCGTGTTAAAAGGAAGTGAAGCTTGCACACACACATTTGCAGACAATACAGAAACAGACGGGCACACCACCAATGCACCAATGGAAATCAACTTTACACTTTTTGAGTTTTCTCTGTTATCATTACCAACCTTTTTCTTATGCACACGGGCATGGTAGCTTGTCATTTACCATCAAAGTAATGCTTAACAAATAGTTCTCATCAAAAGTACCTAGGATAAGTGGACCCTCCGTCCATCTGGCCAAATTATCAATGAAAGGTTGCACAAAATAGGCGGCACGGTGGTGTAGTAGTTAGCACTGTCGCCTCACAACAAGAAGGTTCTAGGTTTGAGCCTAGTGGCTGATGGGGGCCTTTCTGTGTGGAGTTTGCATGTTCTCCCCATGTCTGCGTGGATTTCCTCGAGGTGCTCCAGTTTCCCCCACAGCTCAAAGACGTACAGGTTAGGCCAATTGGTGCCTCTAAATTGACCATAGGTGTGAATGTGAGTTTGAATGGTTGTCTCTATGAGGGACATGGTCGTAAGCCTTCTCCAGGTCCACAAAACACATTTAGACCAGTTGGGCAAACTCCCATTCACCCTCCAGTACACTTTGCAGTGTTCCATGACCAGGATGAAAACCGCTTGTTCCTCCTGAATCCAAGGTTCGACTATCGACCGGACTCTCTTCTCAAGCACCCCAGCATACCATAGGCTTTCCCAGGGAGGCTGAAGAGTGTGATCCCTCTATAGTTGGATCACACTCTCCGGTCCTCCTTTTTTGAAAAGGAGGACCACCACCCCAGTCTGCCAATCCAGAGGCACTGTCCCTGACCTCCACACAATATTGAAGAGGCGTGTCAGCCAAGACAGCCCAACAACATCCAGTGCCTTCAGGAACTCAGGACAAATCTCATTCACCCCTGGAGCCCAGCCACCGAGGAGCTTTTTAACCACCTCGGCAACCTCAGCCCCATGATGGGCGAGTCCTCCCAAGCACCCTCATTCTCTGCGTCCTCCTCGGACAACATGAAGGTGGAATTTAGGAGATCCTCGAAGTATTCCTTCCACCGCCAGACAATGTCCCCAGTTGAGGTCAACAGCACTCCATCCTCAATGTGAACAGTAGGGACAGAGCACTGTCCAAATGTGTAGTGAGGGTATGCTGGGAACATCTGGCGGAGGCTCTCGTCCGTTGGATCTTCAGCTGCCACCTCCAGCAGAGCTTCAACTGCATACCAGGGGAGGATGGGGACATTGAGTCCAAGTGGACCATGTTTCACACCTCCATTGCTGAGGCGGCCATGCAGAGCTGTGGCTGCAAGGTTGTTGGTGCCTGTTGTGGCGGTAATCCCTGAACTCGGTGGTGGACACCTGCGGTGAGGGGAGCCGTCAATCTGAAGAAGGAGTCCTATCAGGCTTGGTTAGCCTGTGGGTCTCCAGAGGCAACTGACAGATACCAACGGGCCAAGCGGAACATGGCTCTGGCGGTCACTGAAGCAAAAACTTGGGTGTGGGAGGAGTTCGGTGAGACCATGGAAAGTGACTTTTGGTCGGCCTCAAAGAGATTCTGGCAAACCGTCCGGCGGCTCAGGAAGGGGAAGCAGTTCTCTGTCCCTATAGGGGAAGTGATTGCAGGATAATTGGAGACAGGTGTTGTAGTTAATACTCTGGTGATGGAGGGTGCTGTGGATCTTGGGACGTGTAGTCTGGAGCAGCCATGTTAGGAGGCTGCTCCGAACTCTGATTTTCAGTGCTGTTACTGACACAGCAAAATCATTTTGATAAAAATCAAGTGTTTATTGCTAATTTTTATTTTTTATTTTCTGCAAACAAGTTGACAATAAACTCAAACAATTATTTGCTTTATATTCTTTCTAATAAAGACACAACTCAATTTAATAAAATCAATATCATAAAATGTTATTAATTAAATAATAGATTTGCCCCTGGTGCTCTGAAACAGATGTTACAGGCAACATAAGCATCACTACACCTCACTGACCAGTGCTAGTTAACATTACACTTGCTGATGGCAGCAGACACCTACCTTTAGCTAATAGCTACCTTTGAACAGTTAAAATGTCTAAATAGCCTTATATATTGTTCAATTTGAAGCTCAGATTTGCCTTAGAAATATAAAAGACACTCTTTAATGTCATCAGTCTTTGTGTGTGTGTGTGTGTGTGTGTGTGTGTGTGTGTGTGTGTGTGTGTGTGTGTGTTTTAAATATTGGTTCAGGCACAATTTAGGCACCAGTGCCGTTTTAAAAGTATTATATTTCATTTTCATATTTTAGAAGTATTAATAGCACTGCTATGGAAAACCCTCAAACAGAAGTAGTTCTGTTTCAATTTCTTAATAATAAACAATATTTATTTACAATCATTTGTAAAGGTTGGAGTAAAACATAATAGCCTGTTAACTAAAATATTCCTTTTATTAAAAATGAAAAATTTAATACCAAATAGACATGTTTTTAATAAGCATTTATGAGCATTTATGAAAGCTGTAGTCAGGCTTAAACATAAAGCAACTACAGTGTCTTTCAAAAGTATTCATCCCCATTGGTTTTGTCCTGTTTTGTCGCATTACAAGCTAGAATTAAAATAGATTTTGGGGAGGGTTAGTACCATTTGATTTACACAGCATGCCTACAACTTTAAAGGTGCAAATTGTTTTTTTTTTTTAGTGTGACACAAACAATTATTAAGTTGAAAAAACAGAAATCTGGAGTGTGCATAGATATTCACCCCCCAAAGTCAATACTTTGTAGCGCCACCTTTTGCTGCAATTACAGCTGCAATTCTCTTGGGGTATGTTTCTATTAGCTTAGCACATCTAGCCACTGGGATTTTTGCCCATTGCTCAAGGCAAAACTGCTCTAGCTCCTTCAAGTTAGATGGGTTGTGTTGGTGTACAGCAACCTTCAAGTTATGCCACAGATTCTCAGTTGGATTGAGGTCTGGCCTTTGACTAGGCCATTCCAAGACATTTAAATGTTTCCCTTTAAACCACTCCGGTGTAGCTTTAGCAGTGTGTTTAGGATCCTTGTCCTTCTGGAATGTGAACCTTCATCCCAGTCTCAAACCTCTGGCTGACTCAAACAGGTTTTCCTCCAGGATTGCCCTGTATTTAGTGCCATCCATATTTCCTTAAATCCTGACCAGCTTTCCTGTCCCTGCAGATGAAAAACATCCCCACAGCATGATGCTGCCACCACCATGCTTCACTG
>JAOEHJ010000028.1:10639283-10650332 GCA_025447855.1 Potamarius usumacintae
CTGCTGAAAAAGTTAATGCTGACACGTTTCTGTTTTAGCAAGCATTAACTTTTTCAGTAGTTTGTGCTACAGTAACTCTTCTGTAGGATTGGACCATATGGGCTAGTCTTCATGCCCTATTTGCCCAACAGGGAAAAAGCTGTTCCTCAGCCTACTGGTATGAGTTCTGAAGCTTCTGTATCATTTGAACAGTCTATTGTTTGAGTGAGTTGTCTTTGGTGATGTTTTGCACCCTCTGCAAGCATCGTTTCCGATGGATGTCTTCAGTGTGTCAGGGGGACTAGGTGCCAGTAATGTTTTGGCCAGTTTTCACCACCTGCTGAAGGGCCTTCCTATCAGTAACCGAGCAGTTCCCATACCACATGGTAATGCAGTGGGTCGGTATGCTCTCAATAGAGCACCGATAGAAGCTCACCAAGATCCTTAATGAAAGCTGAGCTTTCTTTAGTGTTCTCAGAAAGTATACCCACTGTTGTGCCTTCTTGACTAGGAGAGATTTGTTGGTGGACCAAAAGAAATCCTCTGAGAAATCCTTTACTGCTCATTCAAGGTCCTGCCACATCATTTCAATGTGTTTCCAGTCAGAACTTTGCCTAGGCCATGTCAAAACACCTAATTTTGTTTCTTTTGAACCTTTCAGAGGTGGCTTTGTTCTTGTGCTTGGATTGTTGTCATGCTGCTTAACCCAAAGGCAATTGGGCTTCAGATCATGGACCGATGACCAAAAATTGTCCTTTCAGATTTTCTGGTTGCGTGCAGAATTCATCGCTCCATCAAGCTGCCCAGGCCCTGAAGCAGCAAAGCATCCCCACACCATCATATTAACACCACTATGTTTGACTGTTAGTATGCTGTTCTTATTGAAAGCAGTGTTAGTCTATATTAGGTGTAATGTTCACCATGTCTTCAAAAAAAAAAAAAAAAGACTTATCAGTTCACAGAACATTATCCAAAAAGGGTTGGGGGTCAAATCTTTATGCTGTTCTTGGTTAGCAGGGGGTTTTGCCTTGCAGCTTTCCCATGGCTACAGTTTTTGCCCAGTCACTTTCAAACGGTGGAATCATGAATGCTGTCCTTATCTGAGGCAAGCAAGGCCTTCAGTTCCCTTAATGTTTGTCTGGGTTCTTGTGATTTACTGGATAAGTATTTGATGCACTCTTGGAGGAATTTTGTTTGGCTAGCCACTGCTGGGAAGATTTACGACTGCTTCCAGTTTTCTCCATTGGGAGATAATGGCTTTCACTGTGGTTCACTCTGTGCAGGCTACTTCAGTTACTTTCCTTCTCATCTTTTTCAGAATTTATTTTGATTGCAGCATAGCACGTTGCTTGTTGAGAACATTCAGCCTTGCTGGAAAGGCTGTATTTAAGTGATGTTTAGATTCCACCTGGGTGTGTCTAATTAAAACCAATTAAATTTGTTAACTGGTTGATTTAGTAACTAAGGGGACAATTACTTTTTCACAAAAGGCCAGTTGGCCAAGACTTGCACCTCATAAGTTATAACACAACAAAACGTGGAAAAGGTCAAGGGGGAAACTTGCATAAGGCACTGGCAGCTATTTTGAAAGAGGCTTTGAACATCTCAAAGACTTGCATGCTTTAGTGTAGGGATGGTCCTAATATGTCCTACGATCTGTACAGCTTGACCTAAAAAAATTATGATTTGCTAATCACTGCTAGTGCTAATTGCCATTAATCATTCTAGGTTGTATAAAATCCTTTTTTCACTCACCTTTATTAGCTGTTATTTTATTGATTTTATTTATATAACTTTGTTTGTTATCAATAGGATGCTGTAGAAAGGATGACTGAAGATGTGCAGCTCTGCTTCGAAGCACTGATGAACACCATTAATGAAGCCCAGAACAGAGCCTTATCTTTTATAGAAGCAGAAAAGGTGGGAGCTCTCCAAAAAATAGAAAAGCAGAAGGAACAGTTGGATGATCATATGCTTTCCATATCATTGATCAAGGATAAGATTGATGAGTGCATAAACAATGACTCATACTTCAACTTTCTTCTGGTTAGTACGTGATTATAGTTTTTGTAGAAAATAAGATCAAACAGAAAAAAATCTGTCCCTCACTAACTATATTGTGCCATTCTAACAGCCTCTACCACAACTGCCTCCAGAAGTTGGTGAACTACAGGATGTTCAGTTGGATGGCCAAGCAGTGGAGAGGATGATATTGGATTTTCAACACCTTAACAGTAGTTTAGAATCTCAGCTCAGCACCATGCTGCAGAGAAGAGAGGAAATACGAGACAAAGGCAAGGCAACTGTAGGGTTCTGAACAAATATAATCTAGTTCATGCATGCAGATAGCAGGCCAGGACCAGAATTTACAATTGAAAGATTGAGGAATAAAGCTTGTCTCTGTTATTTTCATAGGCCAATAAACTATGGGCTATAAACTCTACAACTGACAGATATGTAGTTCATTATTTACAAAAAAAAAAATGCTGATTTGTGAGTTTGACAGCTGTGTGTGTGTGTGTGTGTGTGTGTGTGTGTGTGAGAGAGAGAGAGAGAGAGAGATTATTTGGGCAAAGATGGGCAAGTGTAAGGATCTGAGCAACTTTGACAAAGGCCAAATTGTGATGGCTAGATGACTGGGTCTGAGCATCTCCAAAATGGCACATCTTGCGGGGTGTTCCCAGTATGCAGTGGTTAGTACCTACTAAAAGTGGTCCAACAAAAGACAACCAGTGAACTGGTGACAGGGTCATGGGTGGCAAAGACTCATTGATTCGCATGACGCATGAAGGGTAAAGCCCATAGGGTCCATTCCTACAGAAGAGCTACTTCAGCACAAAGTGCTGATAAAGTTAATGCTGGCTAAAACAGAAAGGTGTCAGCATTAACTTTTTCAGCAGTCTGTGCTTGTCCATTTTTCCTGCTTCCAACACATCAACTTTGAGAACTTATTGTTCTCTTGCTGCCTAATATATCCCACCTCTTGACAAGTGCCATTGTAACAATATAATCAATGTAATTCACTTTACCTCTCAGTGTTTTTAATTTCATGTCTGTATTAGTATTTCATGTATATTAGTATTGCATAAAATTTAGTCCAAGAAAGCTTGCCAGAAATTTTTACACAGAATCTAGTTGAGACTAGAGGTGTGCATCGCAGGACACAACAAAAAGTTACAAGGAGTATGAATTTTTTACTTTCATGTGGGCATAAACAAAGTTGTCAGATGAAGATGAAGCTTGCAGGACAAAAAAAAAAAAAAAAAAAAACCTTATTATGTTCATTAACATGAAACGCTATGTGATGTATTCACTGCATCCTTAGAAACTGCCTGGTTAGGGTCACAGTTGATTTAAATTAGTCTGCTTATTTGTTTATATTTTGGGAAAGAGAACTAAATAAATTTGTTAGGAAATCACAAGCAAGCCCAAGCTATAATCATAACAGGAAACAGACAGACACAGACACACCTCTATACTGAGTTCTACCACAGTGTGGGAAATAAGGAATTTTAAATCAGACTGTCACAGGACAGACAAGTCTGAAATGCCTGTCTGTCCAAATTTCAGCCTGTCCAAATGATGTGCCGAATGCTTGGATCAATATGGCTGGGGGTCTGGAACCTGCGTTAGGGCCATGGAAGCTGAAGGGCTTTAGATGCCTGGAGATGGCTTCTCAGCTATTTCCAGGCACATTTTGTGATCTTCAAAAGGCCAAATTACATTAGATTAGAGTAATTAAGCAACTACAAATTGAATATAATTTACAAGAAAAATGTCAGAAGATTCAAGAAAAACATGCTTAAAAAGTTATACTCAAGAAAACAGTAATACACACAGGCCAGTTCCATGTCCAGAAAAAAGTCTGGGGGGCAAGGATGTTCCAGTTGGTTACAACTTACTGGGACTCATATAGGTACTATAATACTACTCATGAAACATTACATCAACAATGACTTTTTTATAATAAGTCTATAAGAAATTTAGTAATTAACAATACAAGTGTGAGAGTCCAAGTAACTGTGACAAAGGGACTTTTAAAATGGACTCTTAAAATGACTCAAAACTAGATGTGGTAATATCATTTGGCATTCAGACTAAAATCTGCTGGACTAGAACTTAGAAAATAGAAGAAAATAAAAATTTCTTAAAATATAAATCTACATCCTACAAAGCATATGACTATCATTCTTATTATGGATAAAAATAAATAAATAAAAATAAATAAAAACAACCACTGACTGGCAGTTTGGCACTTAATACTGTACTGCAAAGTTTCATGTAAACTGAACTCTTAAAAATCAACTGATTGGAACGATCAGATACTGTCAACCCTAAAACACTAGTTCAACTGCATCGTGCAATAAAAACAGTGAATATGGATGAATATCACTATTGTCCTATTTAGTGTGCCACTCAGGGAGAGGGAGGTGCCTGTACATTTTAATGGGGCTAGGAGCTTCAGTGGCCGAGTTATGAATTTTTAAATCCCCATGTGCACGAGCAGCTAGAGCTAGGGCTCATGCTAAAGCGTTCCACAATCCATGCTCGCTCCTGACATTGGATCGGGCCGAGCCTGGGCTGGTTTGAACGGTCTCAGGGAGAGGGGTGTGCCTGTAAATTTTGGCAGAATTAGGACCATCGGTGGCCAAAGTTATGAATTTTTAAAGGCTGGCTCAAGCCAGGGCTCATATTAAAAAGTTTTCGCACAGGGGTTTCAGGGGCAAATAACGGGCTGACGCAGGGTCGTACTAGGCCATGCCTGTACTGGTTTGAAAGGGCTCAGGGAGAGAGAGGTGCCTATAAATTTTGGGGGGGCTAGGACCACCGGTGGCCGAATTATGAATTTTTAAAAATTCATGCCCGCGGGGGCCATTTCACAGGCCATGTTACGACATAACATTCACCCAGTGTAACATTTGGAAGAAAATTGGAAGTAGATTAGATCCATATCTTTACAATTTTTCATGGGCCATCCGGTTTGATGCTTCTGAAATACAAACTGACATTTTAATTCTTTTTTTTTTTAATTCATTCATTTATAATTGGCCAGCCAGGCTGATGCTTTCGAAATGCAGACAGACAGATGCAAAAATTACCAGTCAGTCAATGTCTGCCAGTCCAGCCTTATTTCCCACACTGTACCATTTCTAGATCTAGGCATTTTTCTAGTGCCATATTTGTAGGATTTATATTTAATTAAAAATGTTTAGGCCATGCCCACTCCAGGGCATGGAACAAAATTTACTCATTCCCGTTCAATGCAGGGCATCATGCACCCACAGTGAGTGGCAATTTAAGCCACCTTTCCTTTTTTTTTTCGGGGGGGGGGCATGAGCAACTGGGGAGAACTTACAAGCCTCCACACAGCCAGTAACCAGAGCTCAGGATCTCATCCAGGACCATGGAGCAGTACCATCGTGATGCCCCTAAATCCATATAGAGATTCAAATATTTGAACACCGGACCATCACATCCATACGTGCTTGTTGAACAACCCATTCCAGATATATTCTTCCTTTGCAGTTATAACAAGAGCCACTTTTTGGGAAGACTTTCCACTAGATTTTTTAGCATGCCTGTGGGGATGTGTGTTCATTCAACGGCCAAAGCATTAGTGAGGTCAGGCACTGATTTTGGGCGAAGAGGCTTGGGGTGCAGTTGAGTGTTCCAGTCCATCCCAAGGTTGTTCAGTGGGGTTGAGGTTAGGGCTCTGTGCAGGACACTTGAGTTTTTCCACTCCAACCTTGACAAACCATGTCTGTGCACTTTGTGCACAGGAACAATGTCATGCCTTTTTGTTCCAGTGAAGGGAAATTGTAATCAATTTTGTCAAAAAAAAAATTAACACTGAATTAAAATTAACTTGGTTGATTACCCCTTTATTTCGTGACTAAATTGTAACAAATGGAAAAAAAAAATTTGAAAATGAAAATTATGGCAAAGTCCCTGTTCATTAGATCCTGAGGAGTAAAGATGAAATGAAATAGTGTATGGGCAAACATATTTTCTTCTCAAAGGAATTTTTAAGAGCAAGGATATCCTTCGCATTCCCTGGCTTACAAAGCTTCCCTGCTTAGCCACCCACATGGCTTTCACAATGCTCCTGGATTCTAATAAGTATATGGGTCAGGACACACAGACAGTCAATTTTGGCACAAATTCATCTGTAAACAATTGGTACCAACATTGATGAAGTTAAAGAAGTGAAATTACCTCCTCCTTTAAAAGGACTGGGGGTGGGGTGGGGGGAGACTATGCAAGGTAAATGAATATATGACAAGCATGGTTTGTGCAGTCCACAGTGTGCGGTGAGTTAAAGGCTGTGGAAAGCATGATATAATTGAAATTCATAAAGTATTTCAAACACTCAAGCCATAAAAGTCAAGGCTGTTGACTGTTGTCATGTGCACTGTTCAGAAGTAATCACTGGGTGCATTGTACAAACTCAGTAATCACATTTCAAAATGCAAAAAGAGCCACACAGTTACAGAGGACCTTGTTTTACCAGCTGATGTTGACCTGACCACAAATTCTTGATACAAATCTGTCACAAATGATTTGAAAAAACCTTGATCTCCAAGGACACTATATGGAAGAGAATACAAGATACGTCTGAGAAAAAACAAAACAGCAGAAGGTGATACACATTAAGGCAAGTAGCTTATGCACTAAAACTAGACAAAATCAACATATGTATTTGATCATGGCATCTTCATTTTGAGACACATCAAAATGAAATCAAATCCTTTGTACAATTTGTAATTCAATGTTTGGGTCAGTGTTCGTTTCATTTATAACAACTGTAATAACTGACATTCATTCCTCCCTTATTAGTGGTATTGTACATTCATCTCTCAAAACAGTTGCAATATCTCCAATTCTTTAAATAAAGAAAATAAAAAATACCTGGTGCTGACCCCAACAATCTGAACAATTACCGTCCTCTCTCAAACCTACCTTTCCTCTCAAAAATACTTGAAAAATCTGTTGTAGCTCAGGTTCACTCGCTCACTGACAAATTATTTGTTTGAACAATTACAGTCTGGGTTTTTGTCCATTTCACAGTACAGAGACAGCTTTGGTCAAAATCACCATTGACCTGCTGATGGCAGCTGATTCTGGGCTGTTAAGCATACTCATGCTCCTTGATTTGAGTTCAGCCTTTGATCCAATCTCTCATAGTATTCTCCTAGAGAGATTAGCATCTATTGGCATCATCAGCACCCCCTTACCTGGTTTAAATCATCTCTCTGTTCGCACACAGCTTGTTCAATTAAAAAACTTCAGATCACAGTCTTGCCTAGTTATAAGCGGTGTTCCCCAGGGTTCTGTTTCAGGCACTCTAATTATCCATCTTCTGCCTTGTGGCCTTTTTTTTTTTTTTAGAAAATTTAGTATTCTGTTCCATTACTATACTGACGACACCCAGCCCTACCTGTTTATCAAGCCTAATTCCAGCCTTCCACCCTTTGTGATTGTTGACTGGAAATTAAATCTTGGCTGACCTCTAATTTTCTCAAATTTAACAGTAGGGGAAAAAAAAATTCCCAGAGGTTCTCCTCATTGGCACTAAAACTACTTTGGACAAACCTAACAGCTTTTCCTCTGACTATTTACAATGTCATGGTTTCTCCTTCCACCTAGGTTAAGAGTTTGGATGCCATCTTTGACAATACTTTATATGTTGAAGCATGCATCAATAACACCACTCAGTTTGCATCTTTTCATCTACACAATATCATTCATTTATGTCCATCTCTTACACCTCATAGCACTGCTATTCTTATAGATGCCTTAGTTCCATCTCACACTGATGAATGCAACTCCATCCACTCTGATCTTCCTCACAAACTCAGAATTCATCCTGTTAAATACCATATTGATTTCAAGATTCTGCTTCTCACTTTTAAGACACTTCATAACCTAGCTCCCCCATCTCTCTCTAATAGACTTCTTCACCCATCCAACACGTTCTGGGTTGGAGCCCTTTCCTAGGGTTTCTTGGCTAAGTACAGCCGGCTAGCCACTCCTCTGCTGCACTGCTTTTGGTCATGGACAATTTAAAGTAGCCAATTAGTTTAACTGCATGGCTTTGGACTGTGGGGAAAACCAGAGCATCCAGAGGTAACCCACGTGGACACAGGGAGAACATGCAAACTACACAGAAAAGCCCCTCATCGGCCATGAGGTTTGAACCTGGAACCTTCTTGCTGTGAGGAGACAGTGCTAACCACTGCACCACCATGCCGCCCTTCGAACAGACTTCACATCTGCATATCTTCTTGTACTCTTAGATCCTCTCCTTCAATCAATCTTGTTACACCTCCAGCTCATTTGACTACCATAGGGTATAGAGCCTTCAGTCGTGTTGCCCCTCACCTCTGGAACTCCTTTCCACATGACATTCATAATATTGACTCTCTTCCAAACTTCAAATCCCACCTTAAAACACACCTTGTCAGACTTGCCTGTCTGACTTCAGCGCTAATGACTTTTACAATTTTATTATTTTGTATTTTATGCCTTGTTGGACTGTTGACGCCTTGTTGCACTGTTACTATTGTACGTTTGATTTTTACGGGGTGTTCTAAGATGCCCATGAGTGCCTTGAAAGGCACCTATAAATTACTACTACTACTAATAATAATAATAATAAATAATTTCATAAACAATAAACAAATAGATAAATTGTACTTATCCCAGATTGTGTGTATGTATTTAAATAGTGACCGATTTTCATATTAACATCTATTAATGTGAATAATTTTGCACTTGATTAAATCATGTGCATAGCACTTAAACTGATATTTTCCATTGTAAAACCTTACAAGGGAACATTGTACAACCTTAACAACTCAATATACATGTTGATTTATTTCCTATTATATGAGATAGTAATTGATAATTATCCAACTTTATTAGGTCTATGCAATGGATAATTAGTATTAATAACATTATGCAAAATTAAAATGCATTTCTTTGTTTACTTCCATATGATCAACAACTTTAGTGTTGCTGCCCAACATAAAACATGGGTCGTGATGCAAAACCATTTAAGAACCACTGTATTAGACTGTGTGTCGGGCACAATAATCAATGAGATTGTTACTAAGCTCCAGTGTAGCCTGATGTCTTACAGAGGTAGTCTTTGTCAGGATCATCCTTTTTAATGGAGAGAAGTTCAGGTGGGTTGCTGAGGTCATCTCTATGGTTGTAGATGTTCAGCTCCAGTATCTCCTCCTTCATCACACAGACTTCTGAAACTGTGGATGTCCCATCATCTGAAGTCTCCATTTTCATGTCTTCACACACCTAAAGATCAACTAATACCACTCATTCAGAAAAGACTTTAGACTTCCCTTTTCACCCTTCATTATGCATTATGACGTTTTGTGTGATTAGCAGGATAGCTTGTAGGCTAGCAGTGAAGTAAGACAGTAAAATACAAAAACACTGGTCAAATTTTATCTTTTAAAAAAAAAAAAAAAATCACCATTAAAGATTTACCTGTGAATGATCAGGAGCTCGAGACTTCCTAGAGAAGTGCACTCTGTCTCCTGCTGAACTCATAGCAGGTCTAAACAAAGATTAAAAATAAATTTTAAAAAAAATCTGATTTAAAAAAAAATTTGATTAAATTACAGGGAGTTGGACTTAACAGTGACCCTTACAACTTACCAAACAAGTGATTCAGGAACATTGACGTGGACAGGAATCAAGTTTTCTGACTTTATATGTACCTCATTTTGATGTCAGGGAAATGCACAAAGCAAAGCCTGAAGGTATACAAAAGCCTTTACACTTGAGATTTGTTGGCGAAATAAAAAGTGACGAGGACACCAATAGATATTCTGACTGGATGTGGACAGGTTTGTACAAATATCTATTTCATTACAAATTTGACACAAAATGGCAACAGTAAATCCTCGTTTCAATCCCTGGATTCCAGTTGTTTCTGCAAATTACAGAAACCCAGTCATCTAGCCATTACAATTTGGCCCTGGTCAGAGTCACTCAGATCCTTATGCTTGCCCATTTTCCTGCTTCCAACACATCAATTTCAAGAACTAACTATTCTCTTGCTGCCTAATATATCCCACCCATTGACAAGTGCCATTGTAATGCGAATCAATTTTATTCCCTTCACCTGTCAGAGGTCATAATGTTATGGCTGATCGGTGTACACTCAGGTTTATCCTACAATAAACCTAGGAACATCTGTGAACAACTGTGTCTGCGTCAGTGACTTGCTCCCAGATTGATCTGTGAGGCAGAATCTCCTAAGCAGCAGAGGTCTACATTCCAACAGCATACTTTGTCCATTCAACATCCTTCAGTATAGACGGATCAAAACCTATCAGTAACAAAGTGTATTCACTTATGAAGGCCTGAGCACCGAGATGCAGGCCATAGGTGCAAAGCCCTATTGTTTTTGGCCTATTTTTCTTCCCCCCCACCACCACGGAAGAAATCATTTTTGAGGCACTTGCGATGCTCAAAAACTCACGAATTTTGGCACACTGATCAAATGTGCATAAAATCAAAAAGTTACACTGAGCAAGGGACTGGGTGTGGTCCCGGAGCTCTACAGCACCCCTGAGAACAAGCTATGGTTGAGATGAAGTTGCTCAGATCAGCACAAGACTTGGTGTGAGCGATACTCATGTGATACAGGACAAAGTTCACTTGGTTGTATTTGACTCCACCCAACAGGAAGTCAGCCATGTTGGATGGAATGTGGAATTTTGAAATTTTTCCATGCTGTTTTGAGGGGCATACGATGGCTAAAAACTCATGAAATTTTGCACATACATTTGTCCTATGATATAATTTGAGGTGATATGGTAAATTAGTCTAGTTGGGCTTCAATCACTCCATAGCACCACCTAGTATAAAAATACAGATTTGACACCTTGTACATATTCGAAAACTCATGAAATTTGGTACACACGTCAGTCATACGCACTGAAACTCACCTCTTCTGCTCCTTGGACCTGCCTGATCCATCCTGGTGCCCTGTGTCTGGTTGGAGTTTCATCGCATCGCTCCTGTGGAGGACGGCCCCAT
>JAOEHJ010000028.1:10727976-10738680 GCA_025447855.1 Potamarius usumacintae
CATGATGGTTTCTCAGGCCTGAGAGCTCAAAATTCATGCACACTCAACAGTGGTTTCCAACCTTGCTCTTTACGCACTGAGATGTCTCCCAATTTCCTGAATCTTTTCAAAATATTATGTACTGTAATATTTCACAATGTTATGTATGACCCATCCTTGCTCGCCAAGGCTGAGCCTTTGGTGCATGCTCGTTTTATATCCAATCATGTTACCAATTAACCTGCTTATTGTAGAATCTTCCAAAATGTTGTTTGAATATCCTATTAACTTTTCAGTCTTATTTTGCCTCTATCCCAACTTTTTTTGATTATGTTGCAGGCATCAAATTCTAACTTCGTTTATATTGACAAAAGACAATTTAGTTGGTCAGTAAAACTGTTGAAAATCTTTTCTTTGTACTTTTGTCAGTTAAATAAAGGTTCATATCCATCCCTCCATCCATTATCTGTAGCTGCTTATCCTGTACAGCAAGCCGTAGCCTATCCCAGGTGACTATGGGTGAGAGGTGGGGTACACCCTGGACAAGTCGCCAGGTCATCGCAGGGCTGTAAAGGTGTATATGAATTAATGAATTACAGATTTTTGTTTGTATTGCATTTTGGAAAACATCACAACTTTTCTGGAAATGGGGTTACCGCATGGTTTTTCTTATGTACTGTATTCTTTATATTTCCAGAAGTCGCCTTTTTGGCATGACTTGTCCAGTGACTCATGTGTAAATGTCACCATCTACCAAGGTTAAAGGCTCACTCACAACCTGCCATACGTACCACTACACATGGTCTACAGTAAAAAATTTGGCAAAACCGTGCTTGAGACTTGCGCGACACTTGCGTGTGTTCAGCACCATAGAATGTCGCAGACTGGCTGTGGAGACTTTTAGTCCTGCACATGCAAATTCTACGGGTCTTGTGAAAAATCAAGAACGCATACACTACGTACAGGACCTGTACTCCTTTTGTACACCTGAACCAAGTCAGCAGCACGGCTAGTAGGGGCTTTGCAATGACAGTAAGATGCACAAGTGACGCACGGTCATTGTATGAGTGACGTGCCTCAGAACTACTACACAAGTACTCCACACTTGCTATTTGTGTGGCCCCCAAGACAGAAGTACATCTCACTTTCTTCCCATATGCGTGGCATGCACACAGCGCACATGACCTGCATGCAGCACGAGGGGCAAGATTCTGGGTATATATTTTGGGGAGGAACCAAGGAACCGATCATGTAACATGTAGCAGTGTAGAAGGGAAGAAGATGGCTGTCACCATACCGCCACAACAACTGAGGGAGTTGGACCATTCTAGGCAGATGATAGAAGCTGAGGAGCAGCACAAAGCGATATTGTTCTTCAGCCGAAAGACAGGTGCAGAACGCTGCAGACACGCTGGTTTTACACCCACTCCTGGCTTGTGTCACACACATGCTTCACAAGTACAGCCTGTACTCCTAGTGCAGGAAACTGGTAAAATGCAAGTCACACGCACTCCACACGCACTGAACATGAACTGATCATGTGCATCAGACATACGCTTTCCACGGGCTAACGGCACAATTTTTCCCACGCCTCGAGGAAGTCAGGCGTGCTACCTGTACTTGACAAGTACTTTGCCCATACTCCTCCCCCAAACTTTCCCCCGGGTTCACCGCAACCCTGTAGCACGGCTGCGAGCTACCAAACCCTGTGACCCGTGTGTGTCCAAAACACTTATGGCAGGTTGTGAGTGTGGCATAAGATCAGATAACCAGTAAGTTAAAGCTACAGGGTCAAAATCAGAATATCAGTTGAGACACATGACTGGCTTGGTAACAAACTGGAACTATAAACACAGTGTATACTTTGCACTGAGCTGTGCTACTGTGTGCTTAAATGCAATTGGCATGATTGTGTGAGTCTAGGTGTGTGATTTGTATGAGATTAGCATTATTAGCTAGAGTTTGTGACATTGCTGGGAACTATAATCTGTGTTGAGCATGACTGTAGCCCACAGCGTGTTCTAGGAATCGAGGTTTGGAACAGACTCCAGTGCTGATGAGGCATTGCATTTTATGGTGGACCCAAATTTTTGAATAAGGGTCTTCAGCATGTTAACAAATGTCAGTCAAATCTTCTTAGTATATCAGTAATATATCATTTAAAAGTTTATATATAACATTTGGCATTTGAATGTGAACCACACCCCCTCAGAAACTTTTAGCACCCATTAGTATTGGATTCCAGTGGACTGTGCTGCATTTAGACCCCCAATTGAAGGTACATACTATGCATCTGTCCATGGCTTCATCCCAGAGCTCTTCCAGATGGAGAACAAACCAGCAACTGAATCATGCTGCTCAACTCTAGAACCAATAGTGCCCAGGGAGTGGCCTGGATTAACCTCCACCAGCTCACAAACACAGCTGGCAGGTTCCAGACCATCCATTAAATTGGAACTGCCTGAATCAAGTAATCCTGCATTCAATACAAACTTCCCCACCTACAACCAGGAATGCTTTAGATCAGTTAATACACAGAAAGAATACTTGGTTAAATCTATAACACTGACCATACCAATCAGTTTTCAAGAAGGTAAGTGTAGCGAATCCCTGATGTGGGTGGAGTACAGAAGCACGGCAGGCGGGAACTGAAGTTCTTACAAACTTTATTTCTGTCAGCTTTTCAGCTTCACTCATGTGCTATTCTCTCTCTCTATCTCTCTCTCTCTCTCTCTCACACACACACACACACACACACACACACACGTCCTGGTCGGGAGTCAGCTCTTTTCTGCTCTCCCCCTCCTTTTATGCTCGCTCCCTACAACAAACACACACACATTAATTGACACCAGGTGTAATGACTTGGCCACTTACCTTCCCCGACCCCGCCCTCCATTCACAAATTGCCACTTGGCCACGCCCCCATTGCCACATACCCCCACCGCCCAACTCAGGCCAGGGAGCCGTCCAGCCTGAAGCAGACCCCCCCCCGATGGGATAGGAAGTCTGCCACCACCATCTGCGCCCCTGGCCTGTGGACCACCTCGAACTTAAACGGCTGGGGGAGAGATACCAACAGGTGATCCGTGCATTGGCATCCTTCATGTGGTGGAGCCACTGGAGGGGCACACGGTCCAAACAGAGGGTGAAAGGGCGCCCCAGCAGGTAGTATCGGAGGGCGAGGACCACCCACTTGATGGCAAGACACTCTTTTTCAATGGTGCTGTACTTGCTTTCACTCATCGAGAGTTTATGGCTGATGTACAGCACAGGGTGCTCCTCGCCCTCCACCTTCTGGGACAAAATGGCCCCCAGCCCTCTGTCCAATGCATCAGTCTGCAAAATAAAGGGGAGCGAGAAGTCAGGGCAGTGCAAAAGTGGCCCCCCACACAGTGCAGCTTTTACCTTAGAGAAAGCCTGTTGGCACTGTTCTGTCCACTGGACTGGATCTGGAGCCCCCTTTTTAGTGAGATTGGTTAAAGGGCTGGTGACATCCAAATAATTAGGTATAAACCTACAATAATAGCCAGCCAGCCCCAGAAACTGTCTCACCCCCTTTTTGGTCTTGGGCCTCGGGCAGGCCGCAATTGCTGCAGTCTTGTTTGAGACCCGCATGCCTCAGCAACTTTAGAATGGCTCTCAGATGTTCCAGGTGCCACCGCCAATCATGGCTGTAGATTATTATGTCATCTAGGTATGCAGCCGTGTAGGCAGCGTGAGGGCGAAGGACCTTGTCTTTGAGCCCCTGGAATATAGTGGGCGCCCCAAATAACCCAAAAGGGAGCATGACAAATTGGTGTAATCCAAACGGTGTGGAAAAGGCCGTTTTCTCTTGGGATAGAGGAGTCAAGGGGATCTGCCAATATCCCTTTGTTAGATCCAGCGTCGAATAAAAGTGAGCAGCACCTAACTGATCAAGCAACTCATCAATGTGAGGCATTAGGTATGCATCAAATTTAGACACCGCGTTGACCTTTTTTATAGTCCACACAGAACCGGACCGACCTGTCGGTCTTGGGAACCAGGTGTTCTATGAGGTGGGTACAACCGGGAAGGGGCGAGAACACGTTGGAAAATTCCTTTTGCAAGTTGGCCACCTCCGTGAGTTGGGCTGGTGAGAGGTGGTCTCCACAAGGGACCGGAGTGGTTCGAGATGTTATCTTTTTTACCTCTGGCCCCAGCTCCGCCTTCTCCGGGACTACCGACGCCAACGCCACGGGGATACCCTCATTCCAGCATTTTAAAAGGTTGAGGTGGTAAATTTGTAATGCCCCACCCCATCCATTCACTTTACCTCATAGTTGATGTCCCCGTCTCGCCGTGTGACCTTGAAGGGCCCTTGCCACTTGGCGATTAATTTAGAACTTGACATGGGCAATAATATGAGCACTTTGTCTCCCGGCGTGAACTCTCTAAGGCGTGTGCCCCTGTCATACAGCCGGATTTGACGTTCTTGTGCTTGCTGCAAATTCTCCTCAGTTAAGTGCGTGAGGGTGTGGAGTTTTGCATGTGTCAAGAACGTACTGAATTTTGTATTTGCTAGGCGAAGGTCCCTCCTCCCAATTTCCTCATAGCACATCCAGAATGCCACGCGGCTTATGCCCATATAATAATTCAAATGGAGAAAACCCCGTGGAGGTTTGCGGGACCTCTCATACTGCAAATAACAGGGGCTCGAGCCACTTATCCCAATTATGTGCATTTTCACTTACAAATTTCCGGATTATGTTTTTGAGTGTTTGGTTAAAATGCTTCACTAAGCCATCCGTTTGTGGGTGATAGACACTGGTGCAGATAGACTTAATTCCCAGTAACCCATACAGTTCGCGCAGTGTGTGTGACATAAATGTAGTGCCTTGGTCTGTCAGGATTTCTTTCGGAATCCTGACCCGGGAGACAATACGGAAGAGCGCTTCCGCAATACTGTGTGCTGAGATATTGCGGAGAGGCACCGCTTCTGGATATCGCGTTGCATAGTCCACCAGAACTAAAATAAAGCGATATCCTCATGCCGACCGATCTAATGGCCCAATGAGATCCATCCCAATTCGCTCAAACGGTGTCTCGATTAGTGGGAGAGGGTGCAAAGGGGCTTTTGGAGTGGCTGCGGGATTTACTAATTGGCATTCATGGCACGCCGCACACCACCGACGGATATCCCTGTGAATCCCTGGCCAATAGAACTGGGCCATTATTTGGGCTAGTGTTTTGTCCTGCCCCAAGTGTCCAGCCATGGGATTAAAGTGAGCTGCATGGAATACAAGTTCCCTACAGCTCTTTGGGATTAATAATTGGGTTATTCATTCACCAGTTTGAGTGTCCTGCATCACTCAGTACAATCTATCTTTAATAATAGCAAAATAAGGGAAGGCCAGTGTCGTGCTTGGCTGAAGAGTTTGACCATCGATTACTCTCATTTGGTCAAACGCATGCCGCATAGTCTCATCTCGTGACTGCTCTAACGGGAAATCCCCAAGGGAATCCCCGAGAGAGGGAGGAGGGGCGGGCTGCTCCTCACTCTGACGCGGTGTTGATGTAGACAGCTCTGCGACAGCTTCTCCAGTCAATGCCATACTGGGATCTTCCCGTGACCTACTACTTGTTAAATATTCCATCAGCTTTTTAAACCCTGGCCAATCAGTACCCACAATCAACAAGTGGGTGAGACGAGGACTAACCGCCACTTTTACTCTATGCACTTGGCCCCGGAATAGAATACGGACAGACACTAAGGGATAATTGTGAACATCCCCATGCGCACACAACACTTTCACCGCTTGTGCTCTCCCCAATGCCTCACCTTGTACCAGGCATTGGTGAATTGAGGTCTGATTCCAACCGGAATCCACCAAAGCGTGATATGTATCCCCTTGAACACTTACCGGTATGCGATACGTTCCGGCCCGATTGGGGGCGGTTTCTGGTGCATCGGGGATCCGGATTACAGCTTTCACCTCCCTTGCAGAGCTCCGACTCTGGAGATGCTCCAATTCCCCGCCGCACCAGCACACCGGCCCAGGCTTTCCCTCTGCACTGGTGTTATGGGTGTCACTCACCCGAGGTGGAGACAACACAGACACGGAAGAGGGAGAGGTGAGGACACCACAGATACGACTGGCCGGCTGGGGAGGAGCCGGCCGCCGCCTCTACAGCAGGGGAACGGGGGGGGGAAGAGAGAGAGAGAGAGAGAGAGAGAAGAGAAGCGAGGGGAGATGCCTCATCTGCCTGCCATCGGAGCCGCCTCCAGATGGTCCTCTGCCAGCTCGATGGCTCATTCCAGAGACTCCGGGTGATGACAATGGACCCATTCCGCTGTTCCTTCCGGAAGTCGAGAGATAAACTGTTCCAGTGCCACCAGATCGATGATCTCTTTGGCGTCGCGATCTTCCGCCCTCAGCCACCACCACCAGGCGTCCCGGAGTTGCTGGCCGAATACAAACGGCCAGCCGACCTCCTCCAATGCCAGCGTCCAGAAGCGCTGGAGATGTTGTTCCGGGGAAAGTCCGACCCACTGCAGGATGGCTTTCCTCAGGTCAGCATACACCAGTCGGCTGTCAGCAGGGAGCTGCTGTGCTGCGAGCTGCGCCTCACCAATCAGGAGTGGGAGGAGGCACACTGCACGCTGCTCCAGCAGCCACCCCCATGCCTCGGCTGCTTGCTCGAAGAAGGCGAGGAACGCTTCTGGATTGTCCTGCGGGCCCATCTTCGTAAGGGTGCCGGCTGTGGTGATGGTTGACGCCCCTGCTGATGCTAGCAGATGCTGGAACGCCTGGCAATCTTCCTGCTGGGCCAGCATCAAAGCTTCGAAGCGTTGCTCTTGTTCCTTTCGGAGGGCAATCAGCGCTTGATGCTGGTTCTGCTGGGCAGTAGCGAGGGCAAGGATGAGCTCTTCGAATGGGGAGGACTCCGTGGGGTGGTTCCCTTCTGTGCGTCCTGGGTTTCGGCACCACTCCCACTGCTTGGCTTCACTGACCAAGATCTTCAGGAATTCCATTGCATTCGTGTTTGGGTCTTGTGTTATATTACGGAATGAGAGTGGAGATGAATGCAACTGCAGAATAGCATTTAATAGAGGGGAAGAGTAGTCCCAGAAGTGTAGTCTGGAAGCATAGTTCAGCAGTGGCATGCCATTGTGATTCAAATTATATACTTATATAAATGCAATCATTATCATTTATATTGTAATACGTAAAGATATATAGTATTATATAATATACACTCATCAGCCACTTTATTAGGTACACCTTGTCAACTGCATGTCAATGCAAATATCTAATCAGTCAATCACATGGCAGCAACTCAATGTATTTAGGCAAGTAGACATGGTCAAGACGACCTGCTAAAGTTCAAGCCAAGCATCAGAATGGGGAAGAAAGGTCATTTTAAGTGACTTTGAACATGGTTGTTGGTGCCAGACAGGCTGGTCTAAGTATTTCAGAAACTGCTGATCTGCTGGAATTTTCACACACAACCATTTCTGGGGTTTTATGGTCCAAAAGAGAGAAAAAAATATCCAGTGAGTGGCAGTTCAGTTCTCTGGGCAAAAATGCCTCGTTGATGCCAGAGGTCAGAGGAGAATGACCAGACTTGTTCGAGATGATAGAAAGGCAACAGTAACTCAAATAACCTCTCGTTACAACCAAGGTATGCAGAAGGCCATCTCTGAACGCACAACACATTGAACCTTGAAGCAGATGGGTTACAGCAGCAGAAGACTTGACTGGGTGCCCCTCCTGTCAGCTAAGAACAGGAAACTGAGGCTACAATTCACATGGGCTCACCAAAATTGGACAATAGAAGATTGGAAAAATGTTGCCTGGTCTGATCAATCTCAAGATTTCTGTTGCGACATTCAGATGGTAGGGTCAGAATTTGGCGTAAACAACATGGAAGCATGGATCCATTCTGCCTTGTATTAATGGTTCAGGCTGGTGGTAGTGATGTAATGGTGTAGGGAATATTTTCTTGGCACACTTTGGGCCCCTTAGTACCAATTGAGCATCATTAAATGCCACAGCCTACCTGAGTATTGTTGCTGACCATATCCATCCCTTTATGACCACAGTGTACCCATCTCCTGATGGCTACTTTCAGCAGGATAATGCACCAAAGCTCAAATCATCTCAAACTGGTTTCTTGAACATGACAGTGCATTCACTGTACTCAAATGGCCTCCACAGGCACCAGATCTCAATCCAATAAGGCATCCAACAGAGCACCTTTGGGATGTGGTGGAATGGGATATTCACATCATGGATGTGCAGCTGACAAATCTGCAGCAACTGCATAATGCTACTATATCAATATGGACCAAAATCTCTGAGGAAAGTTTCCAGCACCTTGTTGAATCTATGCCATGTAGAATTACAGCAATTCTGAAGGCAAAAGGGGGTCCAACCCGGTACTTGCAAGCTGTACCTAATAAAGTGCCCAGTGAGTGTCTAATATAGTAATTATATGTTATCATTCCTATAGTAACACCTTTTAAAATTGTGTAATCATTGTTAATTTTTTTGTGAACTCACATTTATTTAGCTTTTTTTTAAATATCAGTACTTTGTAATGAAAAGCTGTAATGAAAACTTGTTTTGTGACCGTTCTGCAACATGAAACAATTTTAAATGGATAAATGTATGTGTTGACAAACCGTAGTTGTATAAGATGAATAGAACAATTCAGGGCATTATTATAGGAAGATAATCAACTTTGTGGTGCTTAACAGTAACTGTGCTTTATGTTGGGCTGCTTTCACACCACCCTGTTATTGATAAAATTCCTATAACTACATGGCCTTTTGTGTTTTATACCTTGTTCTTTTTTTAACAGTCTGGAAAGCTCCACTACTCATTTGCAATAGCTACTTCAAGCAAACAGATTTCAATAGGCAGATAACAGATCACATAACAACAGCACTGAATACTCAAAAACATTTTGTGTCAACTAAAAGATCACCTCGCCTGCTAACATCTTCATAACATCATCTAACATCAACAGTGTTTTCAAGCTGGTGGGCAACAGATATCATGATCTCATATACCCCCACATATCTCCTTTATTATCTGCAACATTTATTTTTCTTTTAGGGAAGTACTCTTATAAGGAAATGAAATATGTGTGTTTGGAATGGGTGTTCCACAAGAACTCAAACACACAAACTGAACAACAAAAAAAACACACATTATTGATCGGCTTAAAATGGCACACTAGAGCACTATAAATTAATACCTATAAAAGAAAAGGGGTTTGTTTATACCCAATTTCACTGTTCAAAGACCACCCCAATGAATAGAGGGAGAACTCATGGCAAACCTGAGACTTGAACTATATTCCATCCATTGTATTATTTCAAACTTTATCCATTATCTGTAGCCACTTATCTTGTTCTACAGGGTTGCAGGCAAGCTGGAGCTTATCCCAGCTGACTATGGGCGAGAGGCAGGGTACACCCTGGACAAGTCGCCAGGTTATCGCAGGGCTGACATAGAGACAAACAACCATTCACACTCACACCTATGATCAATTTAGAGCCACCAATTAACCTAACCTACATGTCTTTGGACTGTGGGGGAAACTGGAGCGCCCAGAGGAAACCCACACAGACACGGGGAGAATATGCAAACTCCACACAGAAAGGCCCTCACCGGCCGTTGGGCTCGAACCCAGGACCTTCTTGCTGTGAGGCGACAGTGCTAACCACTACACCACCATGCCACCCTTGAACTGTATTGTGTGATATAATTTGGTGTTATTATTTGTATTGTTTCACATTCCTGACACCTCTTCTAGTTATTGCCTAAGGTACTTTCTAAAAATAGGTGTAACATTAGCAGAGGATAAAATTCCAATACATCAAAACTAATATGAAGAAATTATTTTTGTAATGACAGCAAAATGAAGCAAACATGAGCAACACACACATACACAAATTGTAAAATCAATAGCAAATGGAGGCTCAAGTACTGTTCCAAAATCTCCTAACTAAATAAGCAGCTACAAAGCCCAAAACACCAGTTCACCTGGAAGACATCTTATCAAGGAGATTTGTATGTACTCTAACCAGTGTTACTAAATATTACATTTTCTTCTGAACAGGCCACTCAATTCAGCACTCCTTCAAAATCAAACAACAGGTGTCTTTGTCAGACTTGAGGGACGAGTGAGAGGCTCTGGGGGGAGTTTGGGTTTCACTCTTTGAAAGTGATATGATGTGGCCTGTGTTTCTCAGGCCTCCCCCTTCCTCCAAATCTGGCTGCTGAAGGATGGACCACCCAACTCTCAGTACTTTGAGGAAACCATCTTCCCCACCAGCTCCATCACTCCACTATGAGGAAGTCATTTATTTCAAACCTACAGCCATCTCCTTCTGACCAAGGAATGAAAACCAAAACACACACGAAGTACAAAAATGCAATTAAGTCCATACGTTACAACATGCTATGTGGTTACCATTAATTCATTAAAATTCAATTTGTTTGATCACAAAAGGGTCTGGGTACATTGTGCTCATTTGATTTTTATTCCAAAATGGAAAAACAAGGAATTTTGCTTTTGTCTTTCTTGTATACACTAAAGGAGGAACTTGATTCCTTTTCCCCCTAATTATTTTAAAAACAATATACTGTAGATCCCTGTTAAGGGTGGCATGGTGGTGTAGTGGTTAGCACTGTCACCTCACAGCAAGAAGGTCCTGGGTTCGAGCCCAGCAGCTGGCGAGGGCCTTTC
>JAOEHJ010000028.1:12081832-12093038 GCA_025447855.1 Potamarius usumacintae
CTGCACAAGGGGGTCACACCAGATACTGAAAGCAAAGGTTCACATACTTTTACCACTCACAGATATGTAATACTGGATCATTTTCCTCAATAAATAAATGACCAAGTATAATTTTTTTGTCTTATTTGTTTATCTTATCTACTTTTAGCACTTGTGTGAAAATCTGATGATATTTTAGGTCATATTTATGCAGAAATATAGAAAATTCTAAAAGGTTCACAAACCTTCAAGCACCACTGTATATGTGCACAGTATCTGTACATATGTACAGTATGTATGTCTGTAGGTAAAGGACATAAGTATGCACACGTATGTATGCATGTACTGTATGTATGTACATGATGTTTTTGAAATTTAAATGGAAACTGTTAACCCTGTGTTAAGGGTTGGCCTTTGGTTCAGATAAAGCAGTTTTCTGTTAAAGCTGAATGTTGTAGTAACTGCATTTATACTGCTAGTTGTCTGGACCATAAATGCATTTCTTAGTCATCAAAGCAAAGGATCCTTTTTGACACTTACTAAGGGGTGGTAGAAACTGAGTGCATTCAGAGGGACCAAGGTGGATTTTGGACCCTTATTTATAATTTTCTTATGCTTTATAGGTGGTCTGTTTTACAAACCCAATTTCCAGAAAAGTTGGGATATTTTCCTAAATGCAATAAAAACAAAATCTGTGATTTGTTAATTCATGTGAACCTTTGTTTAACTGACAAAAGTACAAAGAAAAGATGTTCAATTATTTTACTGACCAACTTAAAATGAAGTTAGAATTTGATGCCTGCAATACATACAAAAAAAAAAAAGTGGGGACAGAGGCAAAATAAAACTGAACAGTTTATAGAATATTCAAGCAACACCATTTTGGAAGATTCTACAATAAGCAGGTTAATTGGTAACAGGTGAGGGTATCATGATTTGGTATACAAGGAGCATGCACCAAATGTTTAGTCTTTGCAAACAAGGATGGATCATGGCTCACCCTTTAGTGCCAAAAGTTGTGAGCAAATTGTTAATCAATTAAAAAAGAAAATTTATCAATGCAAGACTACAGAGAATTTAGGTCTTTCAAAATCTACAGTACATAATATTGTGAAACGACTCAGGTAATTCAAAGACATCTCAGTGGGTAAAGGTCAAGGTCAGAAGCCACTGTTACTGACCTTGAAAAGCTTTTCTTTGTATTTTAAAAATATTTTCTTTGTAACTTTTGTCACTTAAATAAAGGTTACTGTGAATTAACAAATCACAGAGTTTTGTTTTTTACTGAATTTTGGAAAAAAAAATCTTAACTTTAAACTTAATCTTTATTCATATTTTTTTCTCCATGCAACACTAACCTGAACACCCCCCCCCACACACACACACACACACACACTCTTCTACACCTATAAACACTAATGATTTACTGTATAATCCCACTATCTGGGGGATTATTATTTCCCTTTTGAATGTGACTCCTCACGGTTTCTTACTCATGTCGCCTCAGAGATATTTTCCTTGCCATTGTCACCTCTGATTTGTTAATTAGGAAATCTGAATTTACATCCATATTTTTGTAAAGCTGCTTTGTTCCAATGTCTGTTGGTAAAAGCACAGTAATAATTAAGAGTCATGTGGCCTTACCCTCTGCACAGAGGACAGCTCGTTCCTAATAAACCTGCCATCAGTTGACGTCACAGTTTTTCTTCTAAGGGCTGAGGCAAAATAAGCCTCTTTTCTCCCTGGAGGCTTCATGTCATCTGTCAGTTGATTGGCCTCATCCTCATCAGAAGTAAAATTCTCATCAGAACTTTTTTCTTTATCACTGATGTTTTCAGTCAGCTTCTTCAGCTTCTGTTTGAGCTCCAGTTCCTCCAGGTCCACTAGAGATAATGCTTCCTCTACAGCTTCAGCCTGAAGTAGAAAGTTCCCTGAGGGTAAGAAACTTGTCCCTTAAATTGCAAATGACATTGCAAAACTGCTATAGAATATGAAGAAGCTACAGAATATCAGTGTTTAGAGGAACATCAATCAAATCATTTTTGTCTTATCATGAGTGCAGTTATCTTTGTGAAGCATGATTTGTTTTACTTTTTTTTTTTTTTTTTGCATTTTTTCCCTCTTGGATCTTGCCTCCATAAAGTTCAACATAAGTTTATTTGCTTTCCTTATAAAGCATAGTAACACACTTTTATGATATATTGTTATTGAGACTCAGCATACTAAGTTATAGATATTATTTAAGCAAAAGCCATCTTCTTTTCAACATGAAATTTATGAAACAAAAGTCATGAAACAAAAAAGGTTCTATTTAGCTTATTTACTAAATATAGCATGATGTACTAATGCTGTGCTTGACAAGATGCCCCAGATATCCAGTGAAAAATTCTTATGTATTTTTCATCAAAATAGTAACTATTACAAATTAATAACAAAGCTATTCAAACGTATAGTAAGTGAGCTAAAACACATAAGTTTAAATGCCATTGCAGTAAGTTGGAAGTAAATAATGTTAGTAATATTAAAATATAAAAAACTGAATGCAGTTACAACAGTACATATGCATTTTAATTGCAAGAGTGTTTTGCAAAAACATGACTTCTACATAGAGTACCAGTCAAAAGTTTGAACACACCTTCTGATTCAATGTTTTTTCTTTATTTTTATTAATTAAAAAGACACTTCATGTCGGAAATTAATGATGGACAGTCATTTCTCTTTACTTAGTTAAGTGGGTCTTGACATAATATTGATTACTACAGTTGTGGAATAGGGCTATTTACCATATTATTTTTAATTTACTATTTACTGTTTGATGGTCTCAAATGCATTAAGAAGGCAAGAAATTCCACTAATTAACTTTTGACAAGGCACACCTGTTAACTGAAAACCATTCCAGGTGACTACCTCATGAAGCTGGTTAAATAATGCCAAAAATGTGCAAAGCTCTCATCAAGGTGAGCAGTGGCTACTTTGAAAAATCTAAAGTATGAAACATTTTTTAAACACTTTTTGTGTACCACATAATTCCATATGTTCCATATGTTATTTCATAGTTTTCATGTCTTCAATGTTGTTTTATATTGTGGAAAATAGTCAAAACACAGAAAAATCTATAAATAAGGTGCATCCAAATTTTTGGACAATGTTGATCAAACCTGTTAATCATTTGAAAAGTACCAATGTATAATTTTGCTTTAATATCCCTTTGTGCTTATTTGGTTTTGTTGCCAGGTTACTGTCATCAGCATTCAATAATGGCTTTTTGACAAATTCCCATTGTCAAAAGACCAGATCCTCATCCCAGGGGCCAACCAAGGAGGTTTTCAGCTCTCCTGAGGGAACTCTTTGGGGGGTACCATCACATATGCACACATTCGCACGCACCTTGAACTGTTTGTCATGTCCACACTCGTTTGCACTCTGAGCAGGCAGCATGCACCTCAGGGACTAATTTTTATGCACCTGTTCCTGATCAGAGGGCAATCACAGTGCATGCATAAAAGCACTCTGAAACACACAAACTTTGCAAAGTATATATGCTATACAACTCGTGCTGAGAAGGTGGGAGAGCACAGACACACAACCCAGATTTCAGTACAAAAGCATGTACGAGTTTCACAAAAAACAAGGAATGGGGAAATACTGGAGAAGTGAGAAGTGAGAGGTGAGGTAAGTGCAATCAGTGCAGGCAGCAGAGAGCCCAACTGGCCTAGCACAAGGTCGCTGGTGGGGGCTGGCTGTGCCATTTACTGGTAGTGGTCTGGTGATTACGTGGGTAGCCAGCATGATGGCTGCACAGCTTGAGCATGTCGTCCTTGTTTTCTGCATCTGCAAGGTGATCTGAGCACAGACAGTGCGCGAGAGAGAGAGTGCACATGAGTTCTAAGCCCGAAGCACTCTAACAACAAACCTCTGCTTGTGGTGGCACCTTTTTAAACTCCCCTGGCTGCTGGAGGAGGGTGGATTAAGGTGCTGGTTATGCCACTCCAGCTGTGCATGATCAGTGGGATCTTCCCCATTGCCACACTGTTTCGGGCTGTCCAAAACAATGATGCTGAAATGCCTCTGTTTCTTCAGCACCATGGGATTGGCTGTGCGAGGAGTGATGCATTGTTTTGGTGGCAGTTTCCCCAGGCTGCCGTCATATCTCCCCCTTAACTCTGAGCCTGCCATCCTCCCAGGCTGAGCCCAGAGGCTGTAATTCCTTGACAGGCTGTCAGCATTCCCATGCTGGTCCCAGAAAAAGAAGTCCTGCAGAGACAAGAACCAGCGAGTAACCTGAGCATTGGTATCTTTGGCAGCTGCCATTCACTGAACTGGGGCATGGTCGATGATCAATGTGAAATGATGTAATAGTACTTCAACATGGTTAATGCCTACCTCATGGCCAGGGCTTCGCTCTCCACAGCCATGTAGTTCTTTTCAGCTGGGAACAGCATGCAGCTGATGTAAAGCATGGGATGCTCTTCACCTTCTATGGCCTATGAGAGTACAGTGCCCAGACATCTCTGTGGCATCCATCTGGACAATGAATGAGAGCTTGAAGTCTGGATTTTGGAGGATGGGTGCAATGGTGAGGGCCTTCTTCAGGGCCTGGAATGCCTACTTTTCTTGGTTGGCAGTAAGCCCAGCCTTCCTCAGCTCCCCCAGGATGGATTTTAGGTGGTGCAATGTGATCGGCCAAGGTGGAGGAGTGGCTGATGTCATTCAGATAAGCAGCAGCAAACTCTTGGTGGGGGTGCAGCACAATACCCATAAGTCACTAGAAGGTTGCTGGTGCCACATGGAGGCCAAAGGGGAGGACCCAATATTGTCAGTGGCCCAACATGGTGGTGAAGGCAGTTTTGGGGCGGGCCTGGGGTATCAAGGCCACTTGCCAGTAGTCCTTAGTGAGATCCATGGTGGAGATGAAGTGGGCCCTCCTGAGCCTGTCAATCAGATCATCCATGCTGGTCAAGGCGTAGCTGTCAAAGTCTAATATAGCATTGAGTTTCTTGAAATCATTACATAGTCTTAGACTTCTGTCCAGCTTGGGCATCACAACAATGGGGCTTGACCAGGGGCTGATGGACTTCTTGATGATCCCCATCTGCACCATTTGTGCTACTTCCTCCTTGATTGCAGGATGGTGGGCCTCTGGGATGTGGTGGGGCATTGGCAAATTACCACCCTGGGGGTCCAGATGTTGTACTGGATCAGGTGAGTCTGGCCTGGTTCTGCTGTGAACATGTCTGCATACTGGTCCAGCAGTTCACCCAGCTCTTGGTGTTGTCATCTGGAGAGCTCTTCTCCCAGCTCTTGGACCAGTGCATGCCCTGGAGGATCTGGGGGCATAAGGGCAAGGGTTGAGAGCAGAGGAAGGAGCTCAACCCAGCGTTTCAGCAGATGGACATGGTATATTTGAGTGTACTTGTGCTTACCTGGCTGCTGCAGGCAGTAATTAACTGGTCCAACACACTCAGCCACTGTGAAGGGACCCTGCCATCATGCAAGGAACTTTTAGTTGGTGGTGGGGATGAGTAGCAACATGCAATCACTGGGCCAGAACTCCCGGGGCTGGGTCAAGCAGTTGTAATGGTGTCTCTGCTCAGCCTGGGCTGCAAGCATGTGTTCTCACACAACAGGGACCACTGTGTTGATGCACTCTTGCATTTCCATCCCATGCTTGATTGCTGTCCTGAATGGTGAGGGCTGCTCCTCCCAAGCCTCCTTGGGCATGTCCAGCAGGCTCTGAGGCCTTCTCCCAAAAAGCAGCTCAAAGGCCATAAAACCAGTGGAGACTTGGGGCATCTCTTGGACAGTGAACAGGATGTAGTGGAAAAGGAGGTCCCAGTTCTGGCCATCTCCATCTGCCACTCATCAGAGTATCTGCTTAAAAGTCTGGTTGAACCTCTCAACCAGCCTGTCAGTTTGGGGGTGTTACACAAACATGTGAATCTGCCTGACCTGCAACAGCCAACACACATCTGCAATTATCTTTGACACAAAGGCTGTACCTTGGTCTGTGAGTATATCTTTGGGGTGCCCCACATGGGAGAACAGTGGAATGAGTTCCCAGGTGAGGTTCTGGAGCTGCCTTGGGGTACCAGGTGGCATAGTCCACAATGACCAGGATGTACTGGTGGCCCTGGGCAGGCTTGGGAAGCAGAGCCACCAGATCCATGCCCATTCTCTTGAAGGGAATGTCAATGGTCAGGAGTGGCACGGGCAGGGCAGGTGCAGGTCTTCAGGGGGCAGTGTGCTGGCACTGGGGGCACCACTGGCAGAAGTTTTTGACCTTTTTGTTCATCCCTGGCCACACAAAGCAGTCCCTGATCTTCTTCAGGGTGCTCTGGTTTGCCAGGTGGCTGACCAAGGGGTGGGAGTGGGCCAGGTGCATCACCACATCCACCTATGAGCGGGGAACCACCAGTAGGTTGATGTCCTGGCCCTGCCATTCAGTGTGGTGATATAGTAGGCCATGGCACACCAGTAAGTAGGAGCTGGGGACTGGCTGCCCTGGTTGCTGGTCTTCACCCTCAAAAAAGCGTACCTGCCCTCAGCAGTTTTTCAGCCATTCATCCTTCTTTGGCTCCTGCCCAAAGTTCCCTTTGCATGTCACCCATTTAAACACACAGGTGAGTGGGTTAGAGATGGTGTGTGAATCACCTTCAGCAGCACCATTCTCAGCTTCCCCATGTCCCCCAGCCAGGCACACATCTTGGGATGAAGAGGTGCAGTCCCATGGTCTCCTCATACTCCTGGTGGTAGGTAGTTCCTTTGGAAATTCAGGCCAGTCCCCACCTAGGAGGAGATGGACAATGAGATCAGGTACCACAGACACATTCCATTCACCTGAGTCATCTCCAATCTTGACATCGGTGGTGGCCACCTCTCATATGTCCCCATGCAGGCAGGTGACCTTGATGGTACCACAGCACCCCACAGCCACATGCAGGATTGAAGGCCGGGCCAGTGTGATGGTACTGCCTGAATCCAGTAGGGCTTTTACTGGCCAGCCCTCTAACCACACAGGGACTCTTGGTAGATAAAAGCTGGTGGGTGAGTGGATGACACAGCCAGCAAGTCATGGTTTCCAGGCTGGGGTGCAGGGAGGTTACTCAGGCGTGGTGGGCATGGGCTCATTGTTGGGTGAGGTTGAGTGTATAGAGTGGTGGGGTCACCTTCGGGCCCTGACTTTGGCCAAGGGAGTGGTGGGGGAGGGTTCAGTAGTTTCCTGCCTTGGCTCCTTCTTTTTTTTTTATGTCCAAGGTTGCCAAGGTATACTCAAGGGCTTCCACCAGTTCAGCATTGGTCTTGGGCGCCCTCATCCTGATGGCCATGCACTCTTCAGTAGGTAGTACCTGGAGGAACTGGTCCATGGCCACCTGCTCTGTGACCTGCATTGCCAAGTGCTGCTCAGTCTGTAGCCAGTGCTTGGTGGCTATTAACAGCTCATCCATCTGGCTACAAGGGTTGAGATCGGCCCAATACACCCAGTGATGGAACTCTATTTTGGCCTGGCAGACAGAGAACTCACAGTGCCCCAGGATCTGTTCTTTCAGCCAGTGGGAGGCTGAAGTAGGCCAACTGAGCCTCCCCTGTGAGGAGGGAAGCCAGAGCCTGGGCCCATTCCTCTTTGGGCCAACCTTCTCTACATGCTGTCTACTTGAACATGTAGAGGTAAGCCTCCACATTGTCAGAGGGAGTGAGCTTATATAGCAGACACAGGGCCTCTTGGCAGGGATCCAAGAGGTGGGTGAGGAGAGGAAAGGCTCTGGCTCACTGCTGCAGTAGCTGAAGCAGCAGCTGGGTGGCAACTTGTAGGCCTTTTGTGTGCTCCTGCATAATGTATTGATGCTGGAGGTTCATCTCCAGGAGATGCTGCAGAAATGGTTCCATTGGGAAGGGAGATGGGGTGCCATGCTCAAGCCCATATTCTCCACCAGTGTTGGACTTGTGCTGCAAAAGTGGGAGAGGACAGACACACAACCCAGATTTCAGTGCAAAAATGTGTATGATTTTAATGAAAAACAAGGAATGGGGATGTGCTGGAGAAGTGAGAGGTGAGGTAAGTGCAGTTAGTGCAGGCAGCAGGGAGCCCAACTGGCCTAGCATGAGATCCTTGGCAGGGGCTAGCTGTGGCATTTGCTGGTCGCAGTTCAGTGATGTGTGTTTTGCCGGCATGATGTCTGCAGAGCTTGAGCACCTGATCACAATAGAGCACCCGTGCCACCAAAGCTCCAAGTCATTTGCTGCCAGGCTCTAGAGGAGGAGGATCCCCTAGAAATTTTTTTTGGGGTGGGCTGATACCCATGGGCCAACAGGGCAGCCTCTGCTTCACAGCTTGCTCCAGAGGCTGACAGTGCAGCCTCCGCCCCACAGCTCACTCCAGAGGCCAACAGGGAGGCCTCTGCTCCACAGCTCGCCCCAGAGGCTGACACAAACCATCTCATTGCATGGGCTCACACCTCACCATACACAGTCCACTCAGGCATTAAGGGCATGTACTAGCTCCTCAGGGCCAAATACTGGTGGACCCACAGGCTCATCAACATGCATAACCATGTCTTGTCTTGTGTCAAGTGTGCCCATGCCAGTATGCCATAACTCATGCCCATGCCAAAGCCTATGCCTGTATCTGATCCCATGTTTGAGCACAAAACCATGTCCATGCCCAAGTCCAAGCCCATATCCAAGTTCATGCCATGCTAATGCCAGAGCCCATGCCAAGGTCAGAGACAAAGCCCACATCCATGCCTGCATACAAGCCCATGTCCATGCTGATGCCAGAGTCCATGCCCATTTTCAAGTCTATGCTCATGCTGACACCAGAGTCCATGCCAATTTTCAAGTCTATGCTCATGCTGACACCAGAGTCCATGCCCATGCTCAAGCCCAGGTCCATGCCTGAGTCCATGCCCATGCTCAAGACCATGTCCAGGCCTGAACCCATATCTAGACCCATGCACAAGCCCATGTCGGTGCCCGAGCCCATGTCCATGTCTGTGCCCGAGCTCATGTCCATGTCTTTGCCTGATCCCATGTCCATGTCTATGCCCGATCCCATGTCCATGTAGGTGCCTGAGCCCATGCCCATGTCTGAATCTATGCTGGAGCCCATGTCTATGCCCATGCTCGGGCCCATTTCTATGCCTATGTTCAAGCCCATGACTATGCCAGAGTCCAGGCTCATGTCTATGCTTGAGTCCTATCCTCACATCCATGTCTGAGGCAAAGCCTGAACCAAAGGCTCCACCTGTATCCATGCTCCCACTCAAGACCCGACTGGAAACCAAGCCTCCGCCTAAGCCCAGGTTCCAATGTCACATCCTTCCTGAGCCAGAGCAGAGCTCAGAGGAGACTTTGTCCAGTGCCAGGTCCTCATCCTGGGGGCCAACCAAGGAAGTTTTTAGCTCCCAGAGGGAGCTCTTTGGAGGGGGAAGAGTTCTGTCACTTCTGCATGTGTTGGTGCTTGGCACACCTTGAACTGTCTGGCACGTCCATGCTCATTTGCACTCTGAGCGGGCAGCATGCACCTCAAAGACTAAACTTCTATGCACCTGTTGCTGATCAGAGGGCTATCATGGTGCATGCATAAAAGGACTCTGAAAACACACAGACTTTGCAAACTATATGTGCAGTACCCAGCGTCTGACTATACCAAGCTTGTTATTTGGTGTTTATACTCTGGTTCTTGACTTTGTTTTGCTTATTTGGACTCTATCTTTCACCTCACCTCTGATACTCTGCTTGCACCTCATATGACCCTTGCCTGTTTCCTGACTCTGTCTTTGCCAAATGTTTTTGATCTGTATGCCTACTTGTTGTTTTGTAAATAAACTCTTTTGTAAATAAACTCTTCCTGCAATTACATCCATCTTCCATCACCTTTACTGACACCTAAAATGGACTTCACATATGTCTCTTTGAATGTTAACCCTTTGGGTTCAAGAACTTCGCTGGTGAAGCTCAGCTGGTTTAGAATAAGTAGGTCATAGATTTAGATAAATATCTTCATGAGTTTTTTTTTTTATTATCATGCAAGCATGATAATTATATTGACAGAAACTTTATACTTGACACTTTCCTATGTGCCCACTGCCAAATAATATTATAGTTTTTAAATTATCTAAATTAGATGAAACATAAAACTTGTCACCATGCTCAGTCACACTGAAGTCGGAGCGCTGAGCGTCCACTTACGCAGTCATAAAAAACTATTCACATAGTAACGGCATGATAATCATTTTCACTCTTTTAATTTCAATTGGTTTCTCATTCATGGTGGGAATGACCACTGTAAACAGGATAAAATCTGTCAGACATAGTTTAGGTTATTTGGAGGTAAAACTTGTCGCAAGATGGCACATGGATTTTATGCACTTCGGATGATTCAGGACAGTGATTCAATTCATGATTCATTTCATGATTCAGGACAGCGATTCAATTTCAGGACAGCAAATCAATTCATGATTAAATTCATGATTCAGGACAGTGATTCAGTTCCATCTTGAGAACTGTGACACTGATGATGAGCGGTGCCTTTTTTTCTTTGACTCGATCCATCTGAAAATCAACTTGAGTAAATGTAAATATTTCTTCTATTTATTATGAGCAGATCAGTTGAGTGCATACACAGAAAAATGACTGAGCAGTTTTTCCAGAGTTAAAAGTATTTTCCTCAAAAATAGTTCATTTTGCTCTATTTTGAGTTTAGAGAGTAAAATTTGGAGTTGGAGTGGGAGCAAAATTCCAGAGTAATTGTGTAACAAAGTAATAGAGTTGGTTGTGGCTTTGAAATGAGTAAAATAGTACAAGAGTTAATTTCAAGACACACTGAATAGAGTCAAATACCACCACAAAGACTAAAATATTAACACTGAACTGAGAAGAACTGACTCTGGAAAAACAGCTCTATCAAAAGAGTAACTTTTACCCTTTTTAGAGAGGGACCAAATGTTATCTGGTGTAGAGTAAAATTTTCTTCAGTTTGAGTAAATTTTCCTGTGTATCACTTTGGGCTATAGCCCCGGGTATTTTCGCCATCAAAAAAAGTATGAGATTAATAGAAAACAACAGACTTGGATGTCATCTGGGATTTTGAGTGTTGTAATATAATAATTACTGTGAGTTGGCCTAGTGATTAGCGTGTCCGCCTCTCGATTGGGAGATCTCGAGTTCTACTCACGGTCGGGTCATACCAAAGACCATCATAAAAATGGTACCTACTGCCGTCTGGCAA
>JAOEHJ010000028.1:14626910-14636910 GCA_025447855.1 Potamarius usumacintae
GCCATGGAAGTGATTGGAACACCTGATTCCGATAATTTGGATGGGTGAGCAAATACTTTTGGCAATATAGTGTATGTAGTGTCTGGCATCAAGCTTTTGTTTATTTAAAGACCAGTTTGTATTGAAAAATGGGCGAATTTGCAGAATTTTGCTGCTATTTAGTGAGAAACAGAGGTAGGAGGTTGATTTTGTCCGAAGTTGGCTGCAAAATCTCCTAAGCAAATGTTCACGTGTCAATCACTGAATTACATCCAAATGAAGTGAACGGATTACAGCCCTTTTGAGTTGGCCCCCCACCCCACCCCACCCCACCCCACTCCACCTTTACATCCAGTGTAAACTTGCTATATAACACACCCACTCAATACACCCAGTCACATGTTGACAAAGATTCTAGACAGACTTGATGAATAAATTAGGTGTGATGTGAGGATGGAACACTACAGCTTAGTTATAGATTAATGACGTGACACATTTGTTAGAATTTATTAATCATATACATATATTTAACTAGCTCACCATATGTTATTGTATTCCTTTAGCTACCACTTTTTTTTGCCTAATTATATTCCAGGCAACCCAAGCATGGGACTGGGAAGCACGTTTGAGCGGTTACTTGGCCGTCTGAGATGGGTGATGAATTGATGATCTGTCCATGCCAGGAAAAGGGGCGCTTGATTGTACAGTATTGCCCGACTTCACCGTGAAGGAGGGGAAAGCTCGGAGTTTAGCTGATGATTTATTGGGGTTGTCATGTTTCAAAATTTATTAGACGCCATCTTGCAGTTCCTGAACCTCATCAAGCATCATTAGAACAAGAACTGGAACTATGTTGTGGTCAGAAACACGAACCTTTTGGCCAACACCACCAGCATGTTTTGCTGAAAAAGTGACATGCAGACAAGGAAATGTTAACTATAAAGAATATATCGTCGGTTAGGGCTTGGTGTTTCATGGCTGGTGGTTCAGCTAATGATCCAGAACGCGCTTCCAAATCAACTGAGAAATGGTTTCAGAACACAAACTCGATGTGGCTTCTGGGTTTGAACCATACTGAAAACCCATGAACAAGGTCCTCCAACATCTAGCTTTTTCTTTATCTGTGTGGTAAAATCTTTGATTACATGCTGCAGACGTGGCAAATTTTGTGTCTCTTGACTCGCTTTGATTTTTAACGGTCAAATAAATGTGCCTTTTCGGGTTGTCCACGTGCCCGTCCAAGATTCTTCATGTTTCAGGAGATTCTATGATATTCAACAACTCATTCTTGAAATATTTATAGGATTTATACGGAAGTATCACCTGTACCCGGCAGATGAACAAAGTAGATTTTAGAATAGTCACACCCAAACAGAGACAAGGTCAGATGCTGAGTTGTTTGCGGCAGAAGCATCCCTGTAAGGGTACGACAGTTTCTCAAACTTTTTCAGACCAAAGACCACTTTATCAATTAAAAAAATAAAATAAAAATCGTGGGCCATCTAACCCCCCTAAATATTCTGAACAAAAACCAATGAGCCTACTTCAACAGTATATTACAAATTACACACTAATGAAATGACCATTTTACAAATAGTATCGCCAACTCACTCATTGTTGTCCTTATCTTAATGGGAAGAATGGTGCTGCTTATTCTGATACATTAGTGAAGCAATGTCTGGCTCCAAACCGGACAATTTTAATCTCGTCTCATACTGGGGGCCACATTGATCCGGTTGCACTGCTTTGTTTTCTCAGACAAAGAATCATCATGCCTTTGTACTTTGTCCTTGCTTGTGTCGGATGTTTCTTGTGCTTTTCTTTTGACTGACCCGGTCTTCAGCCACCGATCCATTATCTTTTTGACAGTTTGATGCCAAGTCTAACTTGGTTACTTGTAGTTTCTCCACATTCCACATTCCCTCCACATTCAGTGGTGATGTTGATATGAAAGTGTAACCTAAATTGACGTAGCTATAGGCAGTGTTGCAAAACTGTTGGCTTGCTTAATGTCAGACAAATTCAAATAATAGGCTACTATTTGTAAGAATTTACAGGAATTTACATAGGACTTTATTCAGTATAGGAAACAACTCATCTGTGCTACTCAAAACTTTGCTTTTGGAGTCACATAGGCAATTTGAGAAACACTAATAAAATGTGATATTTTATGACATCAACTCGTGGACCACCAGGGGTTTGGTGGTCCGTGGACCACACTTTGAGAAACAGTGCCCTAAAGAATCAGTCAAGGAGACATTAGGTACTAATGCAGATTTTATTTCCATAAATAATTTTGGTCAAAACTGATTTCTAATATACAGCACATTTTCAGTTGTACCATTGAAATTTTTACAACCAGACGTTTGTTTCCCATGCAAAGCCAAAGTAGAAATGGCTCAGCTAAGCATCGACTATCACTAAATAACCAGCCAAGGCGAATACTATAGCATACAGCACGTGTTCAAGTTTAGTGCTAATGTTTACTTTAAATAGAATAGTATAAGACAAAGAGACAAGAAAATGTTAGGTTCTGGATAAGTTGTGTACAGTAACAAACACAAGCAGAATTCAAGAAGTTAATAATAAAATTATTTTGTGATTTACACAAAGAAGCACTCAGTCATTGCAGTTATAGGTAGCAGTAATCCTTAAGCGCCGGTGTGTCATACACCCAAACTACTTACTTTTGATTTAAGAGAAATAATAAAACAAAACAAGAAAACACAAGCAAAGTATGCAAGAAACAAGTAGGAATCTGGATCTCTCCTAGCTGAGACTGCAAACCATCATACAAGTACAAAAGATTACAATGACAAGTTAAGGTGAATTGATGTTGAGCCAGTCAGCAGCAATGATGTGAACACTACGACTTTTGATGGCGCATTGTATAGTACATTACATCAGCAGCCTAGTTGATAATAGTGGTTCCATAAGCACGTTTACTTTCAAAATCAACACAATAACTTGCTGAGGTCAATGATCAGAGATGACTCTTTAACTGTGACCGAGACATTAATTAAATAGCATCTCAAAAAAATAAAAAAAACACCAAACAGTATAAATAAATAAGTAAATAAATAAATACAAATAACCTGCTAAGCTAATGACCTCAACACTGCTTAAAAACAAAACTTTGCTTTTGCTTTGCTGCAGTGAGTGATCAGCTATTATGATCTGGCCTTGATTGTCATCCAACAGTAGTGGCGCTACATATCAATGTGCTGTAGGTGAGCTGAGATGTCAAGCTGTGAGCAGACCATACTCAATTCAAGTTACATCATATAATAACATCTTGGATTACTGAGAGGAATCTACTTGATTAACATACAGACACATGTACAGTATACATCCACATTGTTTTGAAAATGTGCATAATATCAGGCAGTACCTAAATGTTTTTCTAGGATTGTGCATTGTTGTTTGGAAACCATATTATTAAGTGTTAAATGAGTAACTGTGGTTGTACAAACCCTGGGTATTCTTCTTTTGTTCTACTAAACACACAAACAAAATTCCCTGGAACCTTCTCGCTAAGTTCTTCCTAGGTCACCACCGGTTGTGAATGTAAGGAACCCTGATGGTTATCTAGGATTTACAGAACCACAGTTGCATATGCAATTATTGTTGTACTTCACCCTTCCTAACCACTATCCTGGTTAAGAATCACCTGGATACCATATCCAACAATATCATGAGGAACAGGACACACATTAGGACTAACTGGAAGCATGTTAAGAGATTACCTCTACACTCGCACCTCTAATGGTAGCAGTGATACCAGGTATCGGCAATACCCGGAGTTCCTGGAGTGGCATGCCTGATGCTTGGTAATCTTTAAAACATATCCATGAGGAGGAGATGCTTCTTGTAAAGTGGCATGTCACAAGAGGAGTTTGGCATCTGGCCTATCTAATGGCATCCATGACACAGTGGGTTAGCCTCTGCTTAGAAAAGGGAGGAGTCCTTTGTATTTTTCCTCTGTTTTAGATGAAAAGTTTGTCTGAGGAAGGGATGGTTGATATCATACCACTGATTTATGTGGCCTCCTTCTGACGTCACCATGAGACCAAGAACTGTAACATGTGCAAGGAGTATGGACATGTCCCTATTTGCTTGGTCCATAGTGGGAGCAATCAGGAAGACAAGGCTGCTTGTATACATCTCAAACATACCGATGGCTGAAGAAGCTGAAGGGTAGGGCTGTGAATTGATTTGCCTTAAAAGGATCTGAGTTCTGGAACAACAAGGACATGAAAATAAGGGTCATACTGATCCACCAATGTAAACCAATCCTATGGTTTCATGACTTGGACTATGAAAAATTCCACATATGAAAAGAGAGGGTGTTTAAGAACTGTTAAACCCTCTCAATCATCATCCTTCTTCTGAAGTTATATTGAAATGCAGGGTCTTCTTTTTTGATTGTGTCTCTGTCCAGAAGAGAGCAAACTTCTTGGGTCAGAGCAACAACTTTGTTGCCGTCTGATTTCTACTAGTGCTTGAACCTGGAGAAGGTTTGGTACCAGCAGTGCAACTGTATTTTGTATACCTCTGCTATTGTCATCGGTGGCATGATGGTGTAGTGGTTAGCACTGTCGCCTCATAGCAAGAAGGTTGTGGGTTCAAGCCCAATGGCTGACAGGGGCCTTTCTGTGTGGAGTTTGCATGTTCTCTCTGTGTCTGCTTGGGTTTCCTCTGGGTGCTCCAGTTTCTCCCAAAGACATGCAGGTTAGGCTAATTGGTGGCTTTAAATTGTCCATAGGTGGGAATGTGAATGGTTGAAAGGAGAAAACCTCTATAATAATCCAGTAGAAGGCAATGGGAAACCACTACTGTAATGTTCCCTAGACACTTTGATGGCTGAAGCTGTCAGAGCCATGTCACTGTAGTGATATACCAAAATGAATGGATGGATCCTGTCATCAGGACCCACAGACCTGCTGCAGTGTTTTCAGCTGTAATATTTCCTGCTGCCAGCCTCTATCCTTCATGGATGTAATTCCATGGTGGTGGGTACTGTTTATGGTTCACTCCATGAGATAGATGGTGCTGTACTCAGATGCAAGTCTTGACAGCATGACCCTCCCTGCATAAAGCTTGCGCAAGACAGACCAGGCCATTGTGGACATTGTAACACATTACCAGGTTGCAGTGGCTTAAAAGTGGCTAGAGGTCCATTCATGATTCTCAAATCTGCACTCTCCTATCCAGGGCTTCTTTGGTGGAATGCAGGGCAGAGTTTGCAGGGTTGAGTTGGACATGTCCAGAAGATTGTGCTAGCCACACTTGATGCTGTGCAGAAACCAGGCTGGTGGAGCCATTTGGATTCCTATCACTAGGAACAAGGTGTCACTTAGCTCCTTTAAAGAGTGACTGGTTTCTGTAGATTGGAGTGATGGTATGTCATGGTCACTATAAGACACTATTATTGGAGCAATGTTGTCATCATTGTGTCAACTTTCAGTGTTTTGACACCACACATCTCAGCATATTGCTTTGTCTGGTGAGACCCCCAGCGATGCATGTGGCCCAGTGCTACCTGCTTATGATCCACCACATTTGCCAGAACCATCATCATTGGGTTTGAGTAAGCTGTCTGTCCAAATCCCACCTTAGGCACTAGTTCAACACTGCAGTTCAACTGCTAGGTCATTATCAGCCTGGAAGAATTTCCTTGATGCAGCTGTAGACAGTGTTGTCACACTCCTTGAGATAATGACAAGAGAAGATGGCTGGTCATTGGGCTGCTACAAGAAGGGATTCTTATGGGTTATACTCATCAGTCATTGCCAGATTTCAGGATTTGCGACTGTTTAGGCTATGGTTGAAGGTCAGTTGAGCATATTGTCGGTACTGGCATTACCATGCAGTCAGCTGAGAGAAGATCCAAGTTAGGAACTGTATTCTTAAGATGGCCAATGTTGAGGCACTGAAGACACAGCTGGTGCTCATGTGAACCAGCTTCTAAGGGGTTCAGACACCAGCTGCTCAAGTAAGAGTCTTGTAGCATGGCTCGCTTGACTAATCACTCGATGTAACATGATATAAGGAGAAAATCTGACCCAACAGAAGAGAACAACAGAAAGGGGTTCAATTGTAGGAGGAAAACCAGCTGCAATCCCAGAGATACAGTATTCTTGGAAATCCAGCTAAACTTGAAGACTCAGCAGTGAACATCACATTGTACAGAGAGGAAAAAAAAAACACTCATCTGCACTAAGAGCCACTTAGTGAGTGGAGGGAAAATAACTACATAGTACAAGGTCATAGATTGCTGCAAACAGTACAGTGAATAGCAGTGATAAGGGAAGGCATACTTGAAGCTTTGGAGTGTTCTACAAAAAAACCCACGCAAAGTATGACAGTTGTATTTATTGAAAAAAAAAATGCTGTGTCATATTTCAATACATGACTTTGTTGGAAGGTCCTGGCATAAGTTTTCATGTCTATGATAAGGGATCCAGGTTATTCTCAGTGCCCTTGACTGTTAGGAGGGATGAAATAGAATTCAATATCTATATTAAACAAAGCTAAACAGTTGACATGTAACTGTGATTTAACATGTAATATAAATGTTCCTTATGTAACTTAATGGCCTTACTGATTATCGTAGTAACAATTTGCATGTTGTGTATAATGTTTAATGTTTAATATACATAGAAATGATGAGGCTTGAAATAATATTTTAGAAAACTTCTTGGTCCATCATGTGCAAGATTATATTGAAACAGCAAAACCTCAGTGAGACTGTATGCTTGCTTTGGCAGTGTGCTCATAAAAAAAAAAAAAAAAATGGTGACAACATACTGTATGTGGTGTTTTTATATGTGATATGCAATGTTTTTCTGGAACCTATAAGAATACAACTAAGTAATGTAGATGTAATTTAAAAAAAAAAAAAAACAACAATCTGTGTTATAGAATAATTGCCATAATTCAGATAGTTGTGCTGTTCTGTTTTAACCTACATAAAACCTAAACTGACCTTAACTGAAACCTCAGAGTGAAATACTATCTAATGTCAAAATTTTCTCGTTGTACATAAATCAGTTTGGAAGTAATAAATTAAGTTCTTGTGTCATGTGGACAACTTTTAGTTAGTAATTAATAAGTTCCATATCACTGAGGAAATGTTAATACTGCAGTAGGAGGTTTCAGAGACTTGTGCTTCATTAAAAATAGCTGAAATGGCATAAAACTGAATTTAAAAATAAGTGAGTCAAGTTGTTTAAAAAAACAAATTATAAACTATTTGAAAATTATTCAAATTACTCATGTCCACTAAAAATCTTTCAATTCCCTACTTATCTACATCTGGAGAAACATCTTTTCAAGCTCTTGCATGATTATTTCGAGTTTTTATTTTTAGTCTTATTCGTATTATATTACGAAAAAAAAAGTTGCTTCAGCACCAGTGGATTCTTCATGCTCTCTGTATCTGGGTTCTGGGACTCCAAAAGAAAGTTGAAAACTGGTACAACAGTACATACATGCAAATTACAAACACTATAACCTTATTGTATATTGTATTGTTGGTGGTGGCATGGTAGTCCAGGAGATAGCAGTCGCCTCACAGCTATCCAGTTGACTGGGGCCTTTCTATAGGCCATGTTTTCCTTGTGCTTTCATGGGATTCCTTTGGGTGCGCCAATGACCCTAACCCATAACTGTCATCACTTGTTTACCACAATGCATGATGGGCGATACCCGGGGTCAGATCCACCATATTGTTTACTTTCGCCCTTGTTAAACACTGCATTGTTCTGTCTAACCAGTTTTAACCGTGCCTAAAGTGAATTGCTGTGTGCCTTACTGTGTCTCCACAACAAAGAGAACACTTAAATTGAGCTTTTATCAGCTGCCAGTCTAGAAGAAGAGAAGAAAGAAATGGATAGGTTTAATCCACAATGAAAACCTTCAAACTGAATCGAAATGGGCAAGTGTTTTTGTAGCTTACATTTCTCTGGTGGGAAAAAGACGTACTTAAACTGTGACCCAGCAATATTTCCATGGTCTGCGGAGTGGCCTTCAGTTATAGAAGAGTATAACAATCTACACTGTTCATCGTCTGAAACTAGTGATATTCCAAAGCCTGTAAAACAAAGAAGCATTCTTCGGCCTTTGCTTCTCAACGTGCCGAAGCACTCAGCAGCCAAACGAGCCTGTCTGACCGATAAAACTCCCAAACCATGAAGGGCTCTCTTTCGGGTATGTATAATGTTCAGTGTACCTCACTAGCGGCATTTATTAAAGAAAATGTATTTATACTGAACATGACACGGCAGATTAGCAGGTTTCCAAAGTTTTTTTTTTGTAATGTTTCCTGATATCAAATTTTATTTAACTAATCACTCATTTATAAATGTTTTGATGCTGTTCATCTGGGCCCGGGATCACGAAGCAGTCTTAGACTTAAGTCAACAGTTGATTTTTCATAATAGTTTCCCGTACTGCATCTGTAACTTTTATTTTGCTGGATCAAGATTAAGTACAAGGCTAAGATTTCATTAGAACACAGCTTCTTAGAAAATGGTAAGGAATAACTGAAGATTAAAAGAAACAAATTCAGACTTAGATCTAAGATTGCTTCGTGATCCAATATACATCCTCAGAAACAAGACATTCTGAGATTTGTTGTTGTTGTTGTACAGTGTGGTAGACTTGGTCTAGACTCTTACATTCTCACCAACCTTGATTTGGATTCCGGTTTTCCTGCTGTAAACCCTCAACATGTTATCCACCTCTTTTAATCACCAATTTCATTGTCTTCCACAACAGAGCATGGCAAAATCGCTCCTCTTGCATCGCTCTCAAGTAAAATTAATCTGACATCCATTATATTGCTCAACTACAGACCCCAGCTATCCCCCACAATGCATTGCGGTAAACAAGTGATGATGTAGTTATGCTTGGGGGCTATTTCCTCCCACAGTCCAACAACGTGGATTAGCTCAAATGACTGCTCTAAATTGCCCATAGGTGTGAATGTGAGTGTGAATGGCTGTGTATCTCTTTGTGTTAGCCCTGGATAGATTGGTGACCTGTCCAGGGTCTCGGCCAATGTCAGCTGAGATTGGCTCTAGGTCACCTGTGACCAACAATGGCATAGAAATGGATAGATGGATGGATTCTTGGTAGTGAAATAGTTGGTACTGTAAATATAATGTAATGACACATAAATACATACTATATTGAACAAACAAGAAGAGCTGCCCTTTCTTTTCACTTATCATGTCATACTGTTTGTTGATTTTAACTCCCTGCAATGTATCTGACAACTTGACAACACAAAATGTGTGCTTGAGCAATGTTAGAGTTACCTACATTGCCAAAAATCATACTTCCTTGGGTTCCTAAATGACAGAAACCATAACTCAGAATTTTTAAGGAACATATTGGTCCCTTTATCCTCATATTGGGAATAAGGACCCTGGATGGATTTTGGGAAGCTATCTATTGTGTCTAGTCTCATTTCCTGTCTGCAGGTTCCTGAATGTAAATAATTTGATGAAAGGATATTTCCAAATGTGATGATAATTTCTTTGACACAACATGGCTTTGTTAGTGTGAAAAGTTAGATACAGCTAGACACTCATTTGATCTTCAGTGGAATGACTTCCATTACAACATAGGAACTGTGTAGTGGGATTATTAAGATTAGAGATGCATTGATACCATTTTTCAGACTGAGCATGAGGATATTTATTAATCAGGGACATCATGGAACATGTTATTTAGTTCTCTTTAGATCCCCCCTCCCCCCAGTTTAAATAGTGGGTATGAAAAAGTACACACATGCATGTTTATCCAGGCTTATTGTTTATCATGTTAATGTATTTATTTTAAATGACGTGCATTACTAGCTCCATAATTTAACTTGGATCAAGTACAACTTGGATTTTACACATTATGTTTTACTTTGGAAAATCACTTCCATATAGCTGTAAATAAAGTACATTTCAAGGACCTAAAATGACTGATCATCAAAAAGAACATACTTAGATTTATTTTTTCTGGT
>JAOEHJ010000028.1:14844271-14854802 GCA_025447855.1 Potamarius usumacintae
CTCATTAGAATTGTATCTCCTCTCGCAGTTCTCACCTGATTTCAGGTCTGATCGATGTTTTGGGTAGATCTTCCCTTCAGGAGCAAAATTTAGTCCTTTGTTTTTCCTGTTGTAAACAATTTGTCATAGAGGTTGGTCCTCTCTCACATGGTCAGATTTCAGGTCTGTTTTGGTAGTCATGGTTGTTTTCATGGCAGGCCAGATGAGCTGCTAGGTCCTTGACATTCTGGTATCTACTCTTGCAGAATTAACACACGAGTTTCTTCAGATTTTGGAGAAGACTCCCAGTAAGTTAAAGAGGATCCGAAACTGGAGGGTAATTAATTCTGTGTGTATTGTATGTTTTCATTTTCTAATAATTTGTGTATACTTGTAACCACTATCTTTTTAAAACCATCGTTTTCTCCTCAGGCAACACAAGCTGCTAAGAAACCTAAAACGGATGGACCATCATCGGACGGCAGCGCTTTTCCCGGCCCCTCATTAGCCCAGGACCAATCAATGGTAGATGTCATTTCCGGAGTTTCTGCAAACGCAACCTTTTCCAAACCTTCTACGTCGTTTTCCCTTTCCCTGCCTGGCAGCAGCCTAACATTGGACGACATTGGCAGCGCTGTGCAAGGCACCTCGTATGCCTTCACAGCTCCCACTGACTGGCCTCAAGACCAAGTCCGGTCAGACTCGTACGTTCTCAAACAGCTTCCTCTGCACGCGCACCGGCCTGACAAAAGCGCAGAGTTTTCCACCATCAAGCATGAACACAAGGCCAACAAACACCAATCTTCTGTGTTCCCGCCTCCGCCCGCGTCTCAGCCGCAGAAAATGTCGCTGGAGAAGTACAAGGAGAAGCACGCGGCTGAACTCGCGGCACAGAAACGCAGGCAAGAGCAGCCGAGCGCAGAATCCGAGGCCAGAGATTCATATGGGAGCTCCAGCCAGGTTGAGCACCGAAAGCCACAACAGCTTTATGCTCACGGGCAGCAGGGCTCGAGTGGCGTCAGCAGCATGTCTACCAGCTCACCACTAAAGATGAAACTGCCCTTAACAGGCCAGGAAAAAGGCCAAGGGGACAAACGGGAGAAGGGGAGCTCACTAAAGCTCCGCCTTCCAGTCCAAGTTGAGAAAAGTGGAGTAAGTAAGGAGGAGCTGAAGATGAAGATCAAGGTTTCCTCAGAGCGCCACAGCTCTTCAGATGAAGGAGCAAGCAAAAGCAAGCATTCCAGTCCACTGGTGAGCAAGGAAAAGCATCGACACCACCACAAACACAGTCATTCAAACCCCCACGCACACTCGCACAGCAGCAGTGGCTCCACCCTCAGGAGCCCCATGACCCTCGGCGGTGAGGCAACTGGCACTGCCCAGGGCTCGAGCTCTTCACGGAAGAGGACACACACCGATGGCAGCCATAATCACCACTCAAAAAAGAGCAAAAGCGCCAAGCCAGCCACAGGTACTTCCTCTCCTCTTTGCTCTGTTCAGCAGTGTGTCTCATCTCAAAGCTGTGCTCTTAACCCCCTTCCCTTCCCCCTGTCACACAGCAGGTGGGCTTCGACCATCTCAACACGCTGGTGAAAGTGGGCAAGGAGTCGGCGGAGGGCCATGGTCCTGAGGGCACAAACAGCTCACGGACACACTACAAGGACTCATTCAGCATGCTCGAATCGCTGTTCAGTGCCCACGGAATGAACTTGTGGGCCTGTAGAGAAGGAAATCAAGGTTCCTCCTTGAGCAAAAATATAAATAAGAGCAAGGTTAAGAGTAAAAAAGAATTATATATATACTTCCTGATCTTGTGACTTTCTTCGCAGTTCGGTTGTGTCCTGCCTTTTTCCGTATGTGTAATTGCTGCTTTGTGTTCCATATTTCCAAATGGGTGGGTGTGAGTGATGTTATGGGGCCATCTTGGTGCAAATAAGTTTCTCCACAGGATAAAATTAAGAATGCTGTAAGGCAAGAAGGGTGCAATTTTTCTCCCCACTTTATAATTTAAATAATATTAACTGTAAGACACTGAAGAAATCCTGCCCCCCTCATGACCTGACATACATCCCTGAGTTTGTTTGGATGTGATCATTAGTGAGGCGTTAAGTGATTTTTTTTTTTTAAAAGTAGCGTAGTTGTAAACACGCTACCTTTTTGGGTTTTGTTTTGGGGTCTTTTTTTTTTTTTTCCCCCCCTTTTTAATACGTTGGAAATATGATGCGCATGTTTCAGTGATCAAGTAGAGCGCTGTTTACAGAGAGTGGAGATAAATGTACATACGTTTTTGTATGTTTAAAAAAAAAGCTATACTATAAATACTCAGGTTTGGCGCTGCTCGTGTTACTATATCTCGGACACGTTTGTGAATTGCTATAGGAATCGGACCTCACCGATTCTAACTGCAGCAGTTCGGTGACATGAGAGCCTGTATTGTGCACGGGCTACCAGAAGAGGGCACAGTCCAACACCATGTTAGGAAATCCACCAATCACCTGACATGTTGTCTGAGGCCGTGCAGGTTGTAATTAATACTAATTATTTTTTTGTGACCTCCAACATGAACTTAAGCTGGATGCCAAAGGCTGTGCCTCAGAAGAGAGAGAGAGAAATAAATATCAAATAAGGACGAATACTATGAAGTTTACATAACCTTTGCTGTGAAGTGCATTTAAATTTTTTCTTGGCTTGATTCTGTAGCCGACTTGTATAAAGGTGTAAATCAATAACATGTTTGAATAATTAATATTGCATAAGAGGTTACGAGGCCTGTTCTATCAGTGTTCAGTCTGTTTCTTTCTTAGTTCATTATTATTATTATTATTATTATTATTATTATTTGTACATGCATTCAGATTTTTGTGTGCAGCAAGCAATTCGTGAGGCATTTTACTTTAAATACAGAAGTTTGAGCAAGGCAAGTGCAAATCTTCACATCTCGATTATTTTTTTTGTTTTGTTCCCCTCTTCATTTCATCTAGATTCTAAACAATAAATCACATGGTTTCCACGACTTCAACCTCAGCCTCTGTCTTTGTTTCAGTGAATTTCCTACATGGCTTGACTCAGTCATGTGTGATTACTGTATTTGAAAGAAGTCGTGTTTGATGCTTGGTTATGAATTCTCAGTAGTCTGCATGTTAGTAATAACTTTTATTTTGGTCATTTTTGTGAAAGCAATATACAGTTTAGGCAATGAAGATTTTAGTATCAAAACACTAAAAGATGTTTACGTTGATGGCTTCTTATCCACTAAAATCAGCCCAATATAAGCAATCCTTTCACATTTTGTAAATTTGAATCTAGTTAAGAAACACATTGGTGCATGTTCATTTGAAGAGTTTCACTTTTAGGAAGAAGGGTTTTGTGTTTTTTGTTTTTCCTCTCCTCCTCTCTAATGAGCTTGCTGATGAATATTTGAAGTCTTGGTACTTGAGTGCTGGAGGTGAAAGACGAACGGATGCCTTAATAAATCTGCTGCTGATGGTCTCTGTTTCTGGTCGCTGCAAAGAAAAGGAAAAATGAGGAATAATTTGTATAAATAAAATGAATTCATGCAGTTGTCCTGATTTAGAGCATCATTTTTAACTGTTACATGTTAATGTGATGTCTCACTAGTCGTTTGTTCGTTTCTTGCATGCTTCTTTTTATTTCTACTGTAATTACATAGTTTCAGATCCTGAATAACATTACAGCCCTGATCAGATGTGTTTTGAAAGAGTGTTGCTTCTTATCCAGCGTATTATATTTAAAGTGTGTTTTTAGTACATAAAAAAATTGATGCATACAAATCACTTACTTGATCAAGCATGTTTGCACAAATCCTTTAGCTTCTTCTGAGAAGTCATCAGGTAGTGAAGGCATTAAACCTTTTTTGGCCGCAATATAGAAAAGAGCTGCCATCTTGCCCATGTGTGCCAGTGGTGGCTTTCCTGTGGCCATCTCAAAGACTGTGCACCCAATGCTCCATATATCTGATTTCTTACCATGGCCACTCTCATTAATCACTTCAGGAGCCATCCAGTAGGGTGTACCGTGCACAGATTTTAAGAAATCGCTCCGGCTTCCGCTGTGTGTCAAGCGATTAAGACGACGAGCACAGCCAAAATCAATCAGCTTGATAATGCCACTGGGCATAAGCATAATGTTGTTCCCTTTCAAGTCCCTGTGGATGATGCTGTTTTCATGAAGGTAAACTACACCTTCTAAAATCTGTCGTGTGTAGAGGGTCAGCACCACCTCCGGTAAGGGTCCGAAGCGATTGAGGATATTAGAGATGGAGCCTCCTGGGATATATTCCATCAAAATGCTGATTATGTTGCCGGAAAGGGTTGTTCCCAGGAACCCCACTATATTTTGGTGATGGAGGTTTTTCAGAAGGTCTACCTCTCTCTCCAGCCGATCATACTCCTCCTCTGTTGTCTCTGAGTTAGACTCGTCCAGCATCACCTGTTTGACAGCAATCAACTGGCCTTGACTCGTGAGTCCGCAGTACACCTGCAAAAGTCAGGGAAGGGTCATGGTTAAACTGCATTTCACCCATTTTCTATAAGCAACATGATGATCGATGTTTTTTTTTTTTGTTTTTTTTACTAGTTTGACTGTATAGTTACTTACAGTTCCATAGGCCCCTCTGCCCAGAATTTCTCCTTTGGTCCATGTGATTATGTCGTCTACACTGGATCTCTCAGTAGAAAGCAGATTATCCAAAGGACTAACCTGTTAGACCATATAGAATGAAAAATCCTGTTGTGAGAATTTCATTAAAGGGACTGACTCACCCTTTCCAGAATCCAGTTTGTTGTTCTTGTTTTTAAATCGCATGACTGCTACTCAGCCAGCTTTCTCCACAACAAAACCTCTGCAAGTTCACTGTTAGTGATCCTGTCGAAGTCCATCTCAAACTTTTTCTTCATCTGTGTCATACACTCACTGGCCACTTTATTAGGAAAACCCATCCACCTGCTGTTTGATGCAGTTATCTAAAATCAGCCAATCCCTTGACAGCAGCACGATGCATCAAATAATGCAGACACAAATCAAGAGCTTCAGTTAATGTTCACTTCAAACACCAGAATGGGAAAAATGTGATCTCAAAGTGTGACTTTCACTGTGGCATGGGTGTTGGTGCCAGATGGACTGGTTTGAGTATTTCAGAAACTGCTCCTCTCCTGGGGTTTTCACACAACAGTCTGTCGAGTTTACGCAGAATGGTGCAAAGACAAAAAAGAAAAAAAAAACCTATTGAGCGAGTGACAGTTCTGTAGGTGGAAACCCGTCCGTCCATTATCCGTAACTGTTTATCCCGTGCAGGGTCGCGGGCACGCTAGAGCCTATCCCAGCTGACTATGGATGAGAGGCTGGGTACGCCCTGGACAAGGGCCGACACATACAAACAACCATTCACATTCACATCTACGGTCAATTTAGAGCCACCAATTAGCCTAACCTGTGGGGGAAACTGTGGGAGAAACCGGAGCACCTGGAGGAAACCCATGCAGACACTGGGAGAACATGCAAACTCCACACAGCAAGGTCACTGGGCTCGAATCCAGAACTTTAACCCCTAAAGTGGTTAGTGGTGCTAACCACTGCACCACTGTGCAGCCCTGGGTGGAAACCCCTTGTTGAGAAGAGAGGTCAGAGGAAAATGGCCAGGTTGGTTCGAGCTGCCAAGAAGAATATAGTAACTCATATAATCACTCTTTACAACCATGGTCAGCAGAAAAGCATCTCAGTATGCAACAGTAGAACACCACTCTGGGTTCCACTCCTGCAGCCAAGAACAGGAATCTTAGAAATATGAACGAGTTCCTATTAAAGTGGCCGGTGAGTGTGTGTGGAAGTTTTGAATACATTACACTCAAGATTTTCTTTCATTCATGACTGCCCGCTAGATAGCCAAGGCTGGTTCTGGTCTATTACAAACAGAACAACGATGCAGAAAACGGAATGGATTGGTCGAAATAATTTAACATATAACTACCTTGACAAAATATCTTCAGTTTCACTTTACAATTTATGATCTATGGCTTATGATGTCACCGGATTGTTGCGGATTGTTTTACAAACAGTGGGATATCCATGGATGCAAAAATGGTGACTCACTACTTAGTGCAAGGGTGAGTCAACACCTTTAATTATATGAATTTAATTTGCCTTGTTAGTTGTTTTTATATTGGTTTACCTCAGTAAAAACTTCCTCGACTTTTGATGGAGCATCATTTTTCATTTCGGGATTCTCAGGCTTTAGAGTCTCCACATCTCTTTCTTCCAGCGAAATCAATTCTTCTGCCAAATGTTTCAGCAAATCATCCGTAACGGGCCCCTCACCCACTTCATCTAAAAACCTCTGGTATACAGGTGACTTTGTCCTGTCAGTTGTCCATGTGTTGAATAAGGGTTGTGATGGGAGCTGAACTGCAACAGAGTCCTCAATTACATTTGAGATTACATCCCCTTTATTATTGTTGGGATCATCTGTTTTTTGCTGTAAGAACTGCATGTGAAGGTAGGGTGTTCTGTGTGACTGAAACGAGCTGGATAAATCTCCCTGCTGATTATGGAAGGCTGTTCTTATATCTGTGTCTGAAGGAACTTCTCTGATCATTGACAGCACAGGACGACATTCAGTCTGTAATCGTACATCTGAACCATGCCTCTCATCTTCCTCAGTGGTGAGAAGTTTATCCTTCTTTATCTGGTTGTTTTCCTCAGTGCTAGGAATTACATTAGCATTATTCTGTTTCGAATCAATAGCTTGATCATGGTGTTGCATCTCAGGTGGTTGGATTTCCTTCTTCTTGCGTTGTTTACCTTTAGAAGTCATGCATTTCTGTTTCCTCCTGTTACCTTCCACAGGTTTCTGAGCTCTATGTTGTCCACTTGGTTGTTTCTTACCTTGAAGGGCAGACTGCACCTGCTTGGGCCTGTCTCCAGAACTGCCTATTCTAAGGTTTTCAAATATAGGGGTGGCAAACATTTCAAAAATAGCTGGTCCTTCATCTTCCTGACGGATTTCCAAAAACATGTCTCTATAACTGACATAGTCCAGAGATGATTTTGTTCTTTGTGTCCCTAAAACTCCTGTCCTTTTACCTTGCCTTGTTGTTGTCTTTGTGTCCCGGATGAGAAGCTGCTTTTGGCTTTGGGATTTGTTCAATATCTTTTTTGTTCCACTCATTCTTCCTTGATGCAGAGACTCTGGAGTCCTTCTCCGGGTCAAGGCCGCATCCTTGAGTTTGGGACTATGTTTTATTATAGGTGCCATCTTTGGCCAATCCAGTTTGTTGATGATCTCTTCACTAATAACGTTATCTGTGAGGGCTGTCTCTTTAATTACAACTCGTGATGATTGATTCCTTCTATTCCTTTTGGGTTTACCATAGTCCTGTGTCGTATTTATTTGGTCCAAGATGTTAATTGTTTGGTTAGTGTGAGAAGATCTGCATTTTATGACCTCAGCTCTGGTAGTCTTACTGGCTTTGCTGGTTTCTGCTGAAGCAGGATGTAATGCGATATTTACAGGAGAGACATAGTGTTTCTCAATGTCAACAAAAGAGCCAGACTGTCCATCTCCCTCTGTAACCATGTCCTTAGGTCCATCAAGTTTATCTGAGGGAGATTCAATTAATTCCACACTTCTGTTCATTTTCGGAATGTCTGCTGAATATATTGTCCTGTTCTCCTCACAGAAATCCAGAGCTTCACTTTCTGGCCTCTCAAAAGCTTTCACTATTTTGGAAAATTCTGTTACAGAGTTCTGTGTTGTCTCTACCTCAGGTTTTTGACACCTCATGAATTTTGATTTCATAGGCATGGGTTTGTTTGAATTAACATCATCTGTAATCTCAGAGTTCATCAGTTGTTGAGCATAAGAAGGGGGCATCAAGGCAATATGTGGTTCTTTCTGTAAGGTCCCAAACATCTGCCCTGACTCCTGAGGGCTTTTCTCTTCCTCTTCATCCAGAGAGCTTTGACTGCTATAGCTGCTCTCCTCGCTGCCCCTTCCTGTGCATCCTGATCCTCTGGAGAACCTCTCTTTCATTCCCTTAGAGCCAGAAGATAAGAGCCTGGTCGGCTTGGGGACCAGTGGACACTGGAAGTTTGAAATCGTGTGTCCATCCCGGTACTCTTGGTCAAGTGGAGCCAAATGTTTTGGAGTGCGTAGGCACGGACCAGGGAGTGGATCCTGAATGTTAAAATATAAAAGTTAAGTTTCCAAGAAACAGGAATTAATTGCAATACCAGTAGGAAGCATCTTACCCTTTGCACATCAACATCAGTGGTACTGAGCCCTGTAATTCATTGAAAAATTGCATTATTAACATACGCATGAACAACTTCAGTTACAAGGATCATTTCTGATACTTCCCCAGCACTTACTGTTGTGTATATTGGTCTGTACTTGTAGTAGAAAACTTGCATCAAGGAGGTCCAGGCTTGGAGCAGACTGGCTAAGCTGAGAGAAATGTGCTCCTGGAGGATACTCAAGGGTGACTTTGGTCTTCTCTGTAAGCCTTGGAGGTATGGGAACGAAATATGTTTTCACTGGTGCATCAGAGGTGGGACACAGGATGCCAAATTTGGTCCAACATTTATTTCTCTCCCTCAGGCTTGGTAATGTTGTCCACCTGGGTAAAATGGGACATTTTGCATTGTATTCTAAATCAAAGACACTTTGAAAATGCAGAGTTACACTCTGTTGTCCCTCCTCATTCTGGGATAATGGGATGACCTGGAAACATGGTCTTACGCTGACAGGTGGTTGAACCTGTAACAGTATTCCTCTGTGCAGTCTTTGTGTAAAAGTGAGAGCAAGATATTCAAATGTGCATGGGCCAAGAAAGCTTTTTTCTAGCATATAGTGGGTCTGTGCACACAAGTGCAGCTCTTCGAGTGCTATTTTTCCTACTGTGTCATTGTTTGTTCATCACCAGATGGCTAATTTTGATTATCCATAACCGTTTATCCTGTGCAGGGTCGCAGGCAAGCTGGAGCCTATCCCAGCTGACTATGGGCGAGAGGCGGGGTACACCCTGGACAAGTCATCATGTCATCGCAGGGCTGACACATAGAGACAAACAACCGTTCACACTCACATTCACAGCCACCAATGAGCCAAACCTGCATGTCTTTGGACTGTGGGGGAAACCAGAGCACCTGGAGGAAACCCATGCAGACACGGGGAGAACATCCACACACAAAGGCCCCTGTCAGCTCCTGGGCTCAAACCCAGAACCTTCTGGCTGTGAGGCGACCGTGCCGCCTGGACAGATGATATATTTTTCCAATCTTCATCTGTTGTAGCCCATTCGCCTCAAAGCATTCCGAAATGATTTTGCTCATCAAAGTTATCAAAAAAGCGGTTCTTCGAGTCACCGCAGCCTTCCCGACCGCTTGAACCATCTCTCTCATCAATAAGACAATTTCGTTCAAAGAACTGCCACTCATGAAATTTTTTTTTTTTTGCACTATTATGCACTCAAGAATGCCACAAAGTGTCTGACTTGACTTGTTTTGTTCTGTACATGAACTGAAGGTTATGATTGTATGCATTGCATTAACTGCTGCTACGTGATTGGCTGACTGAATAATTGCATGGACGAGCAGGCGTTCCTGATAAACTGGCCAGTGAACTTATCACTCATGTATTGGAATTATTGTGTTCGGTTTCAAAGTATAGAGTTTCTCTGTCGTGTGCAGAATCTAGTTTATCGTGTGGGTTAAAGGAAAAAAAAAAAAAGCACCTTAATATCTCATAGCCATCTTTATTTAACGTCATCTGATCTCTGTCTCTCTCTTTATCTGCTGCCTATTTAATTTCTCCTTGCTTTCTTTCTGTCTGTCTTCTTTCATGGATTTTCTCTCCTCGCTTCACCTCATTCTCTCTACTTTCCTCTCTTTTTTTGTCTTTATTCCTCCCTTATTGCATCGAACACCCCTTCCATTTTTTTCCCCTCAATACTATCTAATATCTTTCTCGTCTGCACTTTTCTCTCTCCCCCCCCCCTCAGGTGGGCGGATCTACCCGGTGTCTGTGCCCTATTCGAACACCCAGAGCACCAGTAAGACGAGCGTGACCCTCTCTTTGGTCATGCCGGCCCAGGGCACGCTCACCAACGGGACCAACACGGCTTCCACGCTGGAAGGAGGCACCCCCACGTCTGGGTATGGTTCAGTCCATTTCATTCCCTTTGTCTTTCGTCCAGTTTTGCATGAAAGTTTATGCAGATGTCCTTGTGGTATTATGCGTTCGCTGTTTTTCCAGTTTCGTGCATGGATTCGTGTGAAAGGTGCACCTGGGGCCATTCTCTCACACAGACTCTTGTATAGCAATCGACGCTGCTTAATTTAATTTCTTTATTTTATCGTTGTAATCAAATCTGCAGCGCTCTTTTAAGGAAGTTTGCAGATGCACAGTCGTCATTACACTGACAGAAAGATACCCCAAACATCACACAGTTCACACCCATTTAAAGGGTACCCCCGGTGGTCAGCAATGTTGAACATATGTTGAATATAATTTGTCAAAGAAAAAATTCCGATGCTT
>JAOEHJ010000028.1:17634941-17650504 GCA_025447855.1 Potamarius usumacintae
TTTACCAATGAGCTCACTATGTAGTCCTCTATATAGTAATTCCCTATATAGGGAGTAGTGAACGAGTGAGCGATTTCAGACACAGGGATTGTAAATCTCAATCAAGCAATACAGTATTATATTGCTCTGTATTAATTGATCAAGTCCATGCCTTAATCCGTGTCTTGATTTAGAGGGAAGTTGGGGGGAAGGCAAGGCTGGATAACAGCTCATTATAAATGGATATCTTCTTCTGACATGTATTAATTTCCAGAGGAATCACCTTAATTTTTCATCATATTAAGATCAGCGAGTACTTAGTAGCCGTACACTGTCTCTGAATATGAAAAAACTATAAATAATACATCTCATCATTAGAGCGCATAAAGATAACCCGAGACGAAATTTTCTTCCTGGGTCCACTGTAACCAACAATAGGCAAGAGAGTGAATCTAGTGAACCTGGCTGTCAAAAAATGTCCGACTAATTACACCCCAGCTTGGAAAGTAGCAGCTGGATGCAGCTAACAAAAAGTGTGCACGATTCCATCATAGGTGCGGAATGTGACGGTTCACGCTCATAGCATTTTCCGTAAGGTCCATCGTTTGACTCAACAAATCGCCATAAACTTTTCCTGTCAGCGAGGTGCATTTTGGAGTGCAGAATGTCCCACTGGGGGGGAAGAGCCATTCTAGCAAGCTTTTCACACTCGTATTTTATTTCCTTATAGTGTTTGGACTCAAGCCTACAACATCCAGGTGGAGATGATTTCAAGGGAGAGTGCCAGAAATCTGCTATTGCAGCCAGAGATAGACAAGAGTAACTAAGCAAGTTCAACTCTTGGCGCTGTACTGCCATTTTGCATCCAATTTGAAATTTTTTTTTTTTCCTGTTTTTGGATCCATGAGGTTATGTTCTTCTCTCCATTTAGACAATAGCAGGAGATAGAGTGACATGAAGTCCTCAAAGAACAAACATAAATGTAATGCACTTGTCCACGTAACAGTCTTCAGCTGATAAACTAAACGAATCAACCATGACTGGCTTTGGCAAGGTCAGAAACAACCATATTAGCTCTTGTTAAACTGAAACTGAATTTGTCACTTCCTGTTTGGTCATACGATTAGTAAAAAGAGAAGTAATATTGACTAGGCTTCTAACAAAGATTGAGGTAACTTACTTTTAGTGGTCCTCAGATACACTTAATCATTTACTCAGTCTATCTGAAGAAGCCTTTATGCAAAATGGAACATTTGCATGATGCGGAGGTTCATCTTTAATTCTTCCCCATATCTTGTCAAAAAGAGAAGTATCGAACCTGTAGCGTTCTGTCTTGAGAAGAAACCAGCTAGGTCTACCAGAAGGGAAACATTTAAACATTAGCAAAGCCACTTCTTTAAAAGAGGAAGAACCTAAAATGGAGAACCCGCAAAATAAAATGCTGACACTGCTGATGGTTAGTTAGGCTATTCATATTTTTTTTTCCCACACTGCAGCACTTTCCTGCTGAGAACAAAGCACCAATGAAATATCCTTCTCCAGTGGTGGCTATCTACCTGGCTATTAGCAGGGTCTTCAAACTGCTTGGTGGTAGAGAGTCCAGCCAGGATAAGGCCATCATCAGGAAAGGAGGGCTGGTCAGGGCTTCCTTTAACACAGCAGGGTCTGTTAATAAACGCTCGGCCTTTTGTTCCCAGCACAGTTGGCAGGAGGCAGGCCAACAATACAGCAGCATATAATGCCCTCTCTCAAGGGATGCGAGAGGCGAGCACCGACGATGTTGCATTCACTCTCGGTCTAAAGAAGAGGGTCATGAACTACTTTTAACATCACCTCTGAAGTCATTGTTGTTGTTGTTTTTTTCTAGTCCTTCAGACAAAGTGCCTTTTGACTCTCGAGTGGGCCAGATAGACAGACAGACAGACAGAGACAGGACCGTTTTTCAAGGATCTTGGAAATGTTTGCTACAGGCAAAGGGTATCATTGGTGGGTACTGCATTCTTAACATGAGTCTTATTTTTAGGCATGTCTGAGTGACAGCTATCTTGGGACTGCAACAGAGAGAGGCTTGAAGATCAAAAGGACCACAGCTGCTTGTCCCGCAACTCTGGCGATCACCCGCTGCCAAGGCCTTAATTTGCTGATACAATCTGACCATTGACTCCAGTTCCCTGCTGTAGCCAGAGGCTTAAGCCACAGTAGATGCTGAAATGCGATTAAACTTATGCTACAACTTAAGTCTAGACTTCATCCACACCTCTCAACCATTGACTGATTGACACTGGCGTTATACGGCTACTGGTTGCCAAGGTACTTCAACTGGCACTTCCCTCTCTCTCTCTCTCTCTCTCTCTCCATACTAAGGCAAAGTCCATGCCCCTCACTAGGGGGAAGGGGAAGATAAGTGTCTAGTCTCAGGTGTTGTTACAGCTGTCAGACACCTTCCCCCACCAGCACCAACAATAAAAGAACTCCATGGGCAGGCTGTGGTTAGGAGCATTAGGAAGTGACCTCTTGATCAAATCCAGATGACAGTGCAAGAGTCTCAGAGAACTCAAGACTATAGACACCTAGAGAAGGTGGAACCAAAATATTCACCCACCACCGAAGAGTCATGCTGCTCTATTTCCTCAATTTAGCAAATTGTAATCCTGTTTCGACAGTCCCGTTTTCCCATCTATCTTCACTCTCTGCTTGTGGTCACTGGGAAGGAATGTTGCCAAAAAGCTATAGACGCCAGAATTCCGTGGACCAAGAAGAGATGCCACTTATCTGACTGGTAAAATCAATGGGCGGTTGAACATTTGGAAAATCGAAACGATCCCCGATCCCACCAATAACCAAAGAAAGAACCAGACTGGGACTTGTGCCATGGCCGTGTCTTTTGAATCTTGGTGTGACCACTCAAGGTGCCATCTAAAGCAAGTGTTTGTGAGGACACTTCTCCCTCTCCCTCTCGCTCTTTTTCACCCTCCGTCCTTCCTCGCTCTATTAGACTGTGAGCTCCAATTAGCAATTAGATGGCGCCATTGTTGGAGAAACAATTTGTCACTTAAAACGTGACTCCTTAAGACGCTTGTGGTCTTTTTGGTCGAAAAAAGCGCCATTCGTCTGTGAGAGGCTTATTAGAGGAACCAAAACAGGGATCTTTGTGAGAAGGGCATTTTTCGTGTTACAATTAAGAGGTGGCGTTAAGAGGCAGAGAAGAATTGTTACTCCCATCTCCATATGCACCTCACGTTCACATGAGCCCTTTCAACACCACCACTACCCTGTGTATGCGAGCACGCACATGCAAACACACACTCGGTTAATGCCGTCAGCCACATCTTTACCGGACACCAAGTTCGTGTCGCTTGTTTATCAGCTCCTCAGACTTTCTTTTTTTTTTTTTTTTAAATCGCTCCCTGTGTCAGCCTCTGTGGCAAAGGTGTATAACTGTCAAGCTCAGAATGGAGCAATGGGCAAGCGGCTTCAAGCTACAAAACTGCACTCGTGCAACTAAAATTGGACAAAAAATAAATGGACTTACTAAGTCCTTTCTAAAGGAAATCAAAGGCAAGTCAAAGGTTCCGTCTATGTACATGAGAACGATATTTAAATGGTACGTGAAAGGAAAGGTGTAATGAATCACAACTTGTCATTACACACACTACAACCAGAGAAACGATACGCCCAGACACTTATTTCCAGAGATGCCTTTCTTAACAAGGGGAAAAAAAAACCAAGGAAAAAAGAGGTATTCTTGATTTTAGTAAGAAGAATACAAGCCCACCCACGCAACACGGCTTGGAGCTGTGTGCTACATTAAAAAAAAAAAAAAAGAAAAAAGATTTTGCACAGTAGGGAAAAGGGATTTATCCATTTCCCCATGTGCAAGGAGATATTGTTGCCTCTCTTCACAGGGGCCCGTGAAGAGCATGCAGCTTTTATTAGAACAGTTAAATATTTGCTGGTTGTGTGAGACGAGCAAAATTTATATCCTTTCGCTTACGCGCCCATATGCTTCCACCTGTTCGAACACTGAAACTCGCTCTCACGATCCAAAAAGCCACAGAACATTCTCTGTCCTGTTGTTTTTGGAAAACTATTGAAGAAATGCAAAATTACAGTACAGTATGCATAACACTAACATGTGCCATTATAGAGAACTACGCCGTTTTGATCAAAAGAAAGGTATTGCAGAACGGTTTATTAGAGACGTATCGCTACAAACTACAGCCCGAACCAGGAGACTACGCAAAATAAAAGGGCTCAAAACAATTACCATGAGAACGAGTTGAAATGAGAAAGTGCACCAGGTAAAGTACACACTGCCGAGGGTTTCATTATGCTTTCATTAGACAGTCTCGAACAGCGTTTTATATCCAGGGAGGAATTATTGAAAAATAGGATCACACATAATTAAACGCTTGGTCTTACCTGTAACGTTGAGCGAGACATCGGTCATCAGTTCCAAGAAAAAAACGAAAGAGACAGAGAAAGAAAAAAGAGCTCGTCAGTGGATACGTACATGGAGTCAGTTTACTGCATGTGAAATACAACTGCAGGATGTAACATGGGAAAAGAAACAGACTAAATATTTTAGTTATACACTGAAATTAATATTTTCATTCAGGAAATGCTTTCATATTTTATGCCAACAAATATTCTAATAAGATATTAATGCGTCCGATACATTTTTAATCTGGTCAAAATGAAATGGAGCTCTCGTTGGACCTTTCAATGTAACATTAGTGAAAATAAATAAATAAATACATTTAAATTAATTGCTCAGTCACAGAAAGGTGTGCGTGTGAAATTAAGACATTGAAATTAATTACTTTTCCTTCAGTTCATCTGAATGATATTTGTAACCATGGCCAGTTCCTAATGAATTACCTTCTGGTCTAGTGCACATATTTACAGTTAAACATGTCTGTTATTGCTTAAACCAATTTGCATTTAACCTAGATATCCTGTCCAGAAGGATTAATGCAGTGTTTGTAGCCAACATGGCAACCCTTGATTATAATCGCAAGAACTGTCCACTTACATATTTGATCACACATACACACACATACGAGTGTTTTACTGGGAAATGCACCACTTGTATTTTCCATACGAGCTCCATCCGGGACATGGAGAACCAAAACCGTGACATGTCACTCGTGATGAAACTGATGAATTGTTTTGATAAATTTGGGTACTTTTTGTTGATGAATGTGTCTGTATAATAAAAGAAAATCACGCACTGGCTTGAAGATATGAAGTTTATCTTCTCCTCTTGACAAACCTGCATTTTTCAGACGAAATATATCACGGATCTGAGTGACAGATATTGGCTGGCTTCTTTTCGTGGTATATCAGATATATCCCATACAGCTAGCATGATATTGAACGAGTCGAAGACGAGTAGTTGGATGGAATATATCTGATATACGACGAAAAAAAGCCAGCCATTATTATTATTATACATACACATTCCTTTCAGGTGTTCAACGCGTCCTTTTCTTTCAAATTTCTCTCAAAACCTTCCGTATTTAACGAATCAAACCTGGCGGCCATGTTCGTTTCCAAATTGTCACAGTCCTTTTCGCTAGCGCGGAAGTTTTACGTCTCTGACGCGTAACGTCATGTTGTCTTGACAACAGTGCAATATCGTAAACCATACCCAACGCTCATTCTCCATTGGGTAGAGTGACGCAATACACGTAGGATAAGCGATATGCGAACGATATTGCATGCTATCAAACCAAATGAATGAAACCCGCCAGAAGGGAATAGAACTTGCGTATTTTTTTGTGGATGTGTCCGTATAATATAAAGAACATCACACGGTGGTGCAAAGATATGAAGTTTATCTTCTCGTGTTGAAAAATAGATCACTCATTCACTTTGCTCCTTCGTGATATATACATTCACCATAATGTTTTCCTTGATAATATGATAATACGGTTTCCCAAAACATAAAGAAAAACACAACCCAAGGTTCTCCACAGATAATGCCATTGATTTGGGACGCTATATAGAAATGTCAGTCACATCCTTTCCCTGCTTCATTATATATATTAACCCAGGCATATCCCTCCACTCCAAGCTTTCATTCATTCCCCTGTCTGAGACATGCAAACAAAAGGCCCTCTCAGACAAGAGGTATGACCCCCAGGCAGCCTACAGGGTCACCTATTTCTGCCATGCCATCATCGTTCCCACGCTAACCTTATGCACTCATTAATGCTCAGTGCCAGCTGGGGCGTTCGTTTCAGGTGAACTGTTCGATACGGTGCCATGAAGGTTTGAGGTAACTTGACTCCTTTTTCAGTACGACTGCTTTACTTCATGGCTTATCCACCCAGTTCAAGCATCCTCCCATGTGAGTCGACTGTGACTCCTGTAAACAACTCCGCACCCATTTTGACGCAAACCTCAATAATACCTCGTGAGCAGTCTCGTTCGAGAAACCAAAGCTTTGTCACGCAAAACGCCGCCCATATCCGTTTCCATCCGCTTCTCGTCATATTTTTGAGGGACTTGAGGTCAAATCAATGCAGCAGGAAGCTTCCCTGTGTGCAGCAAAGTCTCGTGTTTAGCGGGTGGCTATTTTCGACCCTGCGTTCTCTGTTCAGGGCCTGGTGCAGCTGACGCTCCTGCTCTCTCTGAGTGTTTCGGGCAGGACGTCAGCAGATCTTTTCATCCTTCGCAGTGAGGTGCAGTTATCACATAACCTCTGGAAAAGGGTGGGCACCAAGCCCAGCCTCTAATTAAAAGGGACAGACTGGAAGCAAACTTATTCTCTTAAATGTTTACATACACACGGCTGTGTGACGAGAGCTCGCTGTCTCAAACCTGGCTAGGTGGCACCTTATTTTGTACAAGAACCTTTTCCTGGACAGAGAAACCGCAGCTGATGAACATTTTACTCGGAATTCTGCCAAGTACTGGAGTACGAGCGTATCAACCAACAAAGTTAAACATCCCGCACACTTGCTTCTCCATCCAAACCTTTTCTTGAGCCATGGGAAATCATTTTGAGACTTGCTTATTTGGAGCTGTTTCGACAATGCCAATGGGCTTAGGTACAAACTAAAATGCATTTAAAAACAACAACAAAAGGCAGCAACAAATTGTAACCTTTGTGAGTATTATGAGGTTCGTTCTCGCTTTCATTCCTAACCCAGATTGAGGTCACGAAATAAAAGGGATAAATAGTTGCATGAAGACAAATTTATAGATAAAAGTCATGCTTGGTGAGGAAGCTGATTAAACCACTCTGACCAACAGCTTTTGTTGGTCATGTAAACTATTCCTTGCTTCAGCTAAAAAGAGTGATCGCTGGCCTCTTGCTCATTAAGCTGCCCTTACATGACACGGGATAGAACAAACAAACCGAGCCAGCGGGCTGGAGATCTGTACGGCCGTTGCGAAAATGCCAGGATGCACTGCGGCGTATTTTTAGGCTGTGCATGGAAAAAAAAGAAAATGGCAGCGCTTCTCTTCTCAGTGGTTCCCCAGCGCTGTTTTGGCTGTGGGGACGGCAGCCACCCGTTCTGCGGCGAAAACAGCACAGCCGACAGGAGCGTTTGAAGCTGAAACCCTCTTGGCTGTTGATCAAAAGGTGAAACGTATTAACAAGCATTGTTCACGTTCTCATTTTGAGTCCTGCTAATGCGAAACGAGACTGACCTGAAGAATTTATGAGGCTGTTGCATCGACAAGCTCTTACGTCTGTCGAGTTTCGCAAGAACTTTAGGTAATCTCCGTCATCAATCTGGGATGGGTGAATACCACAACTAATGTACCGTCGCAATTATTTCCAAACATAATGGACGAGAACAATTCAGCCGCCCCTCCTGCTTCAGTTCAGCTCCTCGTACGCTTGACTGTGACCTTTTCCTGCATCTGCTCCCTTTACGAGTGACACCGAAGGTACGCTGACAGAAGGGAAGGCGAAAATTCCTCGTTGATTGTATCTGGCTCGGGGTAATAAAGTTAGAATGAATTTTAGACCTGGCTCTCTTTGTAGTCACTTCAGCTGCTCTCTTTGGAAAACAAGTCAATCACTGGCCCGGGGTAATCTCGTTACCTGTGAAATGCATGCATGCCAGCTCCATTTGCAGGGCATTTGTGATTCAGAGACTTAACTCAAACAAAAAACAAGCTAAGTGATGAACACAGCCATAAATCCATCAACAGATCGTCCTGCTAAGTTGCTGCAGAGTTTCTTGCTTCCTGAGCAATCTTTTGTCGTCTACTAATACTTTCAAATACGTACAGAACTAAAGTTAAAAATCACGTTTTGGAAGTTTCAGTGACCGTCAGGATGCTACTTGAGGAGACGCAGCACACCTTATTAACACCCTCTACGTTTGCGCTGAACAATCTGTCTCACGGGAGCCCACGACATTCTGAAGCACCTTGTCAGATGCCGCCTGACCCGCTTGCTCCGCGCGGCGCCCCCCGGGGGAGAGAAGAAAGAAGAACGAAACAATGACGGAAAAGGGTTGTTTGCAGCCAAGAGGAGAAATGGGGGAGGGAGTGACAGCGACAGAGAAAGAGAATGGGAACGCTTCAACACTAAGCCTACCGTTCCACCGTTTCCTCCCCCTCCACACACACACACACACACACTCACACTCATACACACACACACACCCAGACCATTGTACACCCGGGGGCTTTGCAGATAAATGGCCGCATGTTAACCACATTTGACGTGCTGCACAAAAGGGGACACCGCGGGTCCCATGACGCAACCTGCAACAACTAAATCCCCCCTCCAACTTCCCCCACTCTTACCTCCTCCTGCTCTACCCGTCCCGGACCAGGGAGAAAAAAAGACACGAGGTACACTGATTGGGTGAAGCTAGGACGTCAAGTGCAAAGAGAGGGACAACAATTTGTCGCTAAGCTGTATAGGCTCTTTAGCTTTATGCCTGGCTGGACTTTTTGACCGAATGCCGAGTTGACAGATAAAGTAATGAATCACAGGACCTGTATGAGTTTTTCTTTCTTTTTTGGTTTCTTAGGACAAACCAACAATTCATCCTATTCCGGTTGTGCAGATGATCCCTGACAATCCTCGTTGTAACTTTTATCGTCACTCTTGATCACGAGCTTTATTTTTCTCTACGTACCTGTATACAGTAGCTACCTGCATCTTTCTTCATCTTTGTAATGAGAAAATGTTTCTCAAGTGTTTGGGATATCAGGCACCATGATGGCGCCACAGATGTTACTCTCGAAATTAACTCTGTAGCTTTCTTGCTTTGGAGCTCATTCAGGTACAAAAAAATGACCTCTGTAACACCAGAGCATGGGAGCCAGGCACCATCTTCTCCCCTGCACCCACTTGCTCAGCCACCGAGCCAAAACAAAACAAAACAAAAAAAAAAACAGGGGGACTTGCTTCACAGCGCCAGCACTAACCTTTTCAGCCCCATCACGTCTTTGATGCCTGACGGCCTGTACAAAAGCACCTGCTCCATCCCTGGAGAGCTCCTCTGGTCCCCCCCTGCTCCAACCCCTGCTGACCTCACTGGCATTCCATGCCTTTGGGGGGCCCTTCCCATGGCTACCTCTCTCCCTCAGCTGCCTCCGAAGCCTCCCACGGCTCAGTCCTCCACGTATCCCCACCCCCTCCGCCCCATAATCCCATAGCAAACACCTCGGCGGATCTAGGCGGCGTGAGGATGCACGAGACTTCTCAGCAAGCTCTGGAGAAAGGTGCTGAGCTGATAGGACCGTCGTGCGTGGGAACAAGGGAGGAGGGATACAGGCTGAACACCTCATTGAGATGCAAGGGGGTCACTAGCAGAGTGAAAACCTCATAAAGTGACAAAGGCTTCCACAGGTTGATTTGGAGATGGTTGAAGTCTTGAGCTAGATAGAAAGCTTTTTTTTTGTATACGATCCTGCAGGCTAAGGTACGAAAATTAGCTGCGTGGATGAACTTAGGAACTTACTAAAGAAATATACGCATCATGTTAGTGTCTCTTGCCTTCTTAAACAAAACTGCAGCGTCATTCGACTGAACATGTCTCGAACTCAGCATGGGTTTTATGTGTATGTGTGTAAATGAGAAGGAGGGAGGGACAGAGAGAGAGAGAACATGAGTGAGAGAGAGAGAGAGTGTGAGAGAGATATAAATGCATGCAAGTGGGTGGACAGCTGTGTTCTTTCAGATAAACTTACAATTAGAGACGGGTTTCCCCTCTCTCCTTTAAGCCACTACTGGCATAATATGACAAGAGGCATCTCCATTACAACACATATTCCATTCACAGCGAAGGCCACAATGTGATTAGCGCCTAATGCCCATGTGAAATGCGCAGATTAAAACCGAATGATACCCCTTGAACATGCATGCACCTGCACAAAATACAGAAGTCGCCCCTCTCAAATCCCAACACTCGCCGGCAAATATAAGCATTAATACTTATTACCAAGTCAATACGATGTCGCTTTCGACTTATTTTACATAACAAGAGTTCAGTGAATCAGAAGTGGGTGGAATCCATAAGCAATGCCTGTTATTAATCGTACTGGCCTGATTCTACCCCTTCTTGCCATTTTGGTGTAAGGCACCTTCACCCCTTCCTTATCCTTAACATCCTCTCAACCGTCCTTCAATCTCCTCCTCCTCCTCACTCACCGCTCAGTCTGCCCAGTCGCCACTGGAAGATAGTGCGCTAATTGCAGACATGCCAGGCTAGCACCATAATAAGGCTGGAGTGGGGTGGGTTGGTTGGTTGGTTGGTTGGTAGGATGGGTGGGGGAGACATTAAGCATGGCTTGCTCATTTGTGGGGACGGCTGAGGAAGGTGCCACACATGAATATTTCATTAGCTTTAATTGCTGAGGAACACTTTCTTTATGGCAGTCTCGCCAAAGAGGCCGCCAGCGGTAATAACGAGGCTTGGCCCATTGTAAAACTTGAAAAGCTGATGGCATCAAGACCTGTGATTTTGCCTGCCTGAAAAGGTAGATTCACATTTGCCATCTGGATCCATGGCACACATGGCAATACGGTTTCACTCCTCCGTACCAGTCAGAGGACAATAAAGCCCTCATAACATTTCTCGTAGGTTTCTCTGGACTGTTCTTGCAACTTAAGGCATCTTTAGTTCATTATTAAAAACAAACAAATAACAACTAATCGCAGAACCTCGCATGTCATCCACGTCTCAGACAATCCACAGACCGTCCTGCGCCTCCTAGACATTCTGCAACACTGTCAAATGCCGCATTAAAGCTCAGGTTTCAATACAGCTCAGGTTAAGCGCAGCAGCAAACGCGAAGCTTTGCACAAGGTTAAGGAAGCTCATCCTGCACTCTTGTCTTCCACTGAGCTACTTACTGTATTCTAGCTTTGACATGGCCGTCAGATCCAATCCTTCTGAGCTGTAGTGCTTACACTAAGGAAGGGGATCATTTAGCTCAGGAATGTAAAGCACAGGACATCCTCCCTGATAAGGCGCATGGCATACTTTGCCTGGGGTTGTGGGCCAGGAGTTATCGACTCGGAAGGCAGCGAGTCAGCACTACGCTCTGGCCCTGGCTTCCGTGAGCAGAGAACCTCCTCATTACTTTAATTGCTAGACCTATAACCCAAAAAAAAAAAAATAGTGCCCTGTAATCTCTAGATCCAAGCACCCTGTTGGTGGGCAATTTGCTGAAACTGCAAGGAGCAACAGGGCCAGGGGAAAAAAAAAAAAACAAACAAACAAAGATGAGACCAGCGCTCGGCACTGAATCGAGGATGTTTGCTGACCAGGTTGGTTGATTGGTTCATGGAGAAATCGATTCGTCTGCAGCAGCAAAGAGTGACAGTAGGTCTGTCCATCAAGCAGCAACCAAGAAGGAATGATGTCAGTGACTAAGGTGACTCTGTTGTGTGTAACGCCTGCCATTTGCCAGGTTTATACCATTCCCATATTCCTACAAGGAAAGAGCCACCAGATGAAGGTTGAGTCCCTCTGGTGTGCTATAATCACCCAAGAGAAGTCAGGGAAGCTAGTTGATGGCTTCCTGGATCGCCAACCCTCAACTATGAGCACAGCAACAGACAGACAGACAGACAGACAAGGAAAAGAAACCATAACCTAACTGAAACGAAGGGCACATCTAATTCAAGCCCTGAACAATTCCTGTGATTCTGGGGCCTGAAGATGAAAGATCCTGTTCCACTCTGTAATCTCTGCAAGCAATGTGTTACTTATCCACACTATCACAGGGCTGTATCTGTACATACTCTGCAGCTGTGCGAAGGGAAACTTGCGAATGCAGGTGACTGGCCAGCATGGCGATCCATGGACAAGCTTTCAGGCCACGATATAGATCTGGCACTAGGTGGGGAGCGCTGTTATCAGTGTTGGCTTCACGAGGCACTCACCCATGCACGAGAGGTCTGGATTCACAGATGTCATGACACCTTAATCCACCGATCCGTTATTGATTGTTCCATGTGGCAGCAACCTTGCCGGAGGTGTTCCACTAATCAAACGGAAGTGTGCACTAGGAAAGAACATCTGAGCGAGTCGGCTAATGTCAATCCATACCTTTGATAGTCATGAATTTCAACCACAAAGTATGACCTAAAGATATAAAAGGCATGAAAATCAGTCTTTGATTATTCCCAGGAAGCGGATCGTAAAAGAAAAGCAGCGTTCCATTTTAAGAGCTTTATTTTTTACATCCAAGTTTTACTCATTAACCCCACCAACACACACACACACACACACACACTGTACATACATACATATACCCATTACTGATGGAACCTTATTCCTATTCATTATCGCCAAAACTGTTGTTTCTGCAGCCTGCAGTGACATACCTCATTATTGACCTTGGTAAATCCTCACTGTTTAGGCTAACGGCGGTGCGGCGCCACAAAATGTCACGCCGCTACACTGTACTCGCTCATGAAGAAAATGTGCACATGGTTACACGCAGGGAGGGAGAAAGGGGAGAGGAAACTCACAACAAACCCCCGTCTGTCACCTTGAACCACGCGCACAAACCATCAACAACAGAACACCTCAAACCAAACAGCCGATAACAGCCGAGCAGGCACCAGGATCTGTTGAAACATTACATTCAGCGTTGACTAGATGGGGAGAGAGCGCGTAGGTGTTTGGGTCCAAGCTCATCACACCAAACACAGGAGCAGCCTTTGTCTGCACAGAAACAAACACTTCTGCATTTGCAGCTGTATCATCTCGAAGGGAGTGGGAGGGCAAGAGAATGGTGGAGGGGGTCAGACCCCCGACTGTAAATTGCTCATTCTGGTTAGTCACAAGTGACACAGGACTAACGGGGCCTTGGGTGGCATTCTCCTGTCCCTCTTAGCAGTGACAGATGTTATGAGGACAGGGGAGGATAAATCTCTCTCTCTCTCTCTCTCTCTCGACCCGAACTCTAAGGGGGATGGGCTTGATGAAGCTTAACTTGGTACTACACGTCCTATGTAAAGTGTTATGCACAGGTTTTCAACCTCCATCCATAAGTACACTAATCTCTCAGGCCAGGAATCAGCTCAGAGTGTAAAAAGGAGGCGCATCTCTTTCGGTAATGTAGTCGCAGTAGATAGCCTTTAGCTTTAACCAGGCTCCCTAGGCCACCACGCTGCTTAATGCGATAATGCGGCAGCCCGGTTCAGCTTTAGGCCTCCTGCACCCCGGCAAACAAAGGGCTCCCTCTTTCCAAACGGAGCCTCGTCCCCTCCCCAGTTGTCCATAGGTGTTTGCTGAAGTAAATCGGCCTAAATCCTGCACAGCTTGGCCCAGCTGAAAAGGGAGGGGGGGATCTGAATGAAGGTGTACAGATAATCTCCTTTTCTTTACAACAACAGGAAAAAAAAAAGTTGAAGGGAGTGGGGGGCGAAACAGATAAAATTAGGAATTCATATCACATGCTTCATTTGAGTGCTCTTGCATCCTCCCCTCTCTCTCTCTCTCTCTCTCTCTCTCTCTCTTTCGGTAGGTCTGTAGATTTGCATTTGTGATCCCTGACCTATTGAGGTGCAAGGGGGAAAGGCGAGTGAAAAGCTGCCACAATAAACGGTGTCTCGTCCGTCACTGAAAAGGCGCAGGGTTTTAGCCCCTGACAGGACATTCTGTCTCTCTTACTAAAAGAGATGTAGCTGAAGAAAGTCAGTGACTTGAGAGTGACATCTGTCTGGCAACAGATACAGACCTGTCTGCATGCAGCAATGTCCAAGCAGGCAGCTGGTCCAGGATGAGGCTCATCACATTGTTCAGTAAATATTAAATATTCCTGATAAGTACGCCTTAAGCCTAACAGAGGCAGAGTGGCGAGAGAAAGAGAGAGAGAGAGAGAGAGAGAGAGAGAGAGTGGGACCTGGAAGTCGGAAAATGGAATCTGGACACTCTTGGACACTTGTGAAATTTCTTTTAAGGTCCATAAAATGATCTGTTGCTTTCTCGAAGCCTTGTGTCCTTCTTACTTTGCTGTTCGGTCTCTGTTCATAGCTCAGGAATGGCATACATACAGTAACACTATCTGTGCCATTAGTAAAACAGCCCAGACTCTGGGACGAGGCGACAGACTATTGTGGGCTGCGTAACCAGGGGAAGTTTAACAATCGTGTAGAGACACCAAAGTTATGTCACTCTCTACCTCTCCACCTCCTGCTCTTCTCTTTGCCAGGCATAATTTCTACTTTTCTGCCTCTTTCCTCTTGCTTTCGCTTCTCTCTCTCTCTCTCTCTTTCTCTCTCGTGTGCAGTCTTTTCATCTCGGGCTTTGGGATGCTGAAAGCGAGAGAGTGGCCTAGCAGCAGTGAAAGGGCTGAATTGTGATTAAGAAGGAGGAGAGGAGCTCCTTTTCTTTGTTCTACCCTCGGGGGTGTTTACTGAGGGGGAGTGTGGCGGAGGAGGGAGAGAGGGAGCGAGGGAAAGGGAGAAAAAGGGATAGAGACTTGGTGGGGTCGGGGGGTGGGTGGCTGAAACATGGCAGAGCAGATATGAAAGGCATTCGGGTCAGGGCGGATGGGAGCAGAAGTGGTGACAGTAATGGTGACGGCATGTGTGTGTGTGTGTGTGTGTGTGTTTATGAATGTAAATATGGGTGTGGGATGACTAGGGTGAAAGTTGTTGAAATGTCATCTCATTTTTATTTCCAATTACAAGCTTTTTTCCCTCACTTATTTCACAGAAATGAGGAAAGGACAGAGTGAAAGGTGTCTTACGCAGCTGCCAGGACAATGGCCTACTTGTGTGAGAGACGGTACACTGGGCTCCCTGGCACTGCTGATTATAAGAGCATGCCAATGAGATGCCCAGATGACAAGCCATTGTCTTAGCTCTTTGTCTGGGCGAACCTGCTAACCTCGTTGAAATGGTCTCAAATCAAACACCGGACAGTGTTTCTTTTCAGAAGAATGAATGATTTAATCTGAACAGTGTGACTAAATTAAGGAGGAGAGGAAAAAAAAAAATGGGCTAATTAATTCAAGAAATTTAGTGTGGGCCATAATTTTTGACCCAAAGCAAATATTTAGAAGAGTAATACATGGTTATCTGTGCTTTAACTTTGACAAGTTTATTCGTAGCATACGTCTAAACTTCAGCTTGAGTCATG
>JAOEHJ010000028.1:18187335-18202800 GCA_025447855.1 Potamarius usumacintae
GCAGTTTTGCTTTGAGGAATGGGCAAAAATCCCAGTGGCTAGATGTGCTCAGCTAATAGAGACATACCCCAAGAGACGTGCAGCTGTTATTGAAGCAAAAGGTGGCTCTACAAAGTATTGACTTGGAGAGAGATTCCTGTGCACACTCCAGATTTCTGTTTTTTCATCTTATTGTTTTAAAGTGGTAGGCATGTTGTGTAAATCAAATGGCGCTAACCCTCCAAAAATCCATTTTAATGCCAGCTTGTAATGCAACAAAACAGGACAAACACCAAGGGGGATGAATACTTTTGCAAGACACTGTAGATGGACTACGAGAGCAGAAGACCGTGTCGGGTTCCACTCCTGTCAGCCAAGACCAGAGATCTGAGGCTGCAGCCGGGACAGGATCACCGATACCGGACAGCTCTTTTTCTAACAGTTGTTTTCTCCACTGTACCCCATCCGTCCGGTTACCGATGAGCCAGTGCCCACTGTACCCTCAGAATGTTGTGCTTGAATGACGAGTTGTGCCTGATGTGTGGGTGAAATAAATCTGTGAAGAAAGAAATTCTTCAGTGTTGCTGGGTGACATTGTGTCCAATGGGTTACGGTGAGAATATCTCTGTGTATACTGACAGGACATTTGGTCCTATACGAGTGTTGTTTCTGAAATTCTCAGCGCGGTGAGGTAGAACAGGACCACGTCACAACCGTGACCCTGATTTAGTATTGCCTGTAGAACATCTCTGGATCTGTGCCACCAGGTTGAGGCTGAGCCAGAGTCCTCACATGTGAGGTAGATACGCCTCATAAATGGGTCCCGGACATCAAGCTATGATTTCAGCTGGTGTGTTTCGTCACCGCGATACGATACACACAGGGCTTGATTTCCCAGCTTGAGAAAAAGTCTGCTCTTGGACTAAAAGGACGAAGAGTATCACCGTTAACGCTACAATTTAATCCGAATGATCTGTATCCATCATCCTACTGTTTTTAAATTATAGAATGAGTCATTACAAAGCAACTGCTACCTCCTACTCGAACACTGTTTGTTTGTAGTGGATGCTTTCTTGGTAAAATGCTTTCCTCCGAGCTGTTTCGAACTGGTTCGGCGTCCGACACGAAGTCGTTTTTGCTCACAGCTTCTCGTCTCTGCAGGGTTCGCTGACTGACTATCTGAAGGCCAACGTGGTGACGTGGAGCGAGCTTTGCCACATCGCTCAGACCATGGCACGAGGTCTAGCATACCTCCATGCCGATGTCCCTGGCCTCAGGGACAGGCACAAGCCAGCCATTGCTCACAGGTTAGTGCCTCCTGACACCTCCCTGACTCTGTGTTTTTGCATTATTCACGTTTGTCCATCACTCGTGTTTGTTTATGAAGGTTTTCCGATATCCAGGGCATTTTGGCCGGTCTATTAATATTTACTGAAATGTTCAAAGATTAAACTAAGATCAAACAAGAGTCATATGACCTTGATTTAATGCTATTAGCCTTACTGGTTGGTGCATTTATTGATTTAGGAAGAATTAGTTTAGAGTTGCTCTCGCTCTCTCTCTGTGTGTGTGTGTGTGTGTGTGTGTGTGTGTGTGTGTGTAGGGATATCAAGAGTAAGAACGTGCTGTTGAAGGCTAATCTGACAGCCTGCATCGCTGATTTTGGCCTGGCCTTGAGGTTCGAGGCCGGCAAATCTGCCGGAGACACACACGGACAAGTGAGTACCGATAGCAGAGAGAGATGCAGCTGTTTGGCTCACACGAGCTCTTCAGCTCAACTCGGACCAAAAAAAAAAAAAACCTGTGCAATTTTAAGCCAACCGTTATGTTCTGTTGGTGTCCAGATTATCAGATTTATCTTCACAAAAGATCCAATAATGATGATTTTCCCAATATCTTAGTGTGCTCAGCTCAATTTCGCTGATGTCTGTGACAAACAGGTGAAATACAAGTGTTTAGCAATGACTAGCTTTATAAATCTGAAACTGTCGCATTCCCTCCGCACTACCACAAGCCATGTGAAGGTGTTTTAGTGTGATGTATTTTCATTAAGATTGTTTATAAGGCTCCTGAGTAAGGGAAGCCAAGACAGCAGAGTGTTTGCCGTTCACATTTGTGGTTTCTTTGTTATAAAATACCTGAGTCAGCTCACAGGGCGCTTAAAACGATGGATCAGATGCTGTGAAGCAGGGAACTGCAGCTGCACGCACAGCACTACAATGCTCATGTCGCTGTGATGTGTTGTAGGTGGGAACAAGGCGCTACATGGCTCCTGAGGTGCTGGAGGGGGCCATCAATTTCCAGCGAGACGCCTTTCTCAGGATAGACATGTACGCTGTGGGCCTGGTGCTGTGGGAACTGGCGTCCCGCTGCACAGCCGCAGACGGTAAGAAGAGAAACGCTAATAACTTTGGAGACTTTTCTTTAACTAGGTTTAATTGGCTCCTGCTAGCTTTCTGTCATTAAAGCGAGGCGGCCTTTCGATTTCGTAAAATCGGTGAAATTTAGTTCCTTTTGAAATTTGGTCATTGTGATATTTTATTTCTGGAATATCTAAAAAAAAAAAAAAAAAACAACAACAGGTCGTTCTGTGGCTGGGAAGTTATTTAATTTAAGTTGATTCCCGAGCAAATAACGTGCATGAAATCGCTCACTTCGCGCAGTCAAGCAGACAGAGGAAGTCCGTGTGTGTGTGTGCATGCATGCACAGGTTTACCTTTAACCGTGCACTGACCTGACAGTTCCATCATTCTGTCGCTAAACGAACAGCTGATCGCACCGAGGTGCTCGCCGACCGCCGATATTTATTAGTTTGGTCCTGCGTTTCCTTTCCTTCGTATATAGCACAATGTCTTTTCTTCTCGCTTTCTTTCCGTTACTGTAGTCAGTCTTTCACGTTTCATTCGTGGCGTCCATTTTTCTCTCCGGTTTCAAATTTGTATCCCACAATGCCTTGCGCGAACGGGGGAAGCCCACCATGTGATGCATGATGTAGTATCTTGTATTGGGTCATGGTGAAGCAGGAAAAAATAGCGGAGAATTTAGGGCCACGTGGAGATAAATTCATTAATTGTTCTATTTAAAACAACTAATAAAATTGGAAGTCTGTGATTCGAATTCAGTAGCTTTCAGTCACTAAAAAATAATTGGGTGCCGGGAAAATTCTTTTTATGACCTACACTTGAAAATGTGAAAGGCAGTACAGCTTTAATATCATGTCGGTGTTGAACGGCGCATTCGAGCGAAACCTTTGGCTTCTGTTTCTGGACTGTCTCTCACTGCAGCGTGTGGACACGGATGCCGCATGCGTTCATGCTGGTGATTTGTCAATCCTGCCCTGAGTCAGTTTAACTGATGTTTGTGTAGAAAATGACGTGGTTGGTAATGTTTGTTTTCTCACTTTAATTCAATGCCCGTGTTGTGCAGCTCACCATCATGTTTCTTGTTTTGCTCTTAATGGTGCAGTTTGTTTGTTCATGTGTGACTTCGGTCTGAGTCTGTAAATAAACCAGCTACATTTGCATCCATCTCCGTCACCTTCTTTCTGTCATGACAGTTAAGAATTGCTTCCAGTCTATAATCAGTAAAATCATTCATTTTTTTCATCATCAAGAAAAAATCAGGAGTTTTGGTCATTTTTATGAATAAACTTCACACAGGTGAAACAGACAATGCACAGGTGAGAGTACAGATCAGTGGGTGTGGCTAGGACACTATCAGAAAAGGAGTTAAACTGTAAAGTTTACAAGTGCCAAGCTAATCCCAGAGTTTACACAGTGATAATTCACCAAGGACATGTGGCTGACTACATTCACCACTCGAGATGTTCCACAGGAGCCAAACAAGAAGCTTCTGTTTCAGCTTTTATTAGTGTTGAGCTCTTCTGGAAACCACTGTGGCTTTGGCAGTTCTGATAATTCTCCAAAACACAAACCTGATTGCTGTCTGAAGTGCGACTTTCCAGATGTGAAATTGAAAAAAACAAGAATGTCCCCGAACACTGCCAAGTGTCACGGGTTAAGACTGTATGCCATGTCCTGCTCAGACCACATTTCTATTTTACATCCATTGGTTTTGGCCTGGAGCTCTCCTTTCAAACAGAGAGCCTCCACCAAAATAAAGACTGGACCACCATTCTGTATTTCTTTGCAAATCATTTGGAACAGCCAAGAACATCAGAGACTTTTTGGGCCAGCGCTGATTTATGTAGCACATTGGCACCAGAGCGCTGTCAGGACACCCGCCATAAATCTGAACACCAATGCTCCCAGTTTTCATCACAGCAGCAAACTGAGCAAAGACCAAACAGAGCTGTAAATCTTAACCTCACTTCCAAACCACACTTTCTCAGAGTGCCTGGAACATTTCAGAACTTCTCCTTGGAGAGCAGCACATTCCGGCATCATCCATACAGAGGAGAATGACGAGAACGAACACAAACACTGATGTCGTTCAGGTGCAACATTCCATGTGCTGGTGTTATTGTGCTCCACAGTCCAGGGCCATCAGAGAGTCCATGATCAGAAGCTTCTCAGATCATACCTCCATTTACAAGCAGCAGTATCAATCAGGAAGATAATTCCAATCAAAATAATGGTCATCAATTAAATTAAGAAACTTTGGAAAGACCAAGAAGGAATTTTTGTGCCAGGAGATCACTGGTGGAGAGATTTCAAAATTGAGACACGGAACAAATTCAGCCAGAGTACTCATGCTCACAACAAAGAGTCAAGCAGCCAAGGAGCCACTGTCCTCCTAAGAGAGTGACAGAACTCTGCTGCAGGTGAAGCTCAAAGTTTCATATCTGGACCAGAGTACAGACCAAGGTAGAGATCATTGAGCAGATCAGAGTACGGACAAGAGTATGGTCCAAAGTACAGATCAGAGGACAGAACAGGGTCCATACCAGAGAACAGACCAACGTATGGATCAGAGTACAGACGACTGATAAAACTAATCAGCAGTGAAGTAGGTTTGAACACGAGAGAGAGAATTATAGACTGAGAAAACGTTACGGTTCAAGTCTATGCCACTGTCCAAGTGGAGTGTGTGTGTGCTTCTTAAAGAGTCCAGTGTGTACAGTAAAGTGTGTGTGCAGTGGAACAGCTTCACACCATCTGTGATGGAGGATCCCAGGTGGGAGTGGTAAAAGGTTCTTGAGGAGTCTGATGCCCTGGGGGTGGAGGATGTCCTGGGACCCGTACTCCAGTACCTCCTGCAAGAGTCCAGGAGATGGAACAGAGGGCGTGTGGGATTTGATCTCACCGCTTGCCAATCTGCAGACCCTCCTGTCATTGATAATCTGCATGAAGGTGGAGGTCAGTCCCTGGAATCTTCTTGGCCAGCTTGATCACCTGCTGCAGAACCTTCCTGTCCTGACCGGAGCAGCTGCTGAACCACATGGTGATGGTCCAGCAGGTCAGGACGCTCGCCACAGCACAATCTCCAAATTTTCAGAGGTTTATCCTGCTGAGGAACAATCATCACCCTCTATGAACATCTGTCAGTTTCCATGTGAAAGCAGAAGGCAGAGTATATTTGCCTCATAAATTCAGCAGGTTTTGTTTCTGTATGAATGTCAGGAACACCGTGAAGTGAAAACATAAACGTCAGAGTCATGCTGAGATCACCATCAACAGCTACTGAAGACATGGAGCTATTTTGAGACAACAATGCCAGATGTTGAAGATCTGCCACCTTTAGAACTTGTCTGGAGTTAGGGTTTGGAGTGGTAGTGATGGCTGTGATTCTCATCAATGGTTAAAGACTGATGCTTAACAAATAAATGTGATGTGTTCAGAAGCTTTCGTCTGCTACATTGACTGGACACGTCATTGAACATCAGGGATCTTGTACTGCAGGTTCTCCATCACCATCACCTTCTACACCAACCAGTCATAATCGATCATATCATCATAAATACCTTTCTCTGATGTAGACCTGTTAAAAAAAGTACCATGTTACAACTCAGTTTGACCAATTAGTGTGAACAATGTTTTCATCAGTATGTGGCTTAATTTGAAATGTGCTCGATGCCGGACCCACAGTGGTTTTGTGCTCCATTCCATGTCGTGAGCATTGATAGTGAATCTGTTTGAGGTGTTCAAGTCTTCTGAAAACTGGTAATGTTCACTTGGTTATGTTTTAAGTTTGAATTTGAATGTAAAAGATTTTTTTAAAGAATGTTGATCTGTAAATGCATGTCCTGCATCGTTACCATAGTAACCAGTGTGGATGTGAAGGTGAATGTGATTGAAGTGTGAATAAACTCTTTGGATTTGATCATTATGAGTTTTCAGTGTTGACATTCGGTCTAAAGTACGTCCCAAGATAGCATAAAGGTTAACACACACACCATCACAGATCCGTCTGTCATCCATTTAATCCGAATCCGGTTTGAAAAACAAACAAACAAACAAACAAACAAACAGCAGCAAAGCTTTTCACAAGTATTTTCCTCAACAAGCTGAAACCAGCTTTCGAATCCTGAACTCTCAGTGTCTTCTTATTTTCTGTTCTTCACAATAACATGGGAAAAACAAAGAAAGTTGACGTGACCTGATAAATAAAATCTCATAGCTGACAGTAATTCAAAATGAAGGAATAAAAACCCAGATCCGGACATGATTTCAGAGCAGAACTCTTTAATAAGCCGTTACAAACATCCTTGTAGCTGAATAATGAATTGCCCTGACGTGACCTCAAAGTAAAGGGCCAAATCTCGCCAAAAGACACGGCCTATTAAACCGTTTTTGTAGCACGGCCCAAAATAAGGACCATTTCTACTCTGATCAGCAGCAAATAAAATTCCTCCCTCGGAACATAATGGAAAGCGAAGTGCGTGTCTCCGGGTTAGCCAGCGGTGACAGGAATCCTCCAAAATCCGGCCCGATTTCCTCTCGGAGAAACATTCAGCTGAAACCTTTTAATTATTCACTGATTCTGAGCTCAACAAACCCTGGAGCTTTTCTCTGAAAGGAAAAATCCACTCGAAACAACCGGCAAGTCAATATTTATAATGTTTATCATTAACATGACATTCTGAGATTGATTGTAGAATGAAGTGCTTTTATTTTAAATGTCTTTCATCACCATGTTTTTGTTACCCACAATGCTGTTCGGTGACCTGCTGATCGTGGTGCAGTGTGGGAGACATGAGGAACGTTGACACCACAGTCTTTTCTCACTCACTTTTCATATAAACTTATTTAATGTGTTCTAGAGCGGAGTGTAACTTCATGGTTTGTTATTGTTATGATTTGTATATTTTACTCTAGTGACACTGTTCCACAATCATAAATCAAATATCAGGATGTTTCCCTAATGATATATTGTACAGGACTAAAATAATCCTGGACATCTGAACCCTTCTTTTCTTTTTAACCTTCTCTGCATGCACAAATTCTTCACTTTACCAGCTTAACAACAAGTCGACAAAATTTATAAATGTTTAAATATCCTAAACAATGAAAAGTCAAGTTCGTCATTTTTGAGTATTAGTTTGTTGTAAATAATTTCAAGTTGCTTTTTATTTTTAATTTTTAATCTCCAGTATTTGACCGTCTGTAAAAGTTGTTTTAAAAACTTTGGTGCTTGTTCAGGTTGTAAGTCTTCAGGTCTTTACACACCAAGCCTGAATATTCAGACAAAATATTCACACGAAATCACGCAGGTAAAAACTGAAAAGTAAATATGGATCCGTTTTGTTTGTTGTGAAATTTCAGATGTGAAAATGACCAATCAAACGAGAGAACATGAGAAACATTATTCAAAACCCACATGTGATTACTGTAGCCTGAAGTTCATTTCTGCTGCTGCAAAGAACAGAGGGACATTTTATCAGAAAACAGTGACTGTTTCTGTCCATCAGGCGTTGTTCAGGATCAGCGGGTTCTCTGTAGTTTGTATGTAGTTTCCTGAGATCCTCACACTCCACCACAGAAGAAGAAGAAGCCTTTATTTGTCACACGTACACTCAAGCACAGACTTAAGCACCCATCTGAAGCAGTGAACACACACAAGTGAGCAATGAGCACCACACATACCTAGAGCAGTGGAAAGCGATGCTACAGCGCCCGGGGGGCAGTTGTGGGTTCGGTCCCTAGTTGCTCAAGGGCACTTCAGCCCAACCTCAGGCCCTGGCTGCCCCATGTTAGCCTAACTGTATGTCTTTGGACTGTGGGGGAAACCGGAGCACCCGGAAGAAACCCACACAGACACGGGGAGAACATGCAAACTCCGCACAGAAAGGCCCTGTCAGCTGCTGGGCTCGAACCCAGAACCTTCTTGCTGTGAGGCGACAGTGCGAACCCAGACACCACCGTGCTGCCCCGATGTCATCCTGAAATATCATCTGAACCTGCCGTGGCACAGCTTCATCTCCTGAACTCTCCCTGTTGTCACCTCTGTTCCAGCTCCAGGTCAACCCCAAACTTTCTCTTTCTTGAGAGCACGCAGTCTCAACACGAAACAAACACAAAACATAAAAATTACATCGGCAAAGGTGGACAAAGAACCCAACTTCATTACTTCAGTCAAAGTACAGATCCCACTGGTCAAATGCTACTCTGATACAAGTGAAAGTTGTCCAGTCAAATTTTTACTTAAGTTAAAGTACCGAAGTACTTGATTTTAAAAATACTTGAGTACGAAAAGTCAATTTTCTGTCAAGGCATCGTTGTATTATTGCCACAACACTTACAAAACCTAATGCTTCTGAAGCAACCTACTGGATTTACTGACTAACTTGTAGAACCTGTAGAATAAACACCTTTAAACACAGATTTCTACATTTTGTTTATTTGGCAATATGATGCTAAAACATTTCTGAAAGGACTTCAGATAAGTTAATGTTATTCATGTTTGTGTAACTCCATTTTTTTCATGCTTACGCACAGTGTCCAATTTAACTAGCTATGTGTTAACGTCCAGGGTGTACCCCGCCTTGCGCCCGTAGTCAGCTGGGATAGACTCCAGCTTACCGGCGACCCTGTAGAACAGGATAAAGTGGCTACAGATAATGAGATGAGATGAGATGTGTTAACGTTAGCTGTGGATAAGGCGATGGCAGCTTGGCGGGAAAATCCAAAGAAAGTCATGTGACAAACCAGACTGCACAGCTATTGCAACGTTATCGCTAGGTCTAAAAGCACAGACAACTTCGTTGCAAGCTTTCTCTTGGAATTAAACGTTTACATACATCAATGTGCTTCTGCAGGTCGGACGGCGAGTTTTTGTAGGCCGTGATGTGGTTCGTTTTCGGCAAACAAAGCAAACATTTAAAATGAAATGAATCTTTAATCCTTTCAGAAAACTGAAACATGGGTTCATGGGCCATGGGTGTGTGCGTTCTCCAGAAGAACCGCCTCCTTCCATTCTGCCATCAACTAATCGTGTTCAAATAACGCTGCTGAGAAATCACTGAACTTGATTTTATACAGTTGATGAACGTGATGTGACCCTAGTGATTACTGATGGGCTCTCAGTGTCACCTGCGAAAAAACCAATCACGTTTTAGAAAAGAAAAGGGGAAAAAAAACATCCACTTTTAAAGCTGCTTCATAGTAACGAGGACCTGGATAGAAATGTAGTGGAGTGAAAAGTATATTTGCCTTTCAAATGTAGTGAAGTTAAAGTCAGAAGTACTTCATTACTGTCCACCTCTGTTCATGAGTGAAAATATTTTCAACATGAGAAGATAAACTTCATATCTTTGTGCCATGGTGTAATGTTCTTTATATTATATAGGCACATCCACAAAAAAAAATGCACGTTAATAAAAATAATTAATTTTGAACCAGATCGTCATTTTGACAGCGTGCGTCTAGTCAGCATGAAAACACTGGGAGTGACCTCATCGGAGTGAAATATCGGAAAATACGTCCCTGAGATCCGCGATGTATTTCGTATGAAAAATGAGTTTTTCAACACAAGAAGATAAACTTCATGTCTTCAAGCCAGTGTGAGATTTTATTTATTTTTTTTCTTCTTTTTATTATATAGACACATTCACCAAAAAAAAGTACCCAAATTTATCAAAAACAATTCATCGATATCCTCACAAGTGACAGAAAATTGTCATGGTTTTTGTTCTCCATGTCCTCGATGTAGCTCATATGAAATACAAGTGGCATATTTCCCAGTAAAACGCTCGTGTCCTTGTAATGTAATATATGTTGCAACATGATGATACACTTGAACATGCATGTCATGCAGCTGTGGTATTTTTCCGTATTTTATTTCAAGAGGATAATTAACTGAAAGGCATATTCTGGGCTGCAGGCAGTGAGGGCATACTTGTGCATTAGATGTTAGAAACTGCAGTTCAGTAAATATACTGTTTAGCACACACTGTTTTGAGATCATGCGGCAAACCAAAAGTAGGTCGATTTATCCCACCAGTTTGTCCTGAATATTTTGATGGGAATCAATTTATATGCAGCAAACAAATTCTTCCTGACCTTGTTAAAATCTTGTAGATGTGTATCAGCATTGACCATGTTTAAAATCTTATAGTATGTGGAGCTGGTATAATGTAATGGGTATCTGAAAACGCCATTTCTACCAGTACCTGATTTTGGTGGGGGGTGTCCCATCATATTTGGCACACTAATATAGCACGTTTTCATCCTGTTGCTCTTAAATGTTGTGGCTCTGTAGGTCTGTTCTTTTCTCGAATACAGAAAACCAGCTCATAGATGCATTAGAAAGTAGGTCTGGATTTTTCCTAAGACGTGACGTAAAGGCACGCAAGTGTGAGCGAGTCCCTAATGTTTTCATCCTGCCTGTGCTGGAAGTAGGAGTGAGCGATGAGTCAGCTACAAAGAGCCGCAACGTCGAGAACACTTCACAGCACAGAGCTGCTTTCACGGATATTAATATGCCTCAGAGCAGTTTAGCTTTAATAGTAAAAATAAAAACATTTTGTTTCTATTGCACCTTTCTCACACTCAGGTCTGTGGGGTATAAACTGGTGAGAAGTGGCAGCCCAGCATACTCTGCGCTGTTTAGCAAACAGCTGTTGTCAGGCTGTTCCACTTAGCACCCAGTAGTTTTCTCAGCTGTTCTGGTTAGCATGTAAGAACTGTTTTGGATTAAACAAGCTGTTTTCAAACCTGCTTATTAGTTTTTAATCTGTGCTATGAGCTGTTCTGGTTAGCAGTACTACTCTGGGTAGGTTTTAACTCGTGGTTCATGGGCAAACGGGCACTAGTTAGCCTTAACTCTCCTCCTAGCTGTTCTGATCTAGTGAATTTTTATAATTTTTCCATGTTCTTTCTGTTCTCAGATGGGTAGCTGAGCATTTTGTGAAGTGCTGGTCAGAAAGGGGCTTCTCCATCCTTCCTCCTGAGCTACAGCGAGATTGTTTTAACACAGTCACTAAAAACATGGTGAGAGAGAGAGACACACACAACCACAGGATCTCCATACCCATTGTCCATGTGTCTGCCCACAGGGCAGGAAGTGATTCACGAGCCCTGGTTGTGTCTTGATCCACAGCTGCTTAAATGAATGACTGTGAAGTAATTAGAGTCTTTAATTGAGTTAGTCTCTGCAGCTACAAACAGCTGGTCCATGACCTCTGCAGTCATCATCTGGCTGCTTTCCCTTTCTTGCACGCACACACGTAAACACTGCTGGAGGAGATTAAATTACACTAGGAAATAGTCACTGCTAAACGTGGAGCCTCTTTTACATGCTATCCATTACACTGCTGGCTTATCAGCTGAAATATGGATGAGTGTGTGTAATGTGTCCATTGTAGAGGAGGGGTGTGTATGTGTGTAAAATAGATTTTTTTTTTTTTTTGTGGGGTGCAAAAGAAGTGTTTGTGTGTGTTGCAGACGGTGCATACTGCGGTGTCGGTGCTGTGTGGTACTGAGCAGCTGATTGGCTCTTTGCCAGAGGTGAAGTGGGCGAAGCAGGTTGTGTGTTTGGCCACCAAGCTACAGGAGCATTGTTTACACATCATTGTCACACATCTGCCCCGAGTAATACACACCACTGCCTTCCACAGCCTCCGCAGGGTAGGAGGACACACACACACACACACACACACACACCAGCTTTCCATAGCCTCTGTAAGGTGGGAACACACACATGCATTACCATCTTCCATAGTATCCACAGGGTAGGAACACACACGCATGCATAAACCAACCCTGAGTGTCACACACCACTTAGCTCCTTTATAGATACCTGATCTCCTAGAAACAGTCACACTGTCTGTCTATAGGTGTGTTTTGTAACTGTGACATGAATTGGCTGTCTCAGAGGGAGGAGTTTACACGTGACCCAACACTGCTGAGGAAGGTGTGTGTAGCTGTGTGGGAAGGCGTGACCGTGGAGAACTGCTGTGAACTCTTCAGCGCAGTGGACCAACTGAGCGGACAGTCAGACACAGACCTACTGACAGCAGAATCAGCCTATCAGGAGCAAGAGAACCTTGAGGTAAACAATGAAACGGCCAATCAGGAGGAAGCATGAAAATTACATTCCGCTCTGATCAAAGCTAATCTCATTCCAATCCCTCTTAAGCCGCTTTGTTGTATCTGCTTTATAAACCAACGCTTTACACTTGTCCACTATTAAGCATGTGCTGGGATTTGTGTTTCCCTGAATGACGAGTAATCAGGTGTTTATTGAAGTACTTATTTAATACCCGTATTTCCACTCAACATATCAGCATGTTTAGAAGTCTGTAAAAGGGACACTACCTTCTATAACTCCCAGTGATAGCTGGTGGTTGGTGTGTGTCATTGTGTTGTCTGTGATGGCAGGTGCCAGGAGAATAAGAGCCTCATTTGTTCTTGAGATTAATGCAGAGCTTAAATGTCCCTGACCGAGGACGCGTTATGATAAAGTGACACTAAAAATAGAACCGTGGATGAAACGACCATACCCCATTCTGTTAATGTATCTATAGCTTCCTATAGATGAAGACATTCAGTAATAAATGCAGAGGTGGTGAAATTAGCAAAAAAAAAAAACTGGGCATTTTGGACAAAATCTCTCTATCAGTAGAACACTGTGCCTTTGACATGCAGTACTGTGCAAAAGTCTGAAGCACCCTGGGGTGTGTGTGGTGGGGTGTGGGTTTTTTTTTTTTTTTTAATTATATAAATGCTGTCTACATTATCAGGTTGGTACAAAAACACATTAGATTTCCAAGCATTAGTTTTCCAGCACACAATTAAAATGTTTTGTATGTCAGACAACTTCTCGGGGGGGGGGATACATAATGAAGGCTGCTGGGTTTTGCTGCAAAAATAAGTAGCAGTTGTGACGGTGTCCAGAAGAACTGTGGCTGATTCTGGAAGATGCTCAATAGAGCTTGCAGATAATTTCTTTATAAAACTGCAGCAATTATACCTGATCCCTTTTTTTTTTTAATAAAGGGTTGTCACATCAAATATTGACCTATTTCATTTAGCGTGTGTGTGCACGCCGAAGACTTTTGCACAGTACTGTACATTGTACAGTATGCCATACTGAATGTGGAATTTTTATATGAAACTTTTGATGAAATGAGAGAAATGAATGTCAGCCAGCTCATTTTTTTTTTTTCTTCTTTTCCTGTTCGCTCACTCCTCTTAACTTGTATGTTTGGGGATATGGCGGTTACTCAGTAGATCTTCAGCCCTCAGTCAAGAAAGAGTGCAAAACAGAAATCTTAATTAAGAGTGAGGGGAAAATTGGAGAGGCTTTCCAAAATAATCGGAGTTACTGAAGGTAGAGCTACAGGCAGCCGCGGCTGCTGACATCATTGCTGCGGCTCAAGGGGAATTCTGGGAGGGTGTGGGGAGGGTTGCCAAGGCGACCTGGCTCTGCAAGCAGCTGCACATTGGCTCCTCTTTCCCTGCTGTTCTGGTCTCCAGCTCCCCTCCCTTTTCTTTCTTTCTTTCTTTTTCTTTTTTTTTTGCTTCTCACACTCCCTCTTGCTTTCACTCACTTACTGGTTGTGCTCCAGCCCTTCAGACGCGAGGTGTGTTTGCTGCGTGCACGGCTCTGGACCTTTCTGCTTCAGTCGGTCTTTGCAGCGAGACACACGAGAGGATGGGAAACCCTGCATCCCAGACACCGGGAACGGATACTCGCAGGTAAGAAAAAGATAGGAGTATACACACATCCACATGCAAAATGAAAGGACTGTGTTTACTGAAGAATAAGAGAAGAGGAAGATCAAGCAGCAGCTGCTTCTTTGATTTGAGTTCTGACTGCAGTGTGTGTGCGCGCGTGCACACTAGTGCAGTAACGAAGCTTGGTCTTTGTATCAGTCATGATTAACACCTTTTCTATCCGGCTTCTGTGTTCAGTGGTCATGTAGGAGAATGAGAGCGTTTCATACACATGCTAATGCGGCTCTGTAGCAGCTTGATGGAGAGAAACATTAAGGCTAGAATGCGCTGGGCTCAGCAGATTTAAAGGGCCAGCGTAAGAGGTTCAACCTGGCTCCACTGACAATCTCGGGCATCTAGAAATAATGTTCCTTACATTATCTAGAAATAATGCATTCCCCCTTGGGGTTGTATTTAAAAGCATACATGATGTGAATTATGGCTTTATCAGAAGGGCTGGGCAATAGAGTATCCTGTACCTCTATCACAATAAAGGTCACAATATGATCTAATAGTATTTGTGATGTTGCTCACATAAAAAAAAGCTGTAGTGTTTTGCTGCTGGTGTCCACAAAACTACAGATATTCACAAGGTTTTTTTACATGGGGCAGTAGCGTGTTTGTGTTTTGAGAAACAGTATCATGGAAATGGCTTCAAGTATAATGAAGTACCTGTACACTGTATAGCTCATGGTGTGACACATGCAAATGTATGTCCGTATACAATCACTCACACGGATGGGGGCATTTGGTATTTCCTTCAAAGAGGTGTGTTACTGTACTCCTAAATTCTCTGTATTTTGATGCACCATGCCTTTGATCTTTAAAGGATGGGATCACAATCTGGAAAAATCCATCTCGTTACCATGTTATCTATTGCTCAAGAGCATTAGCGCATGTGCTTGCCAGATTAGATTAGCAATGGAATGTAATGGTGTTGGGGGGGGTATTCTTCTAATTTATGTGGATGAAAGACATATGTCCTGCACATATAAGGGAAATGCAGTCAAATGTATTGGGGGGGATGCAGTTAGGAATATTGCGCTCATTTTGGCTTTGGTCTATGAGAAGCCATTCAGCTTGTGTCTAACTTGTGTTTGAGAAATGATGCAATTTGATTTTCACATTATAGTAAAATGTACAGAACTGTACGAGTGTGTTTGTGCATGGATTGCGAAGGATGTTAGTATATTTAAGTTATTCCACGAAATCGAGTCGTACACACCTTGTCGGCTATAAGCCATGTACGAGGAGATTTGAGTGGAATAACTGTTATTCTATCCACATTCCCTGGATTTTGAGAAACGGAGCATTTTTATTTTTTGCAAATTAGATAACTTTATACAAAACGTCTGACAATCATTTCCGC
>JAOEHJ010000028.1:18361080-18372330 GCA_025447855.1 Potamarius usumacintae
CCCCCCCCCCCCCCCCCCCCCCCCCCCCCCCCCCCCCCCCCCCCCCCCCCCCCCCCCCCCCCCCCCCAAAAAAAAAATAAATAAAAAAGTAGCAGTCATGAAGAAGAAGAGAGTCCCTGCAACCATCATTAGCTGTTAAATTTCTCACTCTGCTCCATAAGCAAAAAAAAAAAAAAAATCCTGTAAGAGAATTATTTGATGAAAAACAGTCACTTGCAAAACAATGGATGCCTAAGGGAGCCATTAACTCACTCATTGTTACTGATGAAGTCGAGGATGTCTTGTTCCAGCTTCAGCAGCATCATTCGGTCCCTGGATTACATGAAGGAACATCATTTCACATTTAGGACGAAGCAAGTGTTTCTTATTTCACTTATGAGGTGAATAAAATGAGAGTCCTCGTGGACGGTTTTTCTGCGAGGGAAGAAAAAAAAAAGGCAGCGAGAAGAAATTTTTACAAACCTGGGGTTGTTTTTCAGTGTGTTAACCAAGAACTCGTGCAGATCAATGCCAGTGGAGTCGGTGTATTCTTGACTGGAATCTTAAGGAGAGTGATAGCGAGAGAAAAGGATCGCATCGTTGCGACAACAATAATAATAATAATAATTCTTCTCTCTCTCACACACACACACCTCTTGACAGCATCTTGTGCTGCATGTTCTCCAATTTTTCCGCACTTTTCTCTCGGTCATCTTCGTTTTTACTGACTGGAGTGTCGTCTTTGTCGAATGATTGAGAAAGTTTGATCTGAATCTCGTCCTGTGGAGGACCAAAAAATAAAAAATAGAGAAAAATTAACCTCAGTGTATACACCCACAGCTCTTACTTGAGGTTTTTTTTTTTTTGAAGATCAAGCAAAATACATAAACGCTCATTTCACTACTTGCTTATATCCGTTGCTAAGCGCCGACACACACTGTCTTCTGCGATACTTATATGAATATCAGATAACGTTCATAAGCGAGTTTTAAACACAGTGGACTATAACCAGAAAGCGATACTTCAGCAAGTTTGTTGTGCGAAAGACAACCATGCACGCCATCAGAGGAAATACAGAATATTTACAAGCGGATATCTTGAAGCACTGGTCAAATGCTGAGTGTCAAAATTCGAGCCTCGAGCTAAACATGATTATATTTTACTCCTTGGTTGGGTTTTTTTTCCCCCCCTGGAACCCTGCCATTTGCAATGTGGCAATGCCTGGGCACCCTGACGAGAAGCTTTTGGTTTAAGTCTTTTCTTATTCCTCGGGCTCAACGGCGTCCTTGTGCCTTCGCCTCCTTTGGAGTGGCTCAGACTGAGCTGCTTCTTCCACCCCCCCCCCCCCCTTTTCCCTTCTTAATTTCCTTTGATTAACAGCACAGCGAAGAAAGGAGTCCATTTCGCTTTTCAAAACTGGCACAAAAGTAAAACAAAGGAGGGCAGGCGCGCAACGTGAGGCCCAGGGAGGCATGGAGCGGTTTATAAGAAGAAGCTTTCTTTAAATGGGGGAAACAGGAGCGGTAGTGTTTACGCTGAGACGAGCGAGAGCTGAAGTTTGCCCTTGTGATTAAAAAAAAAAAAAAAAAAAAAGCAGCCTGGAGGAACTATAGCGAAAACTAACACGGCTTTAAGAAGCCGATGCTTTAAAAGTCAGGTTCGGTGATTAATTATTGAGTGCACTTTTGATACGTAAAGTGGGAGAGCTTGCATTTTATTCAACTGCCTGCAAGATCTTTAGGGAAATCTTTTGTCGTTGCGCACTGTGTACAGCTGTGCTCTGAACACTAAAATCTCCCTCTTTTTTTAAAAAAAGACATTACATTCAGGCTCGAGAGAGACGTCTCGAGACAAACCCTAACAAATTTTTTTTTTAAAAAAACAAGCACCAAATAAAGGATTTTATATCAATCTAACTTTTATAAACCTTGCTTTTACAAAATATAGTTAGTGAATCGAGTGTGTAAACAGGAATGTAAAACCTTTTAAATGTTTTGGTAGAATTCCGTACGACAACTTGACCATTTCCAGACCCACAGAGTGAAAAAATAAACGAGACTACTTCCCATATTGTGCCATTTCCACTAAGGACCTCACTTTTATGTTTCAGGAAAGAAAAGAAAAGAAAAAAAAAAAGTCGTCATCGAGCGTGCACTGGATAAAATGAGCCTGTAAGAAGCAAGTGCGAGAGGACTTTTCCGTAGCCCTGCGAGAGGTTTACCTGATGTTCTGGCAGCAGTTCGGAGGTAATTGGGGGAGGAGAGGGTTCTTCACAAATGGCCAGGCTCCGAACTAACTTTAACTTTGCGTTAGACTGGGGGAGAGTAGTGAGGGTTAGAGAGAGACACAGGTCAGGATGTACACAAAACCACTGCAGGTTTCATTTCCACAAAACAGATGCACATCAACTCCAGGGAAATAAAACTATGGCAATGGATGACATGGCTTGGTTTTTAAAACAGGATGGGATGAAAAAGAAAGATGGGTGCGATTTTCAGAGCTCAAGGACGACACCCCTTGTCGAAGCATCCAGTTCGGTTAGTGGCTCCTGAGCATTTGAAAATCATGCAGGTGCTTAAAAAGCAGGAACCCGTTTACACAATGCTCTTCATGGGACACACATGATTAAAAACGAGCAGTGCTTCATGAACACACATGAAAAGAAATGAAACTGGCTTGCAGAACAACCGAGCAAAAAAAAAAAAAAAAGGGTTTCGGACATGCCTCTTGCCACTGTACCTTGGGCCGTTTCGCGCTCTGTCCAGGTATTTGCCGCTGTACGGTAGGCAATGAGACAAAAATGGGGCACATGGATTACGCTGTGGAATCATCCATCAGTCACAACACCACAATACTGAATGACATGCTACGGCTGAGACGAACCCGAGGCTGGACATATTGCATCCTGCTCGAAACCATTCTTTATTAAAAACATGCATGCATCGGCTACGTTTTTAGAAATAATGGCTCAAAAAGGAGCAAAACACGGAAGGCCAAAAGGTATGTGGACACCTCCTCACCACTACCGCGACATCTCGTTCCAGATCCTCCCCCTTTACTCCACCGTTCTGGGAAAACCTCCCACTAGATCTTCGAGTGGAAGGATGTGCATTCATTCAGCCACAAGAGCATCAGTGAGACGCTGGGGTGGACTCAGCATTCCACTTCATCCCAAAGGTCTTCGTCCAATCTTAGCAAGCCACATCTTCGTAGCTTTGGGCACTGTCGTATGGGAACAGGGTCGGGTCGCTCGGTTCCGTCGTAAAGCTACAACTGCGCGCTTCCAAATTTGTAGCAACACTTTGGGGTGCTCCGATCAGGTGTCCACAAACTCGTGGCCTTATAGTGTGCGGTTGAGACTTTCTTTTGTAGACGTCCATCATTCCAAGAAGTGATCAAATTTGAGTAGAGTGAAGAAAAAAAAAAAAAAAAAAAAACAACATTGTAAACCTTAGAGTTGTCATGGTTAGTCAAGGTGGAAGCGCTTATGGTTACAACACCACTGATTTAAAGGAAAAATTCATTTCCTTTTTTAAAAAAAAAAAAAAAAAAACCCCGATCCAGTGGTTCTCATGCCTTTTGCTTCGAGCCTCCAAATAAATAAAAATCACAAACCCCTCCCTCTAAATTACCCCATAATCATATTACAGCACCCGACGCTCCTCAGTGGTAGAAACCGGCGTGGCATAAACCACATACAGGGGTTTTATTGGACACGCCAGGCACTCGTGGGCGGGGCGATGAGTGTTTACCTCTGCTGCCGCTCCCAGCACGTCGGTTCATATACAACGGTTGTTAAATGCACAGAACAACATGGTACTGCTGACCAGAACTAAACAAAGCAATCTATTTTTGGCTAAGCAGCGCATCAACACTGCCACACTAGTTAGATTTTTTATTTTTTTTTTAAAGGCTCAGCATAACACCTAGCTACCACAATGTGACAATGCTCTCCAAAAGAGAAGACCAATTACGGGATTTAGTTTTTGGTTTTTTTTTTTAATTTATTTAATCCACACCATCTTTGATGTACACAAAACGATCACACGAAGCTTCTGTGAAACCATGATATTTTTCGACCAGGTCGAACCCTTGGCTGGATTTTGATGCAAATGACTGGCTTCACTTTCCAAAGAACTGAAGGAGAAACGACGACGTGTTGACGTGTCTTTATAAAAAGAACGGTTGTTCACACACAGACGTGACGTGAAGAAAAAAAAAAAAAGCTCTGTTTTGCGACTCGGCCATTACAGGGACCTGGGAATGGGTAGAAAAGGCATGCGAGAGAACTGTCTGTATACTCCTGGTGAAGCTCGGAGACGGAGTTAAGCAGCAGCAGCAGCAGTCCACGGGGCCGTCTCTTGTTCTTCTCCTTCGCCGTCTGTCTTGTACTCCGCGAAGGCTTGAGCAGACACAGTGGGCCGTTGTTAATAAGCAACACAGTGGCCTTACAAAATGATGATGGATGCTTATGCGGCTTTAATTGGGTATTGAGCATCTCCAAGTCCCTGAGTGCTTGGCACTGGCGTCGAGCCGTGTGCGGGCGATCCGGCGAATACAGAACTTGGTGAAAATTGCCATGGGAACACAGATGCCGTGCAAATCTGCCGATGGACTCGGAAAAATGTGCGCGTATGCTGCAGGAAAGAAAGAAAGGAAAAAAAAAAAAAAAAGAAGCAGGTAGTGCTGCGTTGTGCACAGCGAGGCAGCAGAGACTCGCGAAAAGCAAAAGGGAGGGAGGGAGCAGACAGATGGCCATAAAGCCACTTGCTGTGCTTCCCCTCCCCGGCTCCAAGGGTAACACAGAGGAAGCGTGGGGATAAGCTCGGATTGGCTGCTCAGACGGTCCTCCACTTCTGCCGCCTGAATATTTGGGCGAGTACCTCTTCAAGAGAGCACGAGGCGAAGATCATTTGTGCAATGAAATGAAACGAGGCACGAGAACAGACTACACGGGCCAAAATGTCAGCGCGTCTCAAAAAAAAAAAAAAAAAAAAAGCAGCAAGGTGTCTGTCGGCTAATAAAATCATAGAAATAAATAAATAAATGACCAAAAAAAAAAAAGCAGGCGTGTAACCTTCAAAAGCATAACCTTCACAAGCCGCACTTGGCGGAGGGTGTATCCATTTCAGCTGGTTCTCATAACGCAATTACATCACGATTGATTGCTCGTGTTTGGCGTGCTCGTCCCCTCGGGCGGGCCGGCCGGCGTGCCTGGGCTGGATCAGAACAATCGTTTGAACCGATCTGTTCTTCTGACCTCTAGACTTCAGAAGATTCGTTCCATACGAACCTCCAGGCACAATCCTTTGTTTGAGGGACAGCGATAATCACGACGGTCAATAAATGATTGATCACGGGGCAAAATGAACCTGAGAATATTGCGAGTTCTTGGTTTGCTTGTTTTTGGTACAACGGAATCAAATTGTAGAAAAAAAAAAAAAAAAAAAAAAAAATACGTGCAAATCGTTCGACAGGAATTCAATAAGACGTCTGATCAGAGAAGAACACCACCACCACGTTCTGTGGTACGCACCTCGACAGCGAAGCGCAGGCTGAAAGGATCCGTACAGCCGCGATTCCTGCGTCCCGGGAAACGTGACGTGGCTTGATATCGTAATTGTCTGCACTTGGACTGGTGCGCTAACTAGTCATGTGATTATTAGCCTCCGTGTCAGGAAATGTTTAACTCTTAAACAAAAACGGTACGCTTATCAGTAATTAGACGTGCTTATCTTTAAAAAGTTTTGATGATGGTGCGGATTTTGATCTGAGTAGCGTTCTCCGTTCCGGGATATGAAAGTCACCTTCGGGAGCAAATATTCATTTTTCTTCTCGGAACAGGCTGCATTCTGTGTGTGTGTGTGTGTGTGTGTGTGTGTGTGTGTGTGTGTGTACGCTTCTCTGGCAAGTTTACCTGCGTCTCGCTCTTATCGTTGCAGCAGTTCTCGTCCCCGTCAGGCTCTACGTGCTCCCGGCTCTCGGACTTGCTGAGGCAGTCGCCCCGTGGCGCGGAGTTGGTTTCCTCGGCCTCCAGACCTCTCATGGTTTCGCTCGTCTCCTTTACAGTGACAGTATCAGACATCCTCATTAGAGAAGGCTACGTGGAGCGTTTACCAGGAGCTTGGGACCTGCAGGACATCAGATATTAGATTTCTACACGCCAGACGGATTAAGGCTTCTGCTCTCAAATCAGCCGAGTGACAGAACACGAAGGAAGGACGCACGACGACGACGTTAAATAAAACATCGCAGGTTTAATTTCAAGTTCTATTCTTTGAACAACACCGAGAGTCTTGAAATCTTAAAAACTGCTCTTTTATTCTGACACAGCAGCCGTGCAGAAAAGCTCAAAAAAAAAAAAAAGAGCTGACCAATATGACAGTACATCAAACATTGTGATAAATTTCACCACAATATCACTAATATTCAGAATTTTCACATCTGAAATGCTGTATAGTTTATTTTTGTAGACATTAAATGAAGATTTTTTTTTTTTAAATCACACCGAATGTCATCACGATGCGCTATTCTTACTGTATCGCTCTTCCGTACGAGTTGTTTTGTCATGTCCTGCTGACGTGAACAACATCTGAGCAGTGACCTCTACGACAAGGGCAACTGCAGTGTTTACGTGAACCCTGGGTCACCTTCATTTATTACCCCATAAATCAACTCCTTCAACTTCAGGCAAGGAGGAGGAAAAAAAAAAAAAACCTCATTTGTATTCTGTCAATCCGAGAGTTCCATTAGCATGTTCGAGCCGTGTGAGGTTTAAACCACGTGACGCGCCGCGTCCCACTGAGACTCTTGGAGCACTGACAGATTGCGGAGATGGTTCTTGAAGCTACGAGCACTTTGTTTTCGGTCTACCTTTCCAAAAACGTATTAAAAAAAAAAAAAAAAAAAAACCTCCCTCCCTTAGTGTGCTTGTTTTTACTCTTATGGTTTTAGTACCCAATGTTCTGCTGCGTGCTGGGCCTGTGGTGGCGCCGCCCTGGCGTCCCTTTCAGTGGCGCTGTGGACCAGGTCGTCGCTTGTGCTGAGCGTGCTGGAAGCCCTGAGGAAGAGGCCCATGTCCCTGTCACCAGCACTGGCTCCAGATCAGAACAGCGCTGGCCGCAGACAAGGCGCTCATGGCCTTCAGGAACCTGCGGACGAGAAGAACAAGGTGACGGAACGTAAGTGCTGTGTTTCAGGAGGGATTTCAGAAAATCTTGTTCGGGGTGGACCAGGATCATCTGCCATGCTATTACACTTCACTCTACGGTCAGACGATTCCTTTTCGCTAAGAAGAAAATTCTCAAATAACTTATGGTTCAAGACGCTCCCAGATTACAGAGACCCCACTGTGTATGAGAGAGAGAGATGAAAACTCTAAAGCTGTCTCCACCCAAAGGCTGCAAAGTCCAGCCACATATCCACTTTCTTTCAGAATGCACCAGGCTGCCGTTTTGCTCATTTCCTGAGTGGCCCGAACGCAGAGGCGCTACATGGAACACGACTGCAAATTCTATTCCACGCGTAGCACGCAAGCAGTCAAGTGGGTCAATCAAGTAACAAAATGTCACACGGCACATATCCGTTTAGCTGGTAAACACGCCTCGAGTTGCAAAACAAGGTGGGCGCCCCGCCCGCCGCTTTATTTCTGATAGAGGCCAGAGATCGAAGGGACGTGTTCGGAATCGGAGGGCACGGCTAAGCAAACGGCCGGTGGGGCCCGAGTGCCGACAGCGTTGCGCATTTATCACGCTAATGTGACTTAGGCGGCTGCTGCTGCATTATTTAATAGGCTGATGGACCTGGCTGATTGGGATTCATGAGATCTGGAGCCTGAGGGTGGGAGAGAGAGAGAGAGAGAGAGAGCGAGTGAGCGCGTGTTGGAGGCGAGGGGAGGGGTGGGGGTCCATCATTGGAAGGGACAGGTGCAAAAAAAAAAAAAAAAAAAGCACGGCCACCCACACATCTCTATGCTAACCCTCTGAAAATCACAGGGTGGAAGGTAGCTGTCAAACCCGCCGCTCTGCACAGTGCTCTCCTCCCGCTTTCTTTTCGAGATGTGACACGCAGAACGGCCGAGTGACGGCTTGCTCGGCTCTCAGAACTCATTCTGAAGGATGTAGATGCTGCAAAATCCCGTGGTGTGGGTCAACACACACAAATCTGCTGCTGATATGAGCTGAGCCAGCCTGCATATATATATATTTACACCTTTCTAAAAAGAATCCATTTAACATGTTCCGGCTGGGAACGCATCCGAAGCAGGACCGTTCGGGTACAGAGAGCGGCACATAACCCAAATTTCCTGACCTTTACCTCGCAGTGGCTTTTAAAAGACGACTAAGAGAGAAAAAGACGATGCCCGAAGCTTACGCTATTTCCACATGAACATGTAGCTAAAGCCTTCGGCTTTAATCCACCATTGTATTTATTATTAATAATAATAATAATAATGTACATCATTGGGGTGTTCATTTGGTTAATTAGCCAAATACATTTTCATTGTCTGATGATTACTACAGTGCAGGACAAGTACAAAACCCTGCACATTTTTATTTATTTATTTATTTATTTTTGCGTGTCGGATCTTGAGATGTTGAAACGAATGAATTGCATTCATATTTAACAAGCAGATCCAGGGGAGAGGAGGAGGGGGGGGAAAAAAAAAAACCCTCCTTCCCTTCCTTCCTTTCTTCAAAGGCTGCTCATCTCTGCTCATCCAACACACAAAAAAAAAGAGCCGTTTTTGTGGAAGCTGGAAAACCAGCTGCAGAGCCGTGTCCACATTTAGAGTTAATTGACCGGCGCGTGTCATCCAAATCGACACGGCGGCTGCGTTTGAAAACAGACTTCGAGCCCATTTAGGCGCTTGCAAAAGCCTGGTGCACTGGGAACTGCTGACAAGACCAGGAAAGGAAAGGAAAGAAAGAAAGAAGCATGCTGTTTCCAGTGTTAGGGTAGTACAATCAAGCTGAACTTGCATCCGTGACTGACTGACTGAGAGAACGTGTGTGCGTGCGTGTGTGTGCGCACGCGTGCATGCTTGACTGCTCAAGAATTCATGTCCGCTAATGTTCCTTTCCCAGCCTGGAATCAATCTCTGGAGAGCTGAATGAAACGCCGATGCTGTCAGCCGCGGCACATGTATTGATTTTGTCAGCGCAGACAAATAAGCTGTTAGCGCGACCTGTCGTTTGTAAACCGAGATGAGCGCCGGTCCATTATGGTGGCACTAACTACACTCATTATGCGCCGCTTTTGCGTGAGCGTTATTACTGCCGTCAATTTAAGCACCCACACAAAAGTGAAGTATGGAACTGGGGACAGGAGCGAACAGATAATAACCCGGAGGACAAAATTCTTTAAAAACAGGAGCACGTTTGGAAATCTGCTAAAAAAAAAAAAAAAAAGATTTAACCAAAATGGCACAAGTACAAAACATGCACAGAAATTTTTAAGAGATGTTTGAAATTTGCATGTCAACCTGTAAAGGCACCGCGGTGTGCGCCGCATTAACCCGATCCCTTCTGAGCTTTCCAGGTGTTCACGCGTCTCTCGCACACGTTTACGGATATAATCTCCATCCGAGCTGTCGGACGATTATTATTTCAGAGCCCGTTACGTTTCAGATGTCTAACGGAACGGATTTCCCACCGCAGACAAGAGGTGGAGAGGAAAAAAGACTGAATGAAAGAGCTTGGGGAATATTTCAGCGGCTGCGGATGGGTTCTGTACGCGCGACAGAAGTGGAGCTGTGAACGGGTTGAAGGTGAAGAACAGCGGCGGAGAATCCAGATCAGGAAGAGTTGCGTTTTCAGGGGCTCTCTTCCTCAAAGCCACGGCTGAAGATGCCACTCGCTGCCACCTTCTGTGAGCAAACGCTGCCATCTGTCTCGTGACTTAGCAAGACTTAACCGCACACATAAATAACGCTTTCGGAACAGAACGTGGCATGTTCAAGCGGAGAATAAAACGAAACGAAAGGCTCGTTTCATTGTAAAAAGGCGGTCAGCAAAACACTAGACGGAACCTTCACTCGACCTTTCAACTACGTGCCCTTTTTAATTCCTTTATTATTTACGCGCACGCACAGAATTGTAATTGAAATAAGACTCATCTTGAAAATCAATTCTTCGTTACCTCCTGAAGACACACTTCCAGCCTTAAACCAACTTCCTTCTCGATTCAAGATCAGTCACTTCGACTTTTCAACAAAAGCAGCAAATTCAAACAAACAAAACCCAGCACTGGATGCGCCAGGAGCTCAACGGTGTGGACGGAAGTCGCTGTGTGGATCCACACCCCGCTACGAAAGCAACAACTCTGGCAACATGCTCGTGCATAAATACGTCGGACAATTCCTGACAGACAAACGAAGCGGAAGTGTATCGCGGCAACTTAGCATGGCACAGTGGGCAATTATTTCAAGAAAAATACATAAATAAATAGATTTAAAAAAAAAAAAAAGCAGCTCAGGATGGGAGAAAATTACACACTCATTTCCATACAAATACGAAGACAAAGGGAGACCAAAAGGCGAAATTTATTCGGAAATGGACAACATGACGGACATCGTGTCTTAAATTATCTGCTCGCGTCGAGAGCAATTTAACCATCGTATCGCAAACATCACATTTAGGGGCAGAATATATACACAAGACAAGAAGTAGTTCGTTTTCACTTCGTCCAGCGTCCACACACACACACACACGCTTGCGCGCGAGGTGCAAACACACTCACCTGCCACATCGTAGCCTCCATTATTTCCATTGGTCAGAGGTTTAGTTTCCATAGTACCAGAGGCTGCATTGGCTGTGCCGGCTGCTGCTTCGAGCGAGCTCCCAAAAGCAGCCCCCCTTCACCCACTCGCTCTCTCTTTCTTTCGCGCTCGCTCTCTCTCTTTCTCTTTCTGCGGCGCTAGCTTCGTCTGTGTCTAAGTGCAGGAGCCCATGGTTGAGCCTCTCGCCCCGGAGCCTCGGAGACAGCGGCAAATCAACGGCCGGACGGCGTGATGTCAGCGATGCGCTCAGCCAGTCAGAGCGCACGGCTCGGCTCGAAGGCACGTCACTGGCTAAATTGAGCTCTTCATTAGCGGAACAGCCGCAGCCTCGGGGCGTCGGGAGGAGCAGTGGGTGGTTTACCTTCCCACCCCCTTGGGGAAAAAGAATAAGAAGAAGGGGGGGAAAAAAAAAAACTACCATATCCTGACTTGGTGTGTGTGTCAGAAAAAGTGCACCTCAGCAGAGGTTGGGTCAGACACGATCACACGGG
>JAOEHJ010000028.1:18648775-18660795 GCA_025447855.1 Potamarius usumacintae
TGTACCCTGCCTCTCACCCATAGTCAGCTGGGATAGGCTCCAGCTTGCCTGCAACCCTGTACAGGATAAGCAGTTACAGATGATCAATGGGATCGACCAGTTCTGTCCTGCTTTCGCCATGTCAGGCTCCATTACAATATTAACTTGAAGAATGTGAGATTTAACACATTTCATCTCTACCAACAGGCAAATAATTTGCTTTTCAAAATGTTTGGTTAGAAAAATTATTAACATTATCCAAATATACAGGTATAGACTGAATGGTTTGACAAAGACTTGTAAGACAGCTGAACCAACCGGCACCATTAAATATTTGAAGTGACCACAAGGTGAATTAAAAGCCACTTTCTACTTCTTCCCTTCATCACAATTTCTCAGAATATGACAATCAAATCTAATTTGGTTTAAAACAAACAAAAAAAAACAAAAAAACAAAACAGGAACCTCACAACCATGGGAGGAAGATAGTCTTTTTTTTTTTTTTGTATGCCCTAATTATCAATACAGGGTCAAAGTGCTATTTCCTTTTTTAGTAACAATGAAAAACCCAGCCAATGCTGGTAAGCTTGATCTTCTTTGACTTACTGATCTTAGTTGTGGTTGCATGAGCAGAGGCTTTTGATGCTGAACAAATTGTGTTGTAAAGGCACCCTTTAATAAGCCTTCCACAACTGAGTTCTGCTTAGCCATGGGTATCCAGGACTTAGAGGTTCAATGGAATCCTCTACAACCCCAAATCCATAAAGTTGGGACACTGTGTAAAACGTAAATAAAAAAAAAAAAAACAATATGATGATTTGCAAATATTGGAAACCCTATATTTCATTGAAAATAGTACAAAGACAACATATAAAATGTTGAAATTGAGAAATATTATTGGTTTTTTTTGAAAAATACATACTTATTTTGAATTTGATGTTGGCAACACGTTTCAAAAAAGTTGGGACAGGGGCATGTTTACCACTTTTAATAACAGAGGAGACCAATTGCTGTAGTTCTGAAAGAGAAATGTTGTCCCATTCTTGTCTGATATACAATTTCAGTTGCTGAACAGTTCGGGGTCTCCTTTGTCATATTTTGCGCTTCATAATGCGGCAAATGTTTTAAATGGGAGACAGGTCTGGACTGCAGGCAGGCCAGTTTAGCACCCGGACTCTCTTACTACGGAGCCATGCAGTTTTAATATGTGCAGAAAGTAGTTTGGCATTGTCTTGCTGAAAGAAGGAAGGCCTTCCCTGAAAAAGATTTTGTCTGGATGGCAGCATATTGCTCTGAAATGTGTATATATCATTCAGCATTAATAATGCTGATTCCCAGATGTACAAGCTGCCCATGTCATGTGCACTAATGCACACTCATACCATCACAGATGCTGGCTTTTGAACTGTGCACTGATAACCCCTCTCCCTCTCCTCTTTAGCCTGGAGGACGTGGTGTCCATGATTTCTAAAAAGAAATCATGGACAAAGACTTTTGCACAGTACTGTATGTAGTTTCAAAGTTAGATAGAAAGAAGGAACAGAAATGAGACATGGTTTGATGATCGATTTTAAGACATCAGTGCAAAAGCAAAGAGGTCACGTTAGCCACAAATAGTCATGTTCAAGGCAGTCCCTGTTTGATGTAGTGCAAGTTAATGACTTAGAAGTAAAGGAAAAAAAAATCATCTCAAAGTGCAGACTTGTGCCAACAGATTTAATAAAACAAAGCAAGACCAACACTTTCCTGGCCTGCCATTCTAAAGAGAGCAGAGCTCAATCAGAAGATCATGGAGGTTACTGTGAAGTGATATCTATCATCTCAACTGACACTGGCTCTGAATAATAACAAATAATGCCTCTCTCAATATGCTCATTCCACATATAAGAGAAGCTACACTGCAACAACCAGTCTGAAATGATCTTCAATATAGAAGTGTTTGACAAACAATTCTCATCTCTTGACGGACAGTTCAATATTGAACTCTAATATACTATCGGGGATGGAAGGGATGAACATGAACCATATTCTGTTTGCTCTTCAAAGCCTCTGCTGTCACAAAAGATCACATCAGGGTCTGATTAAATTTGAAATAACGCGGCTGTTACAGGAAAATAATCAATGGGTGGTGTGATCCGACTCAATGTGAAGTGCAGAGCCATGATCATTTTGAAGATCATTTTCCAATCCCTGCAGGTTCTGAAGTGTTTAATTCCTCTTATACAACAGGAATCTGATACAAATTAACAAGTTATTATTAATTAAAGAATGGGATTATTGTAATAAGTACATAGTTAAAATTAATGTTGTGGAATGTCCATAAAGTTCACTACATACAGTTACGGGCAAAAAAAAAAAAAAAAAAGTACACCCCTCTTCAATTTTATATATGTCTTTATCTATCAGTACCTAAATAATAATTGACCGCGAGCTGGCCGAGTGGTTGGCATGTCCGCCTCCTGACCAGGAGATCGTGAGTTCTACTCATGGTTGGGTCATACCAAAGACCATCATAAAAATAGTACCTACTGCCATCTGGCAAGGCACGCTGCAATGCAGATACAAGTAGGGAGTCAAACTCTTGCGGGTACCAGAGGACTAGCCCCCCACTGTAACCCTAGCTATATAACAGGCAAAAGGCTGAAGGCTACCGAAACGGAGATCGGTGCCTCACCCATGTGCCTTAAGAGCTGGTTAGTAGTGGGACAGGAGACTGCCTGGGAAGACCAGATCCTAGCGTGGGAGGGACTTTGACTTGACTTGAAATAATAATTGGGTGGTCCCAATTAAGTAATTTACTTTATTTAATACTTAATTAAATAATCAGGTTGGCCCACCAACTTCAACCTCAGGTGACCAAAAAAAAAAAAAAAAAAAAATTAATTTTTATACAAAAAGAACAGAGACATTTTGGAAACCGGTGGGAAAAAAATAAGTACGCTGAAACCCCGCTATAACAAACTCCTTGAAAGATGTTCAAATCATTCATTATCATTGTCGTTGGCTGTCCATCACTAGCAATGATGACTGCATCATTAGGATGTGCAGAAACACAGATGGGCCACGAGGCCTGCACCCGAGTAACAGTGTCATCCGCAGCAGCGGCACGAATGACCTGGCCAAGACGCCATGGAATGTCTGGCCTTGTGAGCTCTCGCATACTATTCTTCTCTCCTAAGGAAGTGCCTTGCACAGTAAGATAAGACAATGTCATGTTGTCTCTCTGGACCTCCAGACCTGATGCCAAGTGATGCACAAAAGTGCCACAGACCTGACAGATATGGAAGTTGCCCCATAGTGACAACTGACTTGCCAAGTGATGCCATTCGTTGGCCATTTGCATGGCTCTTCCACATGCCATCTGGTGGTGTACCATTGACCCTGTTGGGTTCATCTGCCACATTGCACCAAAAAGAGACCTGCTGCCAGCACCTTATGGGTGATGTACTATTTAACCCATAGCTGGAACCCAGGCAGGGGCAACCATTCAGGGGCAGAGCGGACCTGGGAGCAATGGTGATTAAGGGGTAACTCCACTTTCCTCAATACTCAAGTCCTCCCAGACCCAAGACTCACCACCGGTTGCAGTTTAAAGTCATACCAGGACTTTAGCTCATTATACCGAAAAGGACCCACTTGTCACACCAAACACTCATGTTATATAATGCGAAATTTTAGTCACGTTCTCCTCATCATGAATTTCTCCTTCCGAGTCACTATCAGAGTTCAGTGACTGAGTTAAAGGATCACAAATGGAGGCGATGATTTCTTCATCTGTTATGGAAATGACGGAGGTTACCAGTGTATCGTTGTCACTGACTCACTATGTTTCCTAAATCTTCACCATTCAGTTCATTCGTGTGTTGCAAATCACTGATGTCTTCTGTCAAGCTGGGAGAGGGATACAAAAATGCCACCGCTACACTTTAACCAAGTGTTAAGTTTAGTGGTATCAGCAGTTATTTTGTCCTTTTATTGATCCTTTGATCACCATTCTCAATAATTGTTAGTGATCAACACTTTAGCAAGGCTCATTAAGCCTTTGTTTTACGGCGTTAACATGTATTGTTAATTTGACTGCGGACTTGATTACTTCTTGTTTGCCTCTGGTGGGAAGAGAAGCGCATGGCTCAGTGTATGTAAGCAGGCAAATGACAGATGTAATTGTAGGAGGAGTGTTTATTTACAAACAGGCAGGCAAACAATGCAAAAACATAAGACAAAGGCAGGGTCGTGAAATGGGCAATGGTCACGCAAAGCACAAACAGAGTGGAGGCAAAGACGAATGGCAGAGTCCAAATACACAAAAAGTCAAAACCAGAAAGGCAATAAAAGGCTTGGTAACAAGAGACACTAGGTACAGTGTGTATACTTTGCCAAATCTGTGTGTTTAGAGAGTCCTGAAAGTGTGTGCTGTGATTGCGCTCTAATCTGGAACAGGTGCACAGTAATTAGTCCAAATGGTGCTGCACTCATGTTGTAATCTTAATCTGTGGCACATGCTCTGAGCACCAACGTGCATGGGCATGACACAGTGATGATTTTTTTTTTTTTTAAGATTCTGAATCATTGTCACTAAAAGCAGGGGACACAAACTTGGTTCGTTATATGTGAAAGTTCATAGTAAGAGAGTTTGTTTGTTTGTTGCGGGGTTGCAGTGTACATCCTTCCGACTTCTATCCACAGACATTAAGAGAGGAATTAGAAGCTAAGCGTTCCCAAAGAAACAAGATTAGTTAAATCAAGAAGTATGACTACCTCTATAAAAGCTGAGCTTTTGGCAGTTTTCTGTTCTGGAGCACACGTGTGCACATGTCTACACTGTGCAAAGAAACAAAAGGACATCAGCCCTAACCCCAGAGAAGTAACTGTTGTTGCTCATCAATCTGGGAAGGGTTATAAGGCCACCTCCAAGAAGGATTGTTTACAAATGGAGAGGCTTCTAGACAGTTGCCAGTCTTCCCAGGAGTAGGGATCCCAGCAAATTCAGTCCAAGGTCAGATCATTTAATACTTGGAGACAAAGAAAAACCCAAGAACTACATCATACAACTACAGGCCTCTGGAAGAACATTAAATGTTCATGTTCCTTACAGAACAATCAGAAAAAGTCAAGTATAGCTTTCATGGAAGGGTGGCGAGGAAAAAGTTCTTTCTCTCCAAAAGAATACGAGAGCATGATTTAGGTTTGCAAAATTGCAAATTAACAAACCATAAAAGTTATAGAACAGTATCCTGTGGACTGATGAGGCCAAAGTGAAGATGTTTGGTCATTATGCAAAGTGCCATTTTTGGTGAAAACCAAAAGCAAGCATATTGCCACAAACCCCCCATATACCAACTGTCAAGCACGGTGATGGAGGGCTGATGATTTAGACATGGTTTGCAGTTAGAGGGCCTGGGAAACTTGCATTCAGACAACAATGAACTCCATTTTATACCAGAATATTACTGGGACAAATATGAGGTCATCTGTCCAGCAGCTTAAACTGGGCTGAAATTGGGTTATGAACAAGGACAATGATCCAAGGACACCAACAAATCAACATCTAAATGACTAAAGAATATAAAAATTAAGGTGTTGGAATGGCCAAGTCAAAGTCCAACCCTCAACCCTATTGAAATGCTGTGGAAGGATCTTAGAGCTGCGCATAAGCAAACATTAATGCCCTCAAACTGAAGCGATGTTGGACAGAAGAGTGAGTGAGTCAAAATGTCTCCAGAAATGATACGAGAGACTGATAAACTACTTCAGAAAATGATTACTTCAAGTTATTGTTGCTAAAGGTGGTTTTAAATGTTACCGAATAAAAGGACATACTTGTACTTTCCCACCTGGTTTCTGAATATTGGTTTATTTTTTAGAGAAAAAAAAAGCCTAAACCCTTAGGTTGATTGGTTGTTTATAGAAGTTGGTAAATACCACACAATTTTTATTTAGGCCCTGGTAACTAAAAACATACAACTGAAAGAGGGTGTACTTTCTTTTCCCCATGACTATGTTGTAACAGTGATTTTTTTTTACCAATTTTTTCTCTCGGTTTCCCCCATTTGAACACAAAAATAAAGAAACTGATGTCCTTTACCTCTGGAAGTTACAAAGTGATGACACTGGAGAATCCTTACAAAAACAACCCCACCAACCAACCTATCTCTGGAAAATTTTACCATCCCAACGTCAATTTTAAAAACCCGTTTAAAATGTTGTCTAAATCACGACAGAAGCAATAAAATGTTTGAACAAGTGCAAGCAGCCAGGGCTACTGTTATAGAAAATTAATCAACTCCTTCAACTACTTTAGATTCAACTTCAACACACCATATTACACGGGCGGCACAGTGGTGTAATGGTCATCACTGTCGCCTCACCTCAAGGTGGTTCCGGGTTTGAACCTTGCGGCCGACAGGGGCCTTTCTGTGTGGAGTGTGCATGTTCTCCCCGTGTCTGCGTGGGTTTCCTCCGGGTGCTCTGGTTCCCCCACAGTTCAAAGACATGCAGATTGTACAATGGGGCCACTGTAATTGGTGCAAGCTGTAGTGGTTCCAAGCCATAATGTATGTACATATATAGATCTTGCTATGGCGCAAAAAAAAAAAAAAAAAAAGCTAAAGCTATTAGCCTTTCCCACCAACAAAGTGCTGGTGTTGAAATGGGTCTCTTCGATTTCCACTCCAGAACAACTTTTTGTTTATGTTGCCAAAACTGAAGTTGTCTTCATGACCATCATTAAAATTAGATGTCAGATTTGTTGGAGTTGAATGAAAATTATTACAGAAAAGCATTCATCCTGAGATGGCAAGTTCGAATCCCAATGATGCCATGGTCATCCTTGACCAGGAGTCAAGGAAGCAAAATTGGCCTTGTGGTCTTGTGGCCTAATGGTTTGAGAAGCAGCTTTGGGACCAAAAGGTCACTGGTTTGATTCCCTGGACCAGCAGGACTGGCTGACGTGCCCTTGAGCAAGGCACCTAACCGTGGCAAGACTGGTGGTGTATGCTGATGTGATCATCAGTTCCGATGGTGCCCGACCGAAACGAACAAAACAAAACGTGAACTCGTATGCAGAAGAGGGTAGATAGCAACTTGGGTTCAAGACAAAAGAACATGCTTGACTTCACCCTCTTTAGTTGGTAGTTATTGTATAATAGAAAAGATCTGACTGGTGGGTATGAATAAGCAAAGACCAAATTAGAGAGAAAATGGAAGGGAGGGGAAAAAAAGTCAAATAAAATACTGCAAAGTGAAGCAGAGAAACAAGCAACCATTTTACTGCCAACTCCAATTCAAGTAAATAGTATAGAAAACATAAATAATGGGAATAGTAAGGTTAATGTGTTGCTTCCGTCAAGCAGCAACACACTCAATTGGCTAAGAAGAACAAGAAGACATGGTCATCACTATCCCCCACCACGAACATTTTATGAAGATCTCTTAACACTCATGACCTTATAAGCCCATTGCTTTAATATTGACTTATGATGTCGTACGTGCTATGACACCTTCATAAAACGCTACCCAGCTGTTTTCAGTAGTATGAGCATGCAACGTTTCATTGATGCAGCTTATGTAGTTTGAGAAAACTTGTCCAGATTGAGTCCAAAGTCCAATAACGAAAATCAAGGGCCATAACTCTGAAAATAATAATTTCCCGTAAATGATTTTCGAACTCAACTTAGATCATGAATAGTAATACGAGCACGGAAAGTTTCGTTGATGCAGCTTACGTAGTTTCTTGTCCAGATTGAAATGGACCGATGGACAGAAGGACAGACTCCATTCCTATATCCCACTGCACACTTCGTGGCGGGGGATAATAAAAAATGACCAGCTGTCTTAAGTCTTGTAGAAATGCAGGTCTTAAATAGTTCAGACAGTGTTTAAGTGGTAAAAAGTTAACGAGCAGGTGGACATTCTCCTGGGGAATGGTGGTCTAAGTGAAACAATCAGAAAAGCCAGCAGGGGCTTCTGAGAAAGCTGGAACTCTCAGCAGCAAAGCAGGCCAATAGGTTTTCACCAGTGTGCTCTGGAAAATGTGTCTACCCTAAGCATAATCTGATTATAGCTGCTGGAACAAAGTGCTCTGCAAACAAATACTAACTTTTAGGCATTGTTTAAATCTTTAAAAAAAAAAAAAAAAAAAAACCCTAAGTTTGGGAGTAATGTAGATCTGGGTTGAAGCTTTGGTTCTGCAGGAGGTAGAAGGAAAATGAAAAATGGACATTGCAAGCACATTTTCTTTTGAATCTTCATTTTTTTTCCATGTCTGTGTGTGGGGTGGGAATCCCAAAATACCAATTTTCCCAAATAAAGCCGTGTCAATGTCAATAAGTGAAAGAATATTGCAAGGAGTCATACAATGTGTTGTGTACTTTAGTTTCAAGTTGTCTCATCGTTGAAAAAACAAACAAAAAAACAACAACCCCGTCCTCCACAGAATTTCAAAAAAGCCATGAACAACAGAATCAGTGTTGCACCAACAGAAAAAGCCACCTTTGTCACATGTACATTACCGTCTGATGAAAAATTCTCTTCTTCAAATATCCCAGTTTATCAGGAAGTTGGGATCAGAACACAGGGTCAGCCATGGAGCCCCTGGAGCAGATATTGTTAAGGGCCTTGTTCAAGGGCCCAACAATGGCAGCTTGGCAGTGCTGGGGTTGAATCCTGATCAGTAACCCAGAGCATTAATATATTAATTAAATAAACCATAAACCCTCTGGCTATGCTTCATGGACCCCACTCTGAGAACCAACGCCCTACTACTGCAAGAAAGGCCAATTCCTGACCATGAAGCAGCATGGAGCACTGGAGGGCCAAATGTAACATATCTTACCACTAATACTACTAACAGTGTTTTGGGATTGCTGCTAGATGGTGTCTTGAAATAATATCCTGCTTAACTCATCATGGGGAGTTAAATTTTGATAACCAAAGCAGAGCTCTATAAAAGGTGCTAAAAGAGCCAGCCATGCAGGCAGGGATAAAATCCTGAAACCAGGACATAAACGTGAAATATGAAACATACCCAGGAAACAAGGAAAGATGCTGATATGAAGAAAAATAAAGCAGCATTCCAACTGAAATACATTTGAGGTCCAGGGTATTAGATTGCTGCCGACATGTTAGAGAGAAATGGCACATGAATCAAAGAGCTCATATATCTGACATTTGACGCAAAAGGTACAAAATGCTTTACTGCTGAACCATTTACAATATCCAACAAGAACAAGGGTAGGAAAGAGCACGGAGCTGGAAAGCTGGCAAACAAAAACAGACAGATGGAGCAAAGAAACATCACCACAGCCTCTCTCTTCTCCAATGATCTGCCGCTTTGTGTTGGGAAAAGATAAACGATTTGGAACAGCGTGGAACATATTCCCTGAAGAAAACTGGCGACAATACCAAGACGACCAATAAAGAGTGTTGAAGCATAGGATTCAGTGGGTGACAGCAAGGCAAATTTGTAAGATCCTTAAAGGAAAACAAAGAGTTTGAGTGAGAGAGACAGAGCACGAGAGAGAGAGATTTCATAGGATAAGCCAAAGGCAGGCGCTGTTTGGAAAGAAATGGGATCCTAGGGTCCAGTATAACCCGGATTGATTTTTCCCCTCCTTCTCCCCTTGCAGTGATTATGACTCCTCCTGTGCTACTGTTCACCATTTTGCTGCAGTGCCTGCAGGAGAAACGCTCCCAAAAATCAATGACTAAGAGGTCCTGATAGCTTTCGGGGAAACAGCTACATAATAAACACTATTTGTACAGATCATGACGAAGAACCGTGTAGTGAAGGCTCCTGGTAGTCCAACCTGTCAACTTTGAAAGTTTGAGGTCTGCATTCAGTGAGGTAAGGTTGGAGGTCGGAAGCGTGCATTATTGTGTACTTGGGTGATCGTCACTCTCACTCACAGCCACTTTATGGTTTGCGGTGTCTTTCAACCCTTCTTCAGCAGAGTGCCAACCAGTGCTGTGCTCTGGAATGAGGATCGATTTCACCCCTCTCAGGGGCGTCCGTTTCTAAAGAGGTGAACTGGCCCACTGGGTTGGACATGCGCTTCAAAATGCCAACGTTTACACCCGCATGACCCACTCCGGGATTTCCAAGTACTCCCCCAGTCCCTGTGGCTGTCTGTAGAACCCAGATGCGGTAGCACTTTGGCTTCATTTGTAATGATCTGGATGGCAGTCAAACAAATCTTTGCACAATACATTTCTTTAATATTGTTCCATGAGCACAGCTAGGCCTTTTTCGAAACCAGAAGATCCTACATCTATAGTGAAATCAGCACTCTTTGGACAGGAAGTTCAGCTCTGAATTTTATTTATTGCGGTATCAGTGAAAAATACAGTGAGCACAGGTTCGTTGAAATTAGACTGAAAAACATGCATGTTCTCCATGGTAGCCTTCGATTCCGACTGACAGGAATGAAATCCGAAGTGCTTTTCTGAAGTTATCGCATATCCACCTCAAGATCCGACATCAGTCGTGTGTTCAGAGATGCTTTTCTGTACACAATGGTTATAAAGAGTGGTTATTTACTTGAGCCATCATAGCTCGAGCCAGTCTGGCCATTCACCTTTGACTGCGCTCATCAACAAGGTGTTTCGGCCCATAGCACCACCGCTGACGGGATTTTTTTTTGTACCATTCTGTGTTAACGGTAGAGATTGCTGTGTGTGGAAATCCCAGGAGATTTCCCAGCGATTTTGGAAATACTCAAACCAGCACATCTGGCACCAACAATAGGCCTATCAGACGCTTGCTGGCCGTGCTGTGAAAACTGTTCATGCAGACGCTCATCTAAGTTTCCAAATCCGTCATTGCTTAACTCTTGAATATTTTCTATCATTAAAAAGCTCATCATTTCTGCTTTCCAAAAGAGATTTATCTAGTTAAAATCTGTTCAGTACTTTGGGAGTAATGGCAGGTTGAAGTCGGTACAACAGAGTACAAACTCTGCTTGCGTGACATTGGGAAACTGCCGGTGCTTTTTGAGTCATGGGAAAGCGCTCTCTCTCCCCCCCGATCAGTTTCTGACTGGATTACTCGTCAATATCAATCAGATAACTTTTATAGCGATGTTCTCTTGCTCTCACTGTTTCTGATGAAGGATTCAGCAAAATTTTCCATCTGCTAGTTTTGATGTTATGATTCATGGGAGACTCTGAAGTGAGTTTTTGTAGTTTTGCCTACTTATTTTTTCAAATCAAACTGATTCATGTGAATAAATAACTATTTTAGAATATAACTGTGGTTGTTTTCATGAAAAATATCGAGATCTTATTGGTCGGAACAAGATTTTAATAAACCAGAAGTCAGAAACGTGAGTGTCAGTTTCAATTTAGTTAACTGGAATTGTTTATTGGATGTGGCTCACACAGTTTTTTCGAGGTTCGCCTTGAAAGCTGTGAATATTAATTGAAATCAACATTTATATTCTTTTCACAGAAACACTAGTCGGCCCTACTTAGAAATACAAAGGCCTACAGAGCACAAAGAGGGGATTAGAAATAATCTTTTATTACGTTTTATTGAGTGTACCGATTTAACGTTTTCCCTAATTAGCATAATACAAATTACTAATTTGCATAATTTGTTTTTACTAATTTTTGAACCTTTGTATTCAGCATACAACCATCTGTGTGCCTGCCAATTTCCATTTAAATATCTTTTGGGGGGTAGACTGCCTTTCAGATTTTTCACGTGTAGGTCATAGAAAGAATTTTCCCGACACCCAATTATTTTTTATTTAGTGGACCGAAAGCTACTGAATTCGAATCACAGACTTCCAATTTTATTATTAGTTTTTAACAGAACAATTAATGAATTTCGGGCCACGTGTCCCTAAATTCTCAACAATTTTTTTTTCCTGCTTCACCATGACCCAATTCAAGATACTACGTCATGCGTGACGTGGTGGGCTTTCCCCATTCACACAAGGCATTGTGGGATACAAATTTGAAACCGGAGAGAAAAATGGAGGACGTGAGTGTGCGAATGAAACATGAAAGACCGACTACAGTAACAGAAAGCGAGAAGAAAA
>JAOEHJ010000028.1:18888867-18899381 GCA_025447855.1 Potamarius usumacintae
TTCATACAAACTTTGTTATAGATTTCTATTTTATGACTTCTACATTATCAAGTCAGTACAAAAACATTTTAGAGTTCATTTTCCAGCACAAAATTAAATGTGACAGAAAAAAAAAAATTGTATCTGAGCAGCATATTATATAAGAGACCACTTTTCAGAATCCAAAAGGAAACATAATGAACGAGACTGGGTTTTGCTGCAAAAGTAATCCTTTTAGTCCCATAGGGACCTGTGCAAGGTCTGATTATCCTCCCAACTCCTATTTACTTACTGCCGTGTCAATCCAGTACTTTGGCCTAGATTTTCCCAGCAAAGTAATTAGGACTTGGGTTGTTGCCTGTGTAAAACTACATAACAGTTGGGCCTGATAAGCTATCAGCATCTAGTAACTGGAAGCGATCATGCATTACAAGGGAAAAGCACTGAAGAACTGGGGGTACCCACTAGTGCAAGTAAATAGTCCCTGGGGGTGGTCCCAGTTTTAGTGGTGCAACAAAATAGCGCCAGGGCACGGTCCGTCTTGAAATTTAGTAATATTACATCGGAACTGACTGCCATCTACTGAAAGAATTAGGACTTGGGAGCAGTCAAGAGGTTAGTAATTAGTGATTGAAAGCAGACACATAAAAGTTATAAGCAGAAATTGGCAGCAAATTTAGACTCTTTTCAGAGAGATGGATGTGGGGGAAAAACTGTTTTGCCCCTTGGCCCCTAAAGGTTGGGAAGTCTGAAACGTGCACAATACTCCCCATCACTCACCCTTTCCTGACACCTATGTAAACAATCCGCTACTTGACCTCCCGACCCCAGGGGAGGTCGGGTTTCAATCACTGCCATCAGTAAAAGCAATTAAAAGCTGGGTTAAATCGAGCATGCCAAGCTCTATAGACTAAATAGGATCTGGTAATAAGAGCTAATGTTAATCACGGGCAAGTGGACATGAGGTAAAGTAATTCAGACCTGGGCGATATTTGTTTTTAAGAAGCAAGTGTGACAATTTATTAATTACCATGTTTTTTGCATTCATCCTCCACTGACTTTCCGGCTGCCTTCAAAATTGCACCAGACACACCTAAACAAATTAAAATGACATGCATAAAAGATATGTCAGACATACAATTAATAGTACACAGTAATCCATTGTATAAAGTTTACAGTTTGTCACACCACATGTTATGGTCCTGTATACCAGAGGGCTAACTACTGAAGTTCTAGTTCACCAGTACTAACTATCAGGTGTAGCAAATTCACAATACTACTCTTAGGAAAAGAAGGTTTCAACTAGCACCTTCGATTTATCCCTCTAGAACTGTCAATGGTTCTATGTAGAAACAAGTGCACCTCAACGGTACCTCAGTGTTTTAAGTTTAGGCTGAAAACATATTTGTTTAGTCAAGAATTTTGTAAATAGCTTTATATTAGGTTAACAAGTAGATCTGGAGGGTTCTTGGGCATGGTGTTTTGGTAAACTGGGATGTATGGATGCTGTCGCCCCTCCACTCTCACACGTTCACTTGGGTTTGTTGACGGTGTAGTGGCTGGCTGCTTTATGTCCCAGGGCTCCCTCATGCCTGTGTTACCGTCTGGCTCTCCCTTTTAGTTATTCTGTCAGAGTTAGTCTTGCCAGAGTCTCTCTATCTGTCGAGTTACATGTCGATCCTGAGACACCAGTGAGACTGGCCTCTCTTGCACTCCGGACCTGCCTGATCCATCCTGATGCCCTACTTCTAGCTGGAGTTCTCATCACTTTACTCTTGCAAGGATGGCCCCATATGTACAGACCCTGATCCATCCTGATGCTCTACTTCTAGCTGAGGTTCTTATCAATTCCCTCCTGTGGAGAATGGACAGACTAAAGATACACTTAGAAGACAGCTCTGGACACTTAGTTTTGCTCTGATGACTGAGGACTACAATTACCATGATAACTTTAGGACTGCAGTTGTCATGAACAGTTTTGTACGCAAGTCTCCATCAATGAACAGTTGATAACTTCAACAAAATAGACTTCATGCTAAAATTATAATGAATTTCCTGGTTACACAGTTGTACAGTACTTTGTGACTATAGGACACAGTTATAGAAGTGAGGTATTTATAATCACGCTATCGGTTATCACCCAAACGAGGATGGGTTCCCTTTTGAGTCTGGTTCCTCTCAAGTTTTCTTCCTCATGGTTTCCTAATCGGTTAGGCCCTTAGCTCCTCCTGGAGCCATCGATGATCTCCCACCTCCATCTTGTCCTGTCTTGGGCTAGCCTCTCAAGTGGCTTGTTGCTAATGCTACTCGCTATTGTCCGCTGGCTAGACTATTGCCTATGGTCTTCTGTTGTTACTATGCTGTGATTTCAATCCAAAATGTTGCATGAATGTTTGAAGTTCCCAGTATAATTATGTATATGGTTACACAGTTCAGTTTAATCAGTCCCAAGGCTACGCTATGCTATGCTGTTATGTGCAGTTCTCTTATGCCCTATGCTCTATCTACATAAAGTCTGGAATTGTTGAAAATGATGACAAGTTTTTAGTTTTAAGCTGTTGCCACTGTCCAATTAGTACCACATCCAGTTCCTGGTGTTTACTCATGGATATACTGGTCGGTCACATTCTGCATGCAGCCTTGGTGCGTGAATAGGGTTACCTAGCAACCACATCTGTTTTCACTACAATCATATCATAAAAACATAGCTTAATTTGCCAAGTATAATCAAGCTGCTAAATATTATCTACTCTAGTCTACTGTAGGTGGCCTATTCTACCTGTCCTTGTTTGCCATTGTTTTGTATTGCATTCATAAAACATCGTTATATTACATTTGTGTACCAGACATAATACACTAAATAACAGGAAGCTGATTTCTCCTCACACCTCACCCCAAATTTCTACCAAATGCAACACAGTAACATGCGCAAAAGAAGGTTAACATACCTGTGCCAAGATCCAAGGAACTGTTGTTGGAATTAACAATGACATCCACTGTTTCTTTGGTGATATCTCCTTTTTTCAGATTCACTAGCACTCCATGAACAATTACTATTTAACCATATGTGTGAAAATAAATAAATAAACAATCAGATACCGTAAAGTCTCAGATGAATAGTTACATTTGATATTATTACTAACAAAAGGGTACCTTCTGTGTCTGATGCTTGGAAAGGATTGAGAAATTTTGGTTGGTTTTGAGAGGTAGTGCTTGTTGGAGTGGCAGATGTGTTTACATTTAAAAAACCCTGGTGCCAAGAGAGGAGAATAAAAGTAAGATTAATTATTAAGATTAACTATTTAACTATGTCTCAGTAACATGAATAAGAAGCATGGTGGGAAAAAAAAAGCACACGTACCTCTTGAGCAATGATGTTGTTGAACTCCTCCAGTAGCTTCACATTGGAATGTACCACAAATATGTTCTTTATATTATTTGGGGAACGTTGTTGACCACTGATGAACTCTAGTACTGCTTCTCTGATTGCAGTACAACTTTCTTTGGTGGAGAACCCAAAGGTTTCATAGCCTATTACTGGCATTGCAATAGAAGTATCATTTCTAGATTCTGCCTTCTGGAGGCTATTAAGAACGGCTAATTTCAGGTAGTGACAGCCCAAAGTGAACTGTTGACCACTCTGGGGCAAGACAGTGTAAATTAGGCTGTTGGCATTGAGATTTCCTGGAAGACTGAGGACCACTTCTCCAGCAAGTAAAGTTTGCTTTTCTTTCTGAAGTCTGATGCACACTTCTTGAATATCGGAACCTGCGACCTGAAGAAACCTTTGAGCAACAGGATTGTCAAAAGCTAGTTTGCTACTCATAGGACAAATCAAAGCATCAGCTGGAAAGTGCTGCAGATCACCTTCTGTAACTGTTAAAGTGATGGAGCTGTTTATTTGGTGGCTGTATCTTTTTGAGGGGCCAGTCTTGTGAGTTGAAATGTAAGCCTTGCAATCCCACTCCTTGGCTTTGGCTTGAATGTTGGCTTCATGCTTAAGTATGACCTTAGACTCTCCTGCTTTCAAATAGGTATGCTTCTCACTGGAAATGGAAGCTAAATACCTTTTCAGAACAGTTACTACACCCTGGATTTTTTCTTTTGATGCTGTAACCTTCAGACATGGAGAATTCACTGTTCTGCAAGATCGAATCGTGATGCCAAGGTTTCTTATTTCTGGTCTTTCTGACAAGTTCATGCAAGAGTCAACAAACCCCACTTCCTGCAAAGATTTTAGGTTGATATATTTAGTTGCTGGTGTCTTGCTCTCCAGATAATTCTTGACCTTTTTTGAAAGATTTGCCACGTCTTGAGCAAATCCACAGATTACTATCTGTGCCTCTGAAGATATGATGTTAACATTCTGTGAATTATGATGTAATTCCACTTTAATTTTGTTCAAAAAGTTCACCCAGTTTTCAGTGTTAATTACTGTGTTTACATCAGGAGTCAGTTGGATGACCTCCTCCTGAAGGATCTTTTTCACTTTGTCTTCAGCTACCTTGATGTATTCTTTCTCTGCAACAATCCCAAGAAGCTCTCCATCATTCCGGAATAAAGCTGGTATATGGCTGGTTACAAAATGGCTTTGCTCAAATTTCTTTAGATCTAAGGACTTCAGAAACTGAAGCAAATGGGCCGAGATGTTCGGTTGTTGAAAGATAACCCTCTCCTGTGCTTGCTTGATGACCCTTTCAGCAGCACCTACACAGTCCCTCAAACCTTGCAGGTGAAAAGTCAGGCTAGTTTCATTTTTGGTTAATGTTACATTTTGGAGTTTAGTATGTACACATTTTTCTACCACTTCTAGTGTCTCTTTTGAGTCAAATGGAATCACTTTTTCAACAGTGTTTCTTTCCACTTCTAATTCTGCAGTTGCATCCTTAAGAAGGTTCTGAATCTTGTTCAAGAGGGTTGTGACTTCTGTTTTAAGGCCAACTATTGCAATTTTGGATTTGGTTTCCATGTAGGTCACCTCAGCATCAGAATTTTCAAATCCAAGGCAATCACGCTCTACCCTTTTCCAGACTGCGATCTCAACTGCCAACTCAGCTGTGCTATACCTGCTCAGAAAGGCTTGTGCTTCTCTTTGTGCTTTACTTTCCCAAGTTGCTCCTAGTCGAACTGCAGCTAAAGACTCTTTGTCCATAGCCATCTCAAGTGTAATCTCTCCAGGGGAAGTGGTTTTATCAAAAATTATTTTAGCATGAACTGCCTTTAGCTGACTCTCAAAATCATTTTTGCACTTTTTGTTCTTTTCAATGAAATTCAGGAAGACCTCATCAACAGGAATAATCACATTAGTGGATATATTGGAAAACATAGGTGTTTCTCCTGTCAAAGCCTTTTGAAGACTTGAGTAGAAAAGCAAGGTGCTAAGGTCTGTGCCACAAAGATGATGTTTCTGTGCCACCACTTGTTGTGCAACTATTGTAGAAGAAAAATGCAGAAGAACCATCATAAATGTCTGGATCAAATAAACTGATTCCAAATGTCTTGAAAAGTGTAAAATAAATAACTTAACATTTAACATTGTGGCATAATAAATATGAGTTTAGTATGCTTCAAAGTACAGCCCCAATTCCAAAAAAAAGTTTGGACACTGTGTAAAACGTAAATAAAAACAAAATGCAATGATTTGCAAATCCTTTTCAAGCTATACTAAATTGAATACAATACAAAAATAAGATATTTAATGTTCAAACTGATAAACTTTATTGTTTTTTTTTTTTTTTAATATACACTCATTCTGAATGTGAATACTCATGTAGTTTTTCACAAAATGGTGAACCTCACCCCAATCTTGCTTGGGAACAACTGGGACTTACCAGTTAACCTGTTTACCTGTAGAATTTTCCAAACGGGTATTTTTAGAGCATTCCACAAGTTCCCAGTCTTTTGCTGCCCCTGTCCCAACTTTTTTGGAACATGTTGCAGGCATCAAATTTAGAATGAGTGTACATTAAATGTCCTGTCTTTATACTGTATTCAGTTGAGTATAGGTCAAAAACAAATTTCAAATCATTGCATTCTGTTTTTATTTACATTTTACACAGCATCCTAACTTTTTTGGAATTGGGGTCGTACTTTATGACACTGGGATACTCAGAAAACCTACCATGACAATCCTGAAAGGATATAACCAGACGCTTTTGTTTGGTGACCCAGATTAGAGACTTGATATCACCTCCACCGCTCCTTTTGTTGTTGCTGAAGTAGAGGTTAAGAGCGTCTTCTGGAAGATTGCTCATATCCCCCTGTACCAGAACTGAATCTGTGAGCTCTAAATGAGAGGCTTCAATCTCCATACCCTGCAGGTTTCTGGCTACACACTTCTCAACAAAAGATTTTGACTCTAGAAAAATAAAAATGAAAAATTATGTTAATTTCTTCCTTGATTTAATTCAATTATAATGGCCAAGGTATTCTGTTGAATTTCTCATAACCCTCTGAGACCACATATCTTTATATGAGGACATTAGACATTCAGAGGACAATTCAGCATCCCTGTGCTCTATTGATTGGTTCTACCTTGAGAAAAGCTATGTCTTTAAACAAAGACATATGGTCTTGTCATCTAATATTATCAGGAGCACAATCCGACTCTTGGATTTAAAAGCTGAGATGGTAACATCTACCATCTATGTAATGGCTACATTAGTTTCATTTATTCATTTTCTTTCCACAGGTTCTGGGTGTGACCTGGATATATCTCTAACCAGAACCAAACAAGGGGGAATCTTTTTTAAGGTAGTCAACAAGCTCCTCTGAAATTTGAGGAGCAGCACCTCTACTCTGATGGTCTCCCAAATCGCTGAGCTCCTCACCCTCATCATAGAGACAAAGCCCAGAAATCCTGCGACAAAACCTCATTTACTCATGACCTTATTCTTTCAATTATCAAAAATTCATGATAATAGATGAGAATAGGGACTTATAATGATTGGTAAACAGAGAGCGTCAATCACAAACTGCGTTCCTGCATTACCACAAGCTAGTACAGTGACTGTAACACTGACAAATGATTCCCACAATCTCTCTTCACATCACTTGTGAATAAGATCCCAAGATACTTAAACTTCTTCACCAGGGGGTAAGGTCTGTCCCCACAGTTAAAGGGACAGTTCCCTGATCATTAATTGAATGGAAACAGAGCAGAATTTGGTAAAACTAATAGAAAACTCTTTATTTTGATTCCTGAACTCACCGATGTCATTCTTGAAGGTGACCACAATTCTCTCATCATCTACTATCTCCCAGGTGTGTGCTGCCTTTTGACTGCAGCTCCCAATGAACATGGAAATTAATTTGCATTTGCAGGTGTCTTTGAACCCAGTTAAGATGAAACGCCGAGGGTCCCACTGCTCTGCAACAGCTGCTTCTTTATACAACTCCACTGTCAGATTGAGCTCGTGTTTCTCCTGGGCCAGAATATTCAACAAATCTAAAGAACAGCATCAATATTTTTAGGGTTGGTGGTGTATTGTTGTCCTTATAATTCATTTTTCATTGTATTTCATTGTATGTGATTCATAATTTCTTACTTCCTTTTAGTGCACAAAACTAGAGTGATCTTAAGCAACAGAAGGTTTTTGACGACTCTGTTGAAGATATAAATAGATAAAATTTACCCGACTGATCGGCTACTTTTAGGATCCACTTGTTTTTTCCATGTTTTGTGATTTCAGCCTTGTCTGTAAACTGTTCAAAGTACATTGTAAGAATATCTTTATCAACTGTCTCCATGGTGCTGATAAGCAGCTTGTTGGTTTTTGAGTCCTCTTCTTTTCCTGAGACACACAAATCATTTCATGACAGACTTATTTAGAAGCTGACTTTTACAGCCTTTCTGTAACACATCATTAAACGTTACATATTCTGAAGTGTGTTGCAGTACCTTTTTCAGTTTTGGAGCCAGACTTCTTATATTACATATAAAATACCAAAAGATACAAAAAAAAAAAAAAAGATTAGGCTTCTTAATCACATGATGAGCCTATTGACTAAATAAGTATAATTGCCTAGATAACAAGAATACAGAATCACTTCCTCATCGTTCACACTTATCAGCAGATCATAACATTCCTTTAAAGTCCTGCAGGGTAAAGTGCAAGCAGGCCTAACCGGAATAACAAGCTAATAGCTTTGGAAGACTAAGAGCAGCCGAGAAAAGACACCAGTTATTAGAAACAGTGTGATAAAAAAAAAATCCAACCCTCACCTGTACACTTGTAGTGGCTTGCGTAGATCTGACGTGTTCAAGATTTTCTATCTTTGGTCTTGGTAAAAGAGGCGGTTTAACCTTTACTGTCTTGGGATTCAAGAGTTTCACTGTCAATTCAACAACTCCCAGGGCTTTGAAATCAATTTTGTGCACACCTTGTTTAAGGACATTGTTTAACTCTGGAGTTAAAAGAAAGAAAGAAAGGCATTTATATTTTCTCCCAAACTAAAACAAAGTAAAAGCATAGTAAAAGTACAAATAGGAAACATAATTATAGACATAATTATTTACTGTTTTACCATTTCTAAACCATTAATTTCTACATTTATAACCAGAAAGTAACTGTAACAAATTAACTGATGTTTGTTTAAATGTAATTTAACTAAACAGTGCTGAGTTTCCCCAAAAGCATTGTCGCACAAAGATCATCACTAAATGGTAGAGCGAGTAGCACAATGAACACTCTCTCTCTCCTAGTTAAGATGCTCTTAGCATTAAGAGGCTTTTGGGAAACCCACCACAGTCTGTATAAATCTGAGTATACAGTAGGTTCTCATTATATTTTAAGTGCATACAAAGCAGAATTTTTATGTCTATATTCATACATTTTCTGTTCATACATACATAAATGTGCAGTTTTTATAAAATGGTCATACATATTCCATCCAGGACTAAAAATGAGAACTCATACTGTAAATTAGCAAACATTTAATTATGTCATGCTGCTAAAAGTTTATGGACGGAACTCGGTCACTGGGTCACTCTTCGGTTTCACTTAAGTCCTGAAATGACCAAGAATATACTTCATATTGTGAATTAACTTTTACTCATGAATGGAATACATACTGATTAACTGTCAATGTTTAAACAATAAAGAATGGAAGGGCACTCGCCAAAGCTACTTAATATTAGATTACATCAGTACATTACAGGTATTTAGCAGACACTCTTATCCAGAGCAATGTACAGCATACCCAGAGCAGCCTGGGGAGCAATTGGGGGTTAGGTTCCTTGCTCAAGGGTACTTCAGCCATTCCGGCAGGTCCAGGGAATCACACCAATAACCTTCTGGTCTCAAAGCTGCTTCTCTGACCTTTTCGCCATGACTTCCCCCATCAAACTCAAATCATTCGAACCTAGGATAATACTAAAGTTGTACACCAAATTTAATCAAAATCCATTCACTATTTTTTTAGGCTACGTTGGGAACAGATTAAAAAGATCCTGGATCCACATCCGCATCAAAATATAATGAACTGTTCTGTGGTCAATGGTCCACCTTTTTTCAAAATTTCATCAAAATCCATTAACTAAATTTTGAGTTATGTTGGGGAAAAAAACAAAACAAAACTGGATCTGCATACACAGCAAATTTTATAGTGTTAAATCAACTCTGAGAGAGTCAGTTTTAACACTATGCTGGTGTTTATTTTGTCCCAATCTCTGACGTGTTGATTTAACACTTCCTAAGTACACAGTTGACTCCTTCACAGTTAAATCAACATTTTACAGTGTGATTTCAACTCTGTATTTTAACACTGGGAAATTAATTCTGAGAATTTTGCTGTGTACATATCTGGATTTGCATCAAAATCTAATCAACTGTTCCTTGGCCCATGGTTCACATTTCCTCAAAATTTCATCAAAATTAATTTGCTACTTTTTGATGTACATTGAGAAAAAACAAACAAACAAACAAGCAAGCAAACAAAAAATCCTGAACCCACATACACATCCATATTTGCCTCAAAATCTAATGGCTTGGGGGAAGCCATTGCCTAAAGTTTAGAGAAGCAACTTTGGGTTCGATTCCTTGGACCAGCAGGAATGGCTGAAGTGAAGAACCTAACCCCTAACTGCTTCCCAGGCTGCCCACTGCTGTAGGTATATCAGGGGTCCCATATCCTGTTGTATGTCTCTCTGGATAAGAGCATCTGCTAAATGCCTGTAATGTAATACCTGGATCCATATAGATCTCTGGATTTCCATCAAAATAGGGTGGTGTAGTGGTTAGCATGGTCGCCTTACAGCAAGAAGGTTCTGGGTTCGAGCCCAGTGGCCGGTGGGGGCCTTTCTGCGTGGAGTTTGCATGTTCTCCCCGTGTCTGCGTGGGTTTCCTCCGAGTGCTCCGGTTTTCCCAACAGTCCAAAGACATGCAGTTAGGTTAATATGGGACGGCCTTGGGCTGAGGTGCCCTTGAGCGAGGCACCTAACTGTAGCAAGGTGCTGTCGCATGGCTGCCCACTGCTCTGGGTATGTGTGTGTTCACTGCTTCAGATGGGTTAAATGCAGAGAGGAATTTCACAAG
>JAOEHJ010000028.1:19124965-19137872 GCA_025447855.1 Potamarius usumacintae
GCAAAGCAACATGGTCCAGGGGGTCCATACTCTATGGTGTCTGGGCTGAGACTGATGAAAATGCTAGATTCGGCAACATTTTATACCCTATTGGGGACCATTCCATTGGCATTCTTGGTACACTAGAGACATTCATGTTACATTCTAAGCACATTCGAAGTACATTCTATTTGAGCTGCATTCTCTTTGAATTCTTAGATATTCGAAACATATTCGGCGGCTATTCCAGGAGCATTCTGACTGCATTTGAGGTGAATTCGTACAGCATTTGAGGCACCTTCCATTCGGGCAGCAATCGAACCGCGCTTGTCCGGCATTCGAAGTGCATTCTTAATATTCTTACTGCATTCTAACAACATTCTAGGTATTCCTACTCTGTTCCAACTACATTTGAACTGCATTCGAAAGCTAATACACCTGGAATGTGCAAGAATCATTTAAGGTGGGTTCGAAGTGCATCTAAGTATTCGAACAGCTTTCTTACAAAGCTGTAGGAATGTTGGTCAGTTTGAAATTCCTGCCCGAATGTGGCACAAATTTTGAAAAATTTTTCATTCCCGGTGGTTGTGCTTGATTGCTGCTAATTCCGAATAAGTGTGACGGGGGCTTTAGATTTGTTGAAACTGACAACAAAATCAGAGCATGCCAAAATCTTTAGTGTGCCAGAAAATACCCTCAGACCTCAGAGGGTTTTTTCCCCTGATATTTTCCCTGAGAATACACACAAAAAAGATGTTTTATGATAAATCTACCATGTTATAGTCAGAAAAGTATGAATTGTTGGCTTAAAGTGACCCAAGTCAATGTGCTGGTTCAGGAATCATTTAATCCACTCCCCTTTCTGAATTGTTTGAGCTGATACCCATCGCCATAGCTGGTATGCATCATCTTGTTTCAGTATATTTTATTTCCTAATGCAGGGCATCCTAACCACGTGTTAGTCTGTTTACAAACCACTTGGCAGCCAGTTTGGAAAGGTCACGTGAGGTCATGCATGGGTCAGAGGTCGTGACCGCGGAACCACAGCAAACATGGCAGATTGCCCAGCTCGAACAAAGACTTCTAAATCAAGACAAAATCACAACAATTTTAAGAAAGTATCTGACATTGTCAGAGGCAAAATGCACCAAAAAAGAGAGGGGAAAAAACATGGCAAACAGGCCATTTCCATGCCCAAGTGTAAACATTAGTGTGCAGTGTTTTCTAGCTCATTCTCCCTCACAGGCATGAGGTAGCGGGCAATACAGTGTGTGATTAAAGTAGCTAGGGGTTATTCTAGCTCCATAGGGTACTATTCATCTTTGTAATACATCAACCTGTGTCACCTTGAAAGGTGCAGCACTTAGCTACTGTCAGTAACGGTGCGGAAAACACAAGTTCGGAGCAGCCTCCAAACATGGCCGTTCCGGACTACAATTCCCAAAAGTCACAGTGCCCTCTGTCGCCTGACTATTAATTACACCTCTCTCTCATCCGGCAATCACCTAGCACGTCTATTATATAGTCAGCTCTCACTTCCCCACTTTGCGACGTATCATCTAGTACCCCCGTGTCTAACTTTACCGAGCTGTTTGTTTTCTACCTGATTTTCAGATTACAACCCATGTTTACATTTCTCCTCGACTTTATCTTTTGCCCACTCTCTGTTGCATTGTTCACTGATCGACTAACCCTTGCTCGTTTCCAGACTATGATCCCTGTTCAACGATTCATCTCAGCGTGCTGTTTGCGAAGCTCCCAGTCTCCCTTACACCTGCATCTGTAAGTGCCTGCACTCTGACAGGATGTTTCGTCTCACGATGGATGCAGCAGAGGAGTCAAAGCAGACTACACTCAATGCTCAAGGGCGCTTGTTAGGTGAACATCAGCAGATGCTTACCAACCTCAACACCAGGATGGCAAGCTTGCTGCTGTAATGTTGTAGGCCCTTCTAACATGCCCTGCATCTCCTGCTGGCACAGCTCAGCTCATTCCTCTTCCTGAAAAATTCTCAGGTGAAGTGTCACAATGCAAGGGATTTCTGCTTCAATGCTCCCTATACTTCTCTTCACTCTCCGGGGTTTATGATGAGCAAAAGATTGCTAAATTTCTCGCTCACAGGAAAAGCTCTACAGTGGGCCAGCACTGTGCAGGGGCATGGTGAGGATCACACCATGTCCTATGAGCAATTCCTTGAACTGTTTAAATGGGTTTTTGACCACAAACCTGAGGAAATAGAGGTCAGTGAAAATCTCCTCACTATCAAACAAGGAGACAGAAGAGTCACAGAGTATGCACTGGAATTTCGCACTGTAGCTGCTGGTAGCAGGTGGAACGAACCCGCATTAAAGGTCACATTCCACCAAGGGTCATGTCCAGAAGTGCTGAGCAAACTGGCTTGCCGAGATGAACATTTTTATTCCTTGACACCCTCATCGACTTAACCATCTGTCTGGACCACCTAATCTAGAGCAGGCCCTCGCTGCAACCCTCAACATTGCTTTCCATAGACACTCCAACTCCAATGGAGGTCTCTCGCACACCTTTGCAATGATCAGAGAGAGAAAGAAGACGGTGAGGGCTATGCTTTTATTGTGGTGATGCCAGCTATATCATTGCCAAATGCCCAGTCCACCCACATAGGGGAGCTACTGCCCACCAAGTCAACGAGCAACCCGACCCAGTGAGTTCTGTAACCAGTCCTGCAACATGATCTTTCAAATGATCTGTACTATTGATTCTGCCAGATTCTACTCATGTCCTCTCTGCACTTACAGACTCAGGGTCTGAGGGTAATCTCATCAACAGCTCAATCATCCACCAACTCAACCTGCCCACTGACACCCTGCAAAGACCCATTAAAATAAGAACTATTGATGGGGGGGCCCACTGGAGAGGGTTTGATCACTACTCACACCACTCCTCTCCAGATTCAGGTGGGGGCCCTCCACTCCGAGCATATCTTATTGTTCATCACCCAAACTGCTAACCACAATATCATTCTAGGGTACCCTTGGCTTCAACTCCATGACCCCTTAATTTCCTGGCAGCAGAAGGGCATCATTCAGTGGTCATCAGCCTGTTTCAAGAATTGTTTACAAAGCCCTCAGCTAGCCATCTTGTCCACATCCATGGCGAGTCCCCTACCCAAGTCCCTTGAGAACATTCTGGCCTGTTACCTGGACCTGAAGGAGGTTTTCAGTAAAGGTAAAGCTTGTGGCTTACCCCCTCATTGCTCCTATGATTGTGCCATTGACCTCCTCCTGGGCATGAATCCACCCTGTAATCGAATCTATCCATTGTCCCTAAAGGAGCAAGCTGCCATGGAAGAATATGTTCAAGAGGCACTAAAGCAAGGGTATATCAGACCATCTACCTCTCCAGCATCTGCAGACTTCTTCATGGAAAAGAAAGGAGGAGGTCTCCAACCCTGTACTGATTACTGAGGACTAAATCAAATCAGCGTGAAATATCCCTATCCACTCCTTCTGGTGCCCACTGCCTTGGAACAATTAAGATCAGCAAAGATTATTTTCAAAGCTGGACCTCCACAGTCCATACAACGTGGTAAGAATCTGAGAAGTGGATGAATGGAAAATGGCTTTTTGCACCACCACTGGCCATTTTAAGTACCTGGTGATGCCTTATGGCCCTCCTTCGGCTCCAAGCATTTTCCAGTGTCTGATTAATGATGTTTTAAGGGACATGTTGGGTAAATTTGTCATTGCCTACATTGACGACATTTTGATTTACTCCCCAGACAAGGAAAGCCATTTCGAACATGTCAGGTCAGTACTATTATGTCTGCTCGAGAACCACCTCTTTGTCAAAGCTGAGAAATGCCAATTTCATGTCAGCCAGATCTCCTTCCTTGGATATATAATCAGTTCTGAGGGAGTAAGCATGGACCAGGCAAAGGTCTCAGCCATCACATCTTGGCCTACACCCATATCCGTCAAGGAATTGCAACACTTTTTGGGCTTTGCAAATTTTTACTGCTGCTTCATTCAAGGCTTCAGTACGATCATCACTCCCTTAACATCTCTGTTAAAGAATGCTCCCTGATGTCTCCAATGGAACCCAGCAGCTGAGGGGGCTTTCAACCAGCTCAAGCCAGCATTTACTTCTGCTCCCATCTTACAACATCCTGACCCTACCAATCTGTTCATTGTAGAGGTAGCTGTGTCAGAGACAGAAGTCAGAGGGTTGCTCTCACACCCCTGGGCCCACACTTCCCCCACTACAGGTCATCCCAGCAGTCATCGCACATATCAGCTTATCAGGAGCAAATATTGGTGAGAGAACATGATGCCGGACATTAATCAGTTTGTCTCCTCCTGTTCAGTATGTGCACAGGCCAAGGTACCACGTGCCCCACTGGCTGAAAAATTATGCCCTCTCCCAGTGCGTCAGAGACCCTGGTCACATAATAGACTTTATCACAGATCTACCACAATCACAGGGCAACAGAGTCATTTTGGTAATCATAGACAGATTTTCTAAAGCTCTATGATTTCTCATTACCTGGCCTACCTACCACTTTTCAGACCACTGAAATGATCTTCAATCATGTCTTCCACTATTTTGGTATTCCCGAGGATACTGTAAGTGACCGGGGTCCTCAATTCATTTCCAGATTTTGGTCCAGCTTTATGGACAGTTAGGTGTATCAATAAGCCTCATGTCTGGCTACCACCCACAGTCCAATGGCCAGGTGGAATGGGCTAACCAGGAGGTGGGGTGTTTCCTGAGAATTTTTTGCATGAGAAACCAGAAGGATTGGGTACAGTTTCTCCCCTGAGCCGAGTATGCACAGCACTCACTTAAACACTCCTCAACTCAGTTAACACCGTTCTAGTGCATACTTGGCTATCAGCCCCCCTTGTTCCCTTGGGACGACACACCCACCCAGTTACCTGCAGTTGATGCCTGGTTCCAGAAAAGACAGCAGATGTCGGAGGAGATTCACCAGAGGGTGGAAGCAGTAAATGGCAAATACAAACAATACACAGATAAACACAGAAGTGAGAACCCAGAATGCACTCCAGGAGATCAGGTATGGGTCTCTACAAGGGACTTAAGGGAGTCATACATATGCAAGAAACTGCAAGCTCATTACATTGGCCCGTATAAGGTATTGTGCAGGATAAACAAGGTATCCTGCAGGCTAGAACTCCCACCTCACAGCAGAATGGCACCTACCTTCCATGTCTCCTGCCTTAAACCAGCCATATAAGGTCCCCTAGCCATGGACACTCCCACCCAAGACCCCTCCACCCCTGGCCATCGAGGGCAAACCATCTACCAGTTAAATGAAATCCTAAACTCCCGCCGCAGACAGGGGCAACTAGAATACCTGGTAGATTGGGAGGGTGTGGTGGAAAAACCTCAAGGCTGTTAAGAAAAAGCAGACAGAAATACGAGATATTTATTATACCTTTGCAAAACTAGGCTTTCAAGTGAATCACAAAGCATTTCACTCAGAGAAGTGCCCTCTTTATTCATACACTGTTTTATACAGGTTAGCCTGACTGACATATCAGATGTTCCCCTGTTATCTCCTTTCATGGTCAGGGGCATCTTCTCTTCTACCTCTGCACATAGACACACTTAAGATAACCTTGTAGGATAGAACAGTGTAACACAACGTGGGAGTTCTGTCAATAACGGCACAGAAAACACGAGTTCGGAGCAGCTTCCAAACATGGCCGCTCAAGTCCCAAGAGTCACAGCACCCTCTGTCACCTGACTATTAATTACACCTCTCTCATCCGGCAATCACCTAGCACATCTATATATACTCAGCTTTCACTTTCCCACTTCGCAAAGTATCGTCTCGTACCCCTGTGTCTAACTTTACTGAGCCATTTGTTTTCTGCCTGATTTTCAGTTTACATTTCTCCTTGACTTCATCTTTTGCCCGCTCTCCATTGTGTTGTTCACTGATCGACTGACCCTTGCTCATTTCCAGACTATGATTCCTGCTCGACGATTCAGCTCAGTGTGCTGTTTGCGAAGCTCCCGGTCTCCCCTGTGCCTGCATCCACAAGTGCCTGCACTCTGACAGCTACACTGCTAGCTCAAACTTGAAATTTTCTTTACCAAACATGATGGTGCAAATAAATTGCTGAAGTCAAGCATTTTATAGTTATAAATGCAAGTCATATACAAACCCCATTTCCAGAAAACCTCAGATATTTTCCAAAAGGCAAAAAAACAAAAATCTGTGATTTGTTAATTCACACAAACCTTTACTTAAACAAAAGTATAAAGAAAAGATTTCAATAGTTTTACTGACCAACTTAATTGTATTTTGTAAATATAAACAAAGTTAGAATTTGATTCCTACAACACAATAAAAAAAAGCTGGGACAGAGGCAAAATAAGATTGAAAAGTTTATAGGATATTCAAGTTACACCATTTTGGAAGATTCCACAGGTTAATTGATAACAGGTGAGGGTATCATGATTGGGTATAAAAGGAGCGTGCACTAAAGGCTCAGTCTTTGCAAGCAAGGATGGGTCATGGCTCACTCCTTTCTGACAAAATTTGTGAGAGAATTGTTAGTCAATTCAAAAAGAATATTTATCAAAGCAAGATTGCAGAGAATTTAGTTTTTTTCAAAGTATATAATATTGTGAAAGGCAGCATGGTGGTGTAGTGGTTAGCACTGTCGCCTCATAGCAAGAAAGTTCTGGGTTCAAGCCCAGCAGCTGATGGGGGCCTTTCTGTGTGGAGTTTGCATGTTCTCCTCGTGTCTGCATGAGTTTCCTTCGGGTGCTCCAGTTTTCCCCACAGTCCAAAGATATGCAGGTTAGGCTAATTGGTGACTCTAAATTGACCATAGGTGTGAATGGCTGTGAAGCTGTGACAGGCCTAGCAAGCTGGCGGTAGTGTGTGTGCTCTTGATAGACGCAGACAGCCTTATAAAAGGCGGGCAACTGACAGGCCAATCGCCCTATAGGGTGTCAGGATGAAATAATATTGTGAAAAGATTCAGGGATTTTGGTGATATCTCAAAGCATAAAGGGCAAGGTCGGAAACCACTGTTGAATGTGCATGACCTTCGAGCCCTCAGGTGGCACTGCCTGAGAATCCGTCATGCTAATGTGACAAATATAGCGACATGGGGTTGGCAGTACTTCAGAAAACCATTGTCACTTAAAACAGTCCATTGCTGCATCCCGGAATGCAACCTGAAACTGTGTTACAGAAGGGGGAAGCCATTCATCAATTCTATACAGAAATGCCGCTGACTTCTCTGGGCCCAAGCTCATCTCAGCTGGTCCAAAACACAGTGGAAACATGTGCTGTGGTCAGATGAGTCCACATTTCAGCTTGTTCTCAGAAAAACTGGATGTTGAGTTCTCAGTGCCAAAGGTGAAAACGACCATCCAGTTTGTTATCAGAGAAAGGTACAAAAGCCAGCATTTGAGATGGTATGAGGGGTATCAGTGCCCCTGGCATGGGTGAGTTGCATGTGTGTGAAGGCACCATTGACGCAGTGGTGTATATTGGGATTTTTGAGAAACATATGTTACGGTCAAGGCAATGTCTTGCCCCAGGAAGTTCATGCTTATTTCAGCAGGACAATGCCAGGCCTCATTCTGCACGGGCTACAACAGTGTGGCTTTGTAGACATAAAGTGTGTGTGCTTGACTGGCCTGCTGACAGTCCAGATCTGTCTCCTATTGAGAATGTATGGTGCATCATGAAGAGGAAGATCAAACAAAGGCGACCACGGGCTGTTCAGCAGCTAAAGTCTTGTATCAAGCAAGAATGGACAAAAATTCCAATTGCAAAACTGCAACAATTAGTATCCTCAGTTCCCATGTGATTAAAAAATGTTAATTAAAGGAAAGGTGATGTAATAAAATGGTAATAATGCCTCTGTCCCAACTTATTTGAGTGTGTTGCAGGCATCAAATTCTAACTTTGTTTATATTCACAAAATATAATTAAGTTGGTCAGTAAAACTATTGAAAATCTTTTTTTTTGTACTTTTGTTATTTAAATAAAGCTTCACTTTAATTAACAAATCATAGATTTTGTTTTTATTACATTTTGGAAAATAGCCCAACTTTTCTGCAAATGGGGTTTCTAAATCTGTACCTTTTTTCAGAAATTATAGTCTATAGATAATGAAAAAAAAAAACCTTTGAAACCATCTGTTTTAAATATTTTAAGATGGCTAGCATTTTCATGTTCCTCATTTTCTTTAACCAACTCTACTTCTACTTCTGGTATGTGGGTCAAAAGTGACTTAATTTCAAAGACTCTGTACTTGAATATCACACTGAACGTATGCTATCAAGTGGAATCACTCCTCCCTCAGTCATCTTTGAGCGTGTCAGTTCTGAGTTTGTTGTCATTGCCACTTTGATTCTACCAGCTCATGTTACTGTGGTGCATCGGCCGTAAAATGCTGCTTCACAGCTCTAGCAGGGTCCTGGGTTTGAGCCTGGGCTTGGATTACTGTCTCTATGGATTTTTAGATTATTTTACCCATGTTTCTATTGGGTTTCTCTGGGTTCTTTAGTTTCCTTCCACCTCCTAAACACATGTAGGTGGACTGGTGACTCTAAATTCCTCCAAGGTGTGAAAAAGTGTGAAAGTCTACTTGCATGGTGCCATGGTGTATTCCTACCTTAGATCTAGTGTACCAGGGATAGGCATTGGATCCACCATGATCTTGATTAGGATATAATGGTTACTGAAGATGAATAGATAATGAAAATCATTTCATGCTGAAAGACTAAGGGTAACTGATGGAAGGATCAATGACATGGATCAGACATTCCTGATAAGACATATCTCAACTTATAGACCAATAGAGGTGTCCATTAATGAAACAAGACATTGGAAGTCCAATGCTTTTTAATCCATCATGTATTTGTCAATTACAAGGACATTTTCCAATTGCAAAACTGATTATACCCAAAAAAAAGGAAATTTTCATGGATGGGTTGGGTTTGACTGTGAGGGAGATCCTTGACCAGTGAAGGAAAGATTTTGTAATCATTGAAGGAAATGTTTTTCCAGACAAAGTCTGGACCTCAGCGTCTCAGTAGCTACAACAACTCATCCACAGGTTTAACCAGTATGCTGATTAATGACAATCACTTGCCTAGGAAATTTACCATACCATATTAAATGCTTCAAAAAACATGATTCATAAGACATAGGTGGATTGATAAATACAGTCTCAAAACCTTTCCACATATCACTTCTGGATTCTGAATTAGGACAGCCAGAATGTGCCTCAGATAGGGACAAGCATTTACCAGTTCAGATTAGGTGCGTTGCATCCAACATCATGTCTGCCTCATTAGATATGTAAGACATGAAGTGGTGGTCAGTTAAGTCCACTGTTCACAAAGCATTACTATCACTGGGGCACCTTACTAGTTGTTAAAACACCCTATGCTTGCATTGTTTGGGGCTGTTCAAATCAAATAAACAAGGGAACTGATAAAAGTTTCTTACAGGTTCACCATGAAGTGATAAAAATGAGTGAAAGAGCAAAGGATGTTACCAAAAGACAAGAAAGGTGTCTCTTGAACCTTTCACTGTGATTGAAGGGAGCAGAGTTGAAGAATGCTCGAGTTTGCAGTGATCACTTCGTAAAAGATTTGTAAATTCCTCTGATTTATTTCCTTTGGATTCACAAATGACTTTTCTCATGATTTTCCATTATTTCATGTTGTTTTGAATTTCAGGAGACATTTATGTTCTCCGGTGTGTTTTTGTTTACTGTTTGATCATGTTTGCTATATTTTAAACTAATGCATATGTTTTCACTTTATTTATCAAGATGTCCTAGCAATCTTTACAAAAGCAGAGCTCACAAGTTAACAACGAGTGAAATGCTTACCCGGCCATACAGTTATACTGAGCCATAATAACTTCTCTGTCCTGTTTTACCAATACCCAGGTCTTTAAAGGGGTTTCTGTGGATCTTTGTGAATAATTTACCTGGAAGAGAAGAGCAGGGAGGATTGAGAATCAAGCAGCTCTGGTTTGTTTACACCCAATATTAAAACTTGTAGTGTCTAGCAACCATCGCAAAGACACACAAAAAGCCCAGAAATGTCTACTTACCTGGACACAAACTGAACAGGATTTATCTTGTTGTGTCTTGATCCCCAGATCTTTAACCTAGCCACATATAAAAAGTTGTATGCCTCCATGCTCTTCCAGGCTTTCATCTGTTTGTCTGTGTCAAATGAGGTCTGCAGCACCAGGTAGTTTGAGATGTCGGGGAACTCAATGGCTGGATAATTTTCCAACTCATAGAAAAAAATCCTTCTTTGCTAACATGTAAGGATCTATCCCATTTCAAGGAGCAACTTTCTGAAGGTATCTTGACCGTGCATTGGCTTCTAAACTGCGAAAATAGTTGGGGATGGTTTCACTAGCTGTTTGCATAATGGCAGCCAAATTGGTTTGTCTGACCTCCACTTCATTCACTGGAAGTAAACTCGCAAGCAAAAGTCATGTGACTGAATACAACCTATACAGACCTGAAGATTCATAGCAGTCTGAGAGTAGGTAGGACTGCAAAAACTGTGCACAGCAACCATCAGTGGTTAGCACTGTCACCTCACAGCAAGAAGGTTCTGGGTTCAAACCTTGTGGCTGACTGGGTAAAGTTCACATGTTCTCCCCATGCCTGTGTGGGTTTCCTCCAGTTTCTTCCCACAGTACTGGCTGCTCTAAATTGCCCATAGGTGTGAATGTGAATGGTTGTTTGTCTCCATGTTAGCCCTGTGATAGTTTGGTGACTTGTCCAGGGTGTACCCTGCCTCTTGCCTAAAGTCAGCTGGGATTGGCTTCTACAGTGACCATGATGGATAAGCAGTATAAATAATGGAGGGATAGATGGATGGATGGATGGATGGATATACTATACTCCTATCCTAAAGGTCCACAATCTTAAGCATGAATAAAATACATTTTCATGGCATTTAGTATGCCCCATGGATGCCTCCCAGGGGAGGTTCTCTGGGCATGCCCCACTGGGAGGAGACCCTGGGGCAGACCCAGGACACACTGGAGAGATTACATCTCTCGGCTGGCCTGGGAATGCCTCAGTATTCCCCCGGAAGAGCTGGTGGAGGTGGCCAGGGAGAGGGAAGTCTGGGCAGCTCTGCTTAGGCTGCTCAACCTGGGCCCGGATAAGTGGCAGAAGATGGATGGATGATAAAGAAGAAATTGATAGAGTAACATTGACAAACCATTTAGCCATATTTTTGTTCTGTGAATGGAAATTGGAAATGGATCCTGAAGAAGCCACACTCACTGAAAGCCCATCAGCTAGTTTTCTGCTCCTTGGGTCCCACAGTGATTTGTCCCTTTTATGTTCATCTGATGAGCTTTCATATCTCAAGTTATTTTCATGAAAAATGTCTCATTTGACATGTCTACTGATGTTAACACACCAAGAGTCAGGATTTCAGTTCACTGTTGCTAGAAATGAAACAAGAGAGTGATCCACACAGTTTAACATCCCAGTGCAGTTATAGTAAATAGAAGCACTCTTGGAATGCTACACAACCAGTCAGATTAGTAAACCAGAACCAACTTCTGCATTTATTTAAAAAAAATAAATAAGATATCCAGATGACAAAATAAATCTGATCTTGCTGAGCTTCACCTCACAAACCCAAGTCATTAAAACATTAACAGTTAAGCAAAAACAGGAGAAAAAAAAAAAAGTCAACAGAAGAGTACATTATGATACTCATTCGTGTTGATTTATAGAATCAAAACAAGGTTTGCAGTACCTTAGAGTATTTAATTGCACCTGGCATGTGAGGATAATGCAAGAATATTGTTTAGCAGATTAACAGGATTCCTTTGGCAAAACAATTCAGTTTTTGTCCTTGAGCGTAGCCTTGCCAGTGACGGCCTCGGGGTTTTAAAAATCCATCCGTGTGTAAACAAAATCCATGCCAAACACTCTGTACACACAAAAACACGATGTTTTCCTTTGCTTACCTTCTCACCTAACATTAATAGCTTCAAGAAAAAGTTTGTGTACACAAGTATGAAATATAACTAGAATGAGTGCGCGCAGTGTATGGTGGGATGCATGTTGATCCTGAAGTCAAGACTGCTGGCTCAAAGTGGCCGAGTTAAGGGTTTCTGACATTAAGATTACTGGAATATGGCTTACTGTAATTAGGGATTGTGCTCGAGATGAAGGTTACTGTGACAGGACTACCAAGTGTTATTCGGGTTAACTTCACTGAAAGTAGGTTTAGGGTAACCATGGTTAAAGGTTAGAGTTATTGAAGTTGGGTTCAAGTGTAGGTATTGCTTTTTTTTTTTTTTTTTAAAGTTTCAGTAATACACAAGGCAGTGTAAATACTCTTCAAAGAGTAAAAAAGTGCGAGAGACTCAGACTGATCTACCCACAGGGATGGGTATGAGGTGTGTGTGTGTTGGGGGGTTTGCTCCAGAATAATGGTTAAGTAATAATTGGTTATCAACCTGATAACAGTGGTAGCTTAATTTCACGCATCACCATACGCTGTTATATAATTAACAGAAACCCTGCTGTGTGGGAAAAGCCTGGGTGCTCCTCAGTCTTACCAGTTCAAGTTTAAGGAGACCATAACATACAGCCACTCATTACATCGTAAACCCTGACAGGAATCAGGACTCACACGAAGCACACTTGATACACATCTACTGAGGAGAGTGTTAATGTGACAGGGTTTTGATTTGGAATTATATTCCCATTACAAACAATGGAGAAAGTGAGGAACCACTGAAAGGGAAAATGGAAACTGGGACTCTAGAGAAGCATTGTGGGTAATTTTCACTCCAGTAGGTAATTAGCATCAACATGCAGTGTTTGACACAAACCCTAGTGCTGAGAAGATTAATAATCCTGTTCATTTGGATAAAATTGTGTCATTT
>JAOEHJ010000028.1:19803270-19814657 GCA_025447855.1 Potamarius usumacintae
GACCGACACTAAAGGGTAGTTGTGAACATCCCCGTGCACACACAACACCTTCACCAATTGTGCTCTCCCCAATGCCTTGTCTTGCACCAGGCTTTGGTGGATTGAGGTCTGATTACAGCCGGAGTCCACCAAAGCCTGATACGTATCCCCTTGGACACTCACCGGTATGCGATACGCTCCGGCCCAATCGAGGGCGGTTCCTGGCGTGTCGGAGATCCGGACCATTACAGAGCATTGATGCTGGAGGTGCCCCGGCTCCCCGCAGCGCCAGCAAACTGGCCCAGGCTTTTTCTCTGCACTGGCGCTCTGGGGCTCACTCACCTGAGGGGGGAGAGAGACAGACACTGAAGCGGGAAACGGGAGGGCACCGCGGGTGCGGCGGGGCGGCTGGGGTGGAGCTGTCCCCCGCCTCCGCGGTGGGGGAATGGGGCAAGGATGAGACACAGAAGGGGAGGGGGAGAGAAAGAGAGGAGAGAGGAGAAGCGGAGATCTGCGATCCTGCCGTGGGAACAGCCGCCAAATGTTCCTCCGCCAACTCAATGGCCTGATCCAGCGACGCCGGGCGATGGCACTGGACCCACTTCCTTCGGGAAGCCGGACAATGAACTGCTCCAGTGCCAACAGATCGACGATTCCCTCGGCATCACGGTTGTCAGCCCTCAGCCACTGCCGGCAGGCGTCCCGGAGTTGCTGGCCAAATGCGAACGGCCAGCCGACCTCCTTTAGGCGTAGAGCGCGGAAGCGCCGGTGTTGTTGTTCGGGGGTGCGCCCCACACGCTGGAGGACGGCCCAGCGCAGGTCTGCACAGGCCAGCTGGCTGTCGGCGGGGAGCTGTAGTGCGGCCAGCTGCGCCTCGCCCGTTAGCAGGGGGAGGAGGCGCGCCGCGCGTTGTTCCACCGGCCAGCCCCAGGCCTCTGCTGCTTGTTCAAATAGCACAAGGAAGGCCTCGGGGTGGTCGTGTGGGCCCATCTTCGTTAGGGTGAGGTGGGTTGGGCCCGCAGCGGTGGAGGTGGTGGACCCCGCCGACTCGAGGAGGTGCCGGAACGCCTGACGATCTTCCTGTTGCGCCAGCACCAGGGCCTCGAACCGTTGCTCTTGCTCCTTTCGGAGGGCGAGCAGCGCCTGGTGCTGGCTCTGTTGGGCCGTGGCGAGGGCGTGGATCAGGTCTGCGAAGGGGGAGGACTCCATGGGGCTGTTCTCCTCTGTGCTCCTCCTGGGTTTCGGCACCACTGTAGAACTTTGAGCGGGTGGGTGGAGCACAGAAGTACGGCAGGCCAGAACGGAGTTTCCAAAAACTCTTTATTATAACACTTTTCAGCGTTTTCACTCTCCCAGACACTCCAACACACACACACACACACACACACACACACACACACACCCCCAGCCATCTGGTTGGGGAGAGGGCTCTCTTCCTCTGCTCTCTCTCTCCTTATTTTGGGCACGGTCACTGGGAAGACACACCAACACAGGTTAATTGACATCAGGTGTAGTGATTCTGCCACTTACCTACCCTGACTCCGCCCTCCGGTCACAGACCGACGCTTGACCATGCCCCCACTGCCACAACATGATATACATGAGAATGTATTTTGAGATGTTATTTGAGTAAATTTATTATTTCAAGATACTTTGTAAATATTTTGAGTCACTTAAAAAAAAAAGTGTGCTTCAGGGTTTCCAAAAGGAAAAAAAGACTGACACAAAGAACAATAATCTTTTCATCTGCAATATTTTATTAATGAACTGGAATAAAACAACAAACATAACCGATCAGGGCTGGGTTTCCCGATAATGTTGCACTTTAGGGTTTAAGAACAAGTTTAAAGATGCTCTTAATCAACGAACATTACCTCTGTATGTGGCTTTCCCAAACACACTCATAACAAGGACTTTTAAGAGCAATTTTACTCAGAGCTACCTTGCAACACGTGTCCTCGCTAAAGGCATTAGTAGTTGCTAAATCCAGTCGATGAGGTCACATGGCTTTTGTTTTTAACCAAAAACCAATTAAATATAAAGTGCTTAAAATATCTTAATATATTATATTGTGAGGTGCCACGGTGGTTAGCACTGTTGCCTCACAGCAAGAAGTTTCTGGGTTTGAGCCCAGTGGCCGACAAGGGCCTTTCTGTGTGGAGTCTGCATGTTCTCCACGTGTCTGCGTGGGTTTCCTCCGGGTGCTCCGGTCTCCCCCACAGTCCAAAGATATGCACGTAGGGCTAATCGGTGGCTCTAAATTGACCATAGGTGTGAATGTGAATCGTTGTTTGTCTCTATGCGTTAGCCCTGCAATGATTTAGCGATGTGTCCAGGGTGTACCCCGCCTCTCGCCCATAGTCAGCTGGGATAGGCTCCAGCTTGTCCGTGCCCCTACATAGGATAAGCAGTTACGGATGATGGATGGATATTGTATCATCATTAAGCATTACATATATAATACGGTAATTATTAATTGAAACTATTTTACATTTTTGAACAATAACATTTTTTATTCCAAGCATGTTTTTCAATTAAATGAACAAATGTTCACACGAAAGAATGAGCGAATAATAAGCTAAATAATTCAGTAAAATGTTTTCCCTTTGCCTGCTCATTTCACTGTTACCCAATCAAGAGCTTAAGGTCCCTTATAAATTGTCATACATCTGAGTGGTGTTTGGCATATGAAGGAGGTATCTATCCCATCATCTGCCTCCTCTCCACAGACAGCAGTGCCTCCCCACCCCTCATGGCTGGCCCCGCTGCCTCCTCATCCCCTGGACCCTCTCAACTAACCATTTCCCAGTCTACAGGCAGTCAAAGTACAGCTGGCCAAGAGTGTAAATGCAGCTGAAATCTGCTTAACTTCGAGAAGGAATGGCTCCAGTTGCTCCGAGGCCTGCATGACCAAAGGGAGTGGCACCATCAAGAATGGATAGCCATTAAACAGGCAGACCTGCTGGCCAGATAAGTGGAGCTTCAGAGTGACTTCGCTGGAGTGCATCCATGAATATTTCAATTGTTCTCCACAATGCCAAGTTGGCAATGTTTTGCCCTTATACATACAATGTTACAGGTGCAGCAGTTTGTCCAATTTATGACACTAAATTAGGTCTTAATTGCTGACCAATGGAGTTATTTTGATTAAAATGTGGCATTACCAATGTGACATTATGAAATTTCATTTAATACACACAAATCCACAACATTGAAATCTAGTCATAAATGTTATGCATATATTAATTTAATAATTAACTCGATGTACTTGCAACATACAAGAAAAAGAATTGAGTACGGGCAGCATATTCACCACCAGTTTCCACCCATTGATTGGAAGGGAGTCCCTCAGAGCTGCATGTACATTCTGTGTATTTGGCTGCGAGCGAAATCTTCACAGAGTGAACTAAAGTACTAATTTGGCTACAGCGGTGTTTGGGAAAACCATGTTAGCTTAAAAATGGTTCTTAAGAGACAGTTAAAGACGCTCTTAGCATTAAGAATCTTTCGGGAAACCCTCTCGTGATTCACTCTTACAGAGCACTGAAGTGGGAGGATTTTTAGAAAAGATTCTTAACCAAACACACGTAGGAATGGCAATAATTTATCTGTAAATGTGTGCGAGAAAGTGTGCAAGTGTGCGTTAGTGAGAGGGTCGGCAAATGACAGCTTTCCTCTTTCCCAGTCCAGCTTCACTCTGATCCTCTGGAGTTTCTGTGCTACTGAGAGGAGAGTGACCGACTGTGGTGTAGAACGTGCACTATATTCACCATCATAATACCCCACATACCAGATTCCATTTCTGGAGAATATGTCCCCCTTCCTCTGAACAGATGCTGTCATCACACCCACAATCCAGTATGTACAATCTCCAACTTCAACATCCCAGCAGTGTGTGCCTGAGTTAAAGCCCTCAGAACCTAGGATGCACCAATAGCTATCAAACCTCTCTGGATTATCAGGAAGTATCTGTTCCTCATCACTGAGTCTCACACTGGTCAGATCATCAGATACAATGAGTTCAGGATGAACAGTGTTGGGGTCCAGAGTTACAAGTGCTGAAACACACACACACACACACACACACACACACACACACACACACACACCTTTTTACATTTTGTTTTGATGGAGCTAATCCAACTTAATCTTTACATTAGCATGGAACTAGCTAACATTTGCCTCAACCAAAGAAATTAAAACTGTAATTCCAAAGTTCATTAATAAACATGCATAACTTAACATGCTTTGTGTCTTTGTGTTTAAATTACAAATTTAAAACAAACAAACAAACAAACAAACAATCTTTATAACTGTAATTCTCAAACTTTTGTAAGTTGTTAAACTGCTCCATTTTTTCACTCAGTCCCTCTGCTCATGCTTCAGGCTAAGGATAGGCAGATCAATACCAAAATATCAATATTTTGATCTTGATGGTTCAATTTTGAAAATCAATCCTTTTATTAAAAAATGGATAACAGGTATGGCTTTAAAGCACTTATTCAATTAATTTTATTTTTTGTTCATTTTTTAAATTATTGGTTAGGAACTACTTTTCCTTCCACCTTCTCACTCTGCTCTCAACAACAGCAGTAGTCAGGCAGTAGTAAAGAACATGCCACACAGAAACAGATCCTGCCAATTCTCCAGCAGTTGCACAATGGCAAAGAGGAACTGAAGCATTGTTTGGAGCTATTTCACTGTTGAACAACACTGAAGCAAAATGTGAAATATGTTACAAAAAAAAAAAAAAAAGAAACTGTCAGGTATTGTTGTAATACTGCAAGCCTGTTGAAATGCTTAAATTGCCACACAAAAGAGCATGAAGATGTAGAGCAGAAACAAGGAGAGGCAGAGAAAGAGCAAGAAGTTAGCTCCACTTCTAATAGAGTGAAGCACATTTCTCAAACAGAAGCTTTTCAGAGAGGCAGGCATTATCAAGGTAACCAGTGATAATAGGTTTGTCGTGACCTGAAGGCCGAAACACAAACTGGGTGGCTGGGTCAGGGATCATGAAAATGGGTGCCATGGTGAACCTGCTCTTTAGTGAGGTAAAGGTAGTCGTGGCATGGTTAGTCCAAGAAAAGGGGCGCTTGGAAGATGTGAGCTTGGTCCAAGGGGGCAATGTAGGTATAGTTTCTGATAAACCATCGATAGAAATTAGTGAACTCCAAGAAGCGTTGCAGTTCCTTAGAGGAGGAGGGAACAGGCCACTGAGAGACCCCACTGACCTTGTTGGGGCCAATGTGAATCACTCCTGGGGATATCGCAAAGCCCAGAAAAGAAACCGTGCACTTGTGGAACTCACACTTTTCTGCCTTGGCAAACAATTGATTCTCCAGGAGCCATTGCAGGACTTGCCTGATGTGGAATCAAGGAGTTTCAAATGAGAGAGAGAAAAGATGAGAACATTGTTTAAATATATGAAGGCAAACTGGTTAATGAAATCTCGTAGGACATCATTGATTAGAGTTTGAAAGACAAAGGGGGCATTAGTAAGCCCAAATTGAAGAACCAAGTATTCATAGTGATTAAATATGATCTTTCACTCATCCCCTTCTCTTCTTCACACCAGGTGATAGGCACTGTAGTGGTCCTATTTGGAGAAAAATGGAGTCCCCTATAGTAATTTGAAGGCTGTGGAAGTGATTGGTAAGGGGTCCCGGTTCTTGACTTTGATAGCATCAAGTCCCCGATAGTCAGTGCAGGGCCTGAGAGACTTATCTTTCTTCTTCTCCACAAAAAAAGAAACAAACAAACAAAAAAAACCCCACCCCTTCTCCTGCCGGGGACAATGGTGGATGGATAATGCCAGCTGTTAGACTCAGCAATGTATTTGTCCTTAGCCTCTCTTTCCAGAGGGGAGAGAGAAGAGATATGTCCTTTGGGAGGAGTGGTCCCAGGCAACAGTTCTATGGTGCAATTGTAAGGCCGATCAGGGAAGTGAGGTGGCACAAGCCTTGCTGAATACCAGACGAAGGTCCAGCTATTCGAGAGGCACATGAGGAAGCTCCATGGTTTTATTGGGGCTGATAACTTGAGAGGCCAGAGGAGTCCGAGCCGAAGATAGGCAGGGAGCTGAGCAGCAAGTACTCCATAAGAGGATGGTCCCATCACTCCAGTTGATGTGGGGATTGTGTAGTTGTAACCAGGGGAGGCCAAGCACAATAGGCTCAAAAGAATCATTCAAGGCATGGAAAGAAATCGATTCGATGTAGTTACCCAAGACCTTCAAAGTTACCAGGTCTGTGACGTGGGAGATGGGACTGAATTCAGCCCTGTTCAGAGCTCTGGTCACAAGAGGACAATCTAATTCCCGTAAGTAGATGCCAGGAAGTCTTGATAAAACTCTGGTCTGCGCCAGTCAATGAGGCTTTGACAGACTGAATCAAAATTATCTTGATTACATGTCAAGATAATTCTGAAAAATTATCTTGACACGCAATGCTGACCTTTGGCAGGGGAAGAACATGTAGAAACAGGCACCTGTATCTCTGTATATACTTGTGGGCAGATCTTCTTACCAGGCAATGGGAGATGAAATGTCCAGACAGTCCACAGCAAAAGCAGGAACTAGTCTCATGACGGTGCCTTCTTTCTTCTTGAGTGACCCAGGTCCTGCACAATGACATGGGCTCCGATTCATCAGAGGTGGGACCTTTCCAGGTTTGAACCTATGGCTTCTTCTCCAATTGCACAGCTGCAAACACGCGTTCATCTGACCGGCAAGGTCCATCAAGCCATCCAGGCTCTCAGAAAGGTCATGAGGCACAATCTCATCCAGGATGACATGATTTGGCCCATGATAGAAGAAGGTGTCATATGAGGCACTAGTGTTCCAGTCTGCTGCCCTGGCTAGGATTCGGACTTCAATAACGTAATCAAAACTGATCAGGATCTTTGCTTCTGCCCCATTAGCTGTCTAGCTGCCTCCCTGCCCTTGGGAGAACAGTCAAAAACCTCCTGCATTTCTTTCATAAACTCCTTAAAGCTCGAATAGCAAGGAGCCCTGGTGTCCCAGACAGCTGTTCCCCATTCACATGGCTTTCCCATTAAAAGCATGATAACATATGCTACATGAGAGCTCTCAGAAGGGAAAGCAAACACCTGGAGTTCCATTGTTATGGAGCACTGAGAAAGGAACAAATGGGAGGTACTGTGGAATGTGCAAGTGAGGCATTTGGGGAGTGCACACTCCAGCTCCTGCCCACCACCCCCATCTTTACTTCTGCCAGGGCCTCTCTACAACCTCTCATGCTGGAGGCCCACCCCACCACAGCCTTAAGTGTCTCCATTTGTGAGAGGGACATCAAGCTCTTTAAGAAGCTGAACCCTCTCAGAGCAGCAGGTCCGGACTCTGTCTCACCAATTACCCTGAAGCACTGTGCTGATCAACTGTTTCCAGTGTTCACAGATATCTTAAAACACATCACTGGAGACATGCCATGTGCCAGCCTGCTTCAAGGCCTCCACCATTATCCCCATCCCCAAAAAGCCAAGGATCATGGACCCATCACTCTGACTCCTGTGGTTATGAAATCTTTTGAGCGCCTTGTGCTTTACCATCTTAGTCATCACTGACCCACTCCTGGGCCCCATGCAGTTTGCCTACAGATCCAACACATCTGTAGACAATGCTGTTAACATGGCTCTTCATGTCATCCTCCAGCACCAGGACTCCTCAGGAACCTAGGCTAGGATCCTGTTTGTGGATTTTAGACCTGCCCTCAACACCATCCCAGCTCTTCTGCAGGACAAGCACTCCCAGCTTAGTGTGCCTGACTCCACCTGCAGGGGGATCACCGACTATCTGTCTAACAGGAAGCAAGACATGAAGCTAGGAAAACACATTTTTGACTCCCAAACCATCAGCACCAGATTCCCCCCCAGGCTGTGTCCTCTCTCCTCTACTCTTCTCCCTGTACACCAACATCTGCACCTCCAGTCATCAGTCTGTCAATCTCCTAAAGCTTGCAGATGACACCACCCTCATTGGATTCATCTTGGATGAGGAGGAATCTGCTTTCAGGTGGAAAATTGACCATCTGGTGCCCTGGTGCAGGCAGAACAACTTTGAGCTCAATGCTCTAAAGACAGTGGAGATGATTCGACTTCAGGAGGAGCTCTGCCACACCCTCCCCCATCACCCTGTTTGACTCCCCAATAACATCTGTGGAGTATTTCCACTTCCTGGGCACTACAATCACTCAGGACCTCAAGTGGGAGATGAATATCTGCCCTCTCACCAAGAAAGCACAGCAAAGGATGTACTTCCTGCGGCAGGTGAAGAAGTTTGATCTGCCAAAGACAATAATAGTGCACTTTTACACCACTATCATCGAGTCAGTTCTTACCTCCTCCATCACCGTCTAGTATGCTGCTATGACTGCCAGGAACAAGAGCAGACTGTAGCATATCATTCGCTCTGCCGAGAGGACAATTGACTGCAACCTTCCATCTCTTCAGGACCTGTATGAGTCCAGGATCCTGAGGAGAGCAGAAAGGATTGTGGCCAACTCCCTCTCATCCCGGATGCAAACTTTGAGACATTCCCCTGTAGTAAGAGGTTGCAGTCCATCAGAACCAAAATACTGCGCCATAAGGCCAGCTTTTTCCCCATTGCAGCTGGCCTTGTCAATAAGGTCAGAGACCTCACTGACTAAACTCTTAACTCACACTCTCATTGTGTAATATAAATGCACTTCTCTGAACTGCAATTTTGCACATTCATGGTCACGTCATGTATCATCATCCTGTGAACATTCATTGCACAGTCCAGTACACACTGTACAGCTAGGTTATTTATTTAACCTACTGCACATATTCTACTCTTGCACATTCGTGCCATGACACTTTCATCCTGTGACCTATTTTTGCACATTCTGGGACATATTGGACAGCTTGGACTTCAAAACAACCCATGCACATACTCCTTAAAATATGAATTTTTCAAAGTTGTATATTTTAGATTCTTCTTATTCTTTATTTTATTTATACAAGTACTTTTGTCCATTTTTAAATTCCTTTAACTTAATTATTCAAGCACCAAAGCAAATTCCTTGTATGTGAGAACAAGGCAATGAACTCAATTGTACTTGGCAATAAACTCAATTCTGAATAAAAATGATTGTCCTGCAGTTATCCCACCTGTCAAGTGCTTCACTGTTCCATCCATGACAGAGACTGTTACACTGGTGCAAAAACCTGGGACACTGAAGGGAACTGCCCATACAGAGTCCTTGCCATTTAAGGACGTCATCTATGCCCTCGATGCAGTGCAGCAAAACCAGCACCAAATACTGCTTATCCTTCAACAACAGGAGCAGTGCTTTGAGGCCTTGTTGCAGGCTCAGCGGGAAGATCATTAGGCATTCTGGAACCTGCTTGCATCAGCGGGCACTCCAGCTGCCACGTCTATGCGCTTCCCCCACATCACCCAGACAAAAACGGGTCCACACAATGATCCTGAGGCATTCCTGGCACACTCTGAGCAAGCCGCGGAGGCATGGGGGTGGCCATTCGAGGAGCGAGTGGCTCACCTACTGCTGCTACTGACTGGGGAAATGCAGCTCTCCACTGACAACAGGCTGGAATACGTCAACCTAAAGCAAGCTATCCTGCAACATGTCAGCTGCATTCCCGAGCAACACAGACAGTGCTTCCGCACACTCACTCTGGAAGAGGTTGGCCGGCCATTTGCATTTGGCCAACAGCTCCAGGACACCTGCCAGTAGTGGCTGAGGGCAGAAGACCACGACGCCAAGGAAATCAACGCAGTGGCACTGGAACAGTTCATCACTTAGCTGCCAGAAGGGACAGCGGAGTGGGTCCAGTGCCACTGGCTGGCATCTCTGGATTGAGTGATCACATAGACAGAGGACCATCTCGTGGCAGTTCCAGTGCCAGATGGACTTCCTGGCTCTCTTGCTCTCTCTCACTCCTTGTCCCCCACCTTCCTGTTCCTGTACCACAGAAGCAGGGGCAGGGGCTGGACCAAACCCCCCGCAGCCCACTTGCTGAGCCTGTGGTGTCCCCCTCCCTCCCTCCACTTGTGTTTGTCATTTTCCTCCCAGGTGAGTGATCCCCAAGCCGCCAGTGCAGGAGTGAAGCCTGGGCCGGTATCCTGGTGCTGCAGGGAACCTGGACACTTCCAGGATCAGTGCCATGCAATGGAAGTTGAGGCAGTGGTCTGGATCTCCAACACGCCAGTGAGTGCCCTCGATCGGGCCAAAACATATCGCATACCGGTGAGTATCCAAGGGGATACATGTCACGCATTGGTGGATTCAGGCTATAATCGAACCTCCATTCACTAAGGCATGATTCAAGGTGAAGCATTGGGTGCAGCAGGTTTGTGAAGGTTCTGTGTGTACATGGGGATGTTCATGAATACCCACTGGTGCTGGTTCGCATTCACTTTTGGGGGACAAAATATAGTGTAGAGGTGGTGGTTAACCCATGCCTCACCCACCCACTAATTCTGGGAACTGATTTGCCTGGGTTTAGGAATTTAATGGAGTGCATAGCGGTGGGTGGGTCCTGCAGCAGCACATCACGGGGAGATCCCAGTGTAACATTAGCTGGGGAAGACCTCTCCGAGCCATCTACATCAGCCTTGTATCACAGTGACACGGGGGGAGCACCCCTGCCCTCCCCTCTCTTTAAGGAATTCCCTAGAGGATTGCCCTTTGGAGCAAGTGTGAGGCGAGACTTTGCGTAGTGCTTTTGACCAAGTGAGAATAGTTGGTCAACTCCTCCAGCCATATGTTACATAGGACAATCAAGTACTGAGTGACATAGGACACCTAACTGATGGGAAAAAAAAAAAAAAAGACTCAAATGTTAATCCCAAAGAACTGTAGGGAACTCATTCCATGCGGCTCATTATATTGCCGTGGCCAGACACTTCGGGCGGGGGAAAAGAGGAGGGGGGGAAAAAAAAAAGCCCATCTCATGGCCCATTTTTATTGGCCTGAAATTCACAGGGATGCCTGTAGGTGGTGTGCAGCCAGTTGGTGCAAATGCCAGTTGGTGAGGCTGGTTGCCATGCCAAAGGTGCCCTCTTCCCCTAATTGAGACCCCCTTTGAAAGAATTGGGATGGATTTCATCGGACCATTAGACCAGTCTGCATGAGGGCATCACTTTATTTTGGTCCTGATGGACTATGCAACGTGATACCCAGAAGCAGTGCCACTGTGGAACATTTCTGCACGCAGTGTCACAGAGGTGACTATAATGTTTGTCAGCTATCATTTCAGCACAAATGCATTACTTTTACCGAAAGCGCAATTACCCAAAATCTCAGTCTACAGTGCCTTGCAAAAGTATTTATACCCCTTGAACTTTTTCACATTTTTCCACCTTACAACCACGAACTTAAAAGTTTTTTATTGAGATTTTATGTGAT
>JAOEHJ010000028.1:20962261-20972989 GCA_025447855.1 Potamarius usumacintae
ACCATGGGTCAGAGAGGACTGAAATTTCATCTGTGCTGTATGTCGAGCATGTATAGCATATTTGACAATAAAGTTGATTTGACTTGACTGTTAATGTTATAGTCATGTTGTCTGTTGTTGCCCGGATGGGGATGGGTTCCCTTTTGAGTTTGGTTCCTCTCAAGGTTTCTTCCTCATGTCGTCTGAGGGAGTTTTTCCTTCCCACCATCGCCACAGACGTGCTCGTTGGGGATAGATTAGGGATAAAATTAGCTCATATTTTATGTCGTTCAAATTCTGTAAAGCTGCTTTGCAACAATGCTTATTGTTAAAAGCGCTATACAAATAAACTTGACTTGAAATATAGAAAATTCTAAAGGGTTCACAATCTTTCAAGCAGCACTGTATGTGGCAGTGGGGCATGATTGAGTGTCGGATGTGGACAGAGAGGAGGCAGGTAACACATGATGAGTTTCACCTGTGTTTGATTACTGGTAATTTATTTATGTGTGTCTCTTGTGTTCTTGCAGAGAGCAGTCAGTAATTAGAGAGAGAGCTGAGCAACCCAGAGCTGTGTGAATGTGTGTGTATGTGCTTAAAGGGCAGAGAGCAAAATAAACCCAATGAAAAGTGAAGATTATATTGAAAATAAAACACACCTTGAGTTGTCAAGCCTGTCTCCCATTCCTCATTTCCCAAGAGTCATGAGTGTTACAGTTGTAAATGGAGATTATATCTGGAAACTGAAGAATTTTTTGTTGGAGTGGTGCAACGAGGCTTATCTACAGTAACAGTCACTTCTGGGTTCCAGTAGCAAATTGTGATAACTAATTCAGGTTTTTCATGTTAAAAGACCAACTGCTCATTAGAAAGCCCTTTTTCAATTATGTTAGAACAGCTGAAAACCATGGTGCTAGTTAAACAATTAAGAAACAATGCCTTATTTAGGCAAGTTGAGTATCTAAAGCATCAGGATTTGTGGGTTTGATGATAGACTAAAATGCACAGAAAAAAAAGACTCTTTTCTGAAAGTCATCAGCCTATCCTTATTCTAAGAAAGGAAGGTGTAACAATTCTCAGACTTTTGGGGGAACAGAGGAACTGGAAGCAGGCTTCAGAACAGGTGTGTTATTTTTATTTGTACACTTTTCAGTGATGGAACACAAACACACTACACACACATGCCGGGATGCTGCTGCTCTCTCTCTTGTTCCTGGCTGCCTGAAAGACACACAGAGACACAGATTAATAGACAGCCAGTAATTTGACACAGGTGCACCTCATCACATGTTACCTGCTGGTTCAACCCACCTCCTCACCATTCACAGCCAATGCTCGACCACGCCCCTGCTGCCACATACCCCCACCGCCCGACTCAGGCTGGGGAGCCATCCAGGCTGTAGCTCACTTCCCCCTCTGGCAGGAAATGTAATCCGACACCACCATCTGTGCCCTCGGCCTGTGGACCACCTCAAATTTAAAGGGCTGAAGGGCCAGATACCAATGAGTGATCCACGTATTGGCATCCTTCATGCAGTGGAGCTACTGGAGTGGGGCATGGTCAGAACAGAGGGTGAATGGGCATCCTAGCAGGTAGTAGCGTAGAGTGAGGACCACCCCTTTGATGGCCAGACACTCCTTTTCTATTGTGCTGTATTTAATTCTTGCATGGAGAGCTTGCAGCTGATGTACAGCACCAGACGCGCTCCCCACCACCACCACCACCACCTGGGACAAAACAGCCCCCAGCCCTCTGTCCGATGCGTCGGTCTATAAAACAAAATAAAAAGTCAGGAGACTGCAACAGTGGGCCCCCACACAAAACTGCCTTTACCTGAGCAAAAGCCCATTCACATGGCTCCATCCACTGGACTGGATCTGGCAGCCTCTTTTTAGTGAGGTCAGTCAGTGGGCTGGTGACGTCCGAAACGTTAGGCACAAACTGCCTATAATAGTCAGCCAGCCCCAGGAGCTGCCTCACCCCCTTTTTGGTCTTAGGTCGCGGGCAGGCCACAATCACTGCAGTTTTATCAATTTGGGGACACACCTGCCCATGACCCAAGTGGAAGCCCAAATACCGTACTTCTACCCATCCAGTTACACACATTCTTCAGGTTTGCTGTGAGCCCAGCATGCCTCAGTGACCTCAGAACCACCCTGAGATGTTGTAGATGCCACTCCCAATCATTACTATAAATGACTATATCATCTAAGTAGGCCACCGCATACGTATTGTGGGGACGAAGAATTTGGTCCATAAGATGCTGAAACATTGCTGGAGCCCCAAGCAACCCGAAAGGAAAGGTGACAAATTGGTGTAAGCCAAATGGACTGGAAAAGGCCATTTTCTCACAGAATAATGGCATCAAGGGGATCTGCCAATATTCCTTTGTCAAATCCAGTGTCGAGTAAAAGCGAGCTGCGCCTAACCAATTGAGCAGTTCATCAATGCGGGGCATTGGATATGAGTCAAATTTAGACTCCACATTGACTTTTCTATAGTCCACACAGAACCACACTGACCTGTTGGTGTTGGGAACCAAGATCACCGGGCTGCACCAGTCACGGTGTGACTCCTCAATTACTCCTATCTTAAGCATCGCCTGGAGTTCATTCCGAACCATATTTTTCTTGTGTTCAGGGAGCCAATACAGGCAGCTGCGCACCACCACATGTTCTATGAGGTTAGTGCAACCAGGGAGAGGTGAGAACACATTGGAGAATTCCTCCTGCAAACTAATTACCTGTGCTCTCTGGGACGGTGACAGGTGGTCTCCACAGGGGACCAGGGTGAATTGGGCCACACTTTTTAGACTTATCTCCAGTCCCAGCTCTGCCCTTTCCAGAACTACCGTGGCCAGAGCCACAGAAAGAAAGAAAAGAAAGCACAACTTTAATCATCACACACTTGTGAAATTTCCTCTCTGCATTTAACCCATCTGAAGCAGTGAACACACACATATACCCAGAGCAGTGGGCAGCCACACTAACAGCAGCTAGGTGCCTCACTCAAGGCCATCCCATATTAACCTAACCTGCATGTCTTTGGATTGTGGGGGAAACCAGAGCACCCAGAGGAAACTCACGCATACACAGGGAGAACATGCAAACTCTGCACAGAAAGACCCTTGCCAGCCACTGGGTTCAAACCCAGAACCTTCTTGCTGTGAGGCGACTGTGCTAACCACTACACCACCGTGCCACCAAGGTTGGGCTAATTGGTGGCTCTAAATTGACCTTAGGTGTGAATGGTTGTTTGTCTTTATGTGTTAGCCCTGTGATGACCTGGTGACTTGTCCAGGGTGTACTCCGCCTCTTGCCCATAGTCAGCTGGGATTGGCTTCAGCTTACCTGCAATCCTGTACAGGATAAGCGGCTACAGATAATAGATGGATGGGTATATGTCAAGTCAACTTTATTTGTATAGTGCTTTTAATAATAGACATTGTTGCAAAGCAGCTTTACAGAAATATAACCCCAATTCCAAAAATGTTGGGACACTGTGTAAACTGTAAATAAAAACAATGTGATAATTTGCAAATCTTGGAAACCCTATATTTCATTGAAAATAGTACAAATACCACATATCAAATGTTGTAACTGAGAAATTTAATTGTTTTTTGAAATATATGCTCATTTTGAATTTGATGTCAGCAACACGTTTCAAAAAAGTTTGGACAGGGGCATGTTTACCATGTATTGCATCACCTCTACTTTTAACAACACTATGTAAACGTTTGGGAACTGAGGAGACCAGTTGCTGTACTTTTGAAAGGGAAATGTTGTCCCATTCTTGCCTGATATGTCTGTGAAGGTTCTCAGTCATCCAGGTCATAATAAACCATAGATGCTAAAGAAGGCAACTGGACTTGCTTGAATTCTTGAAGACATTTCACCTTTCATCCAAAAGGCTTCTTCAGTTCTGTCTGACTAGTGGGTAGTTCTAGGTATTCATCCTCTAGTGGATCAAAAGCAACCCTAAGGAGAGTCGTTGAGGTCACCTGGGTTGTTGAGTCATCCTGTAGGTGTAGGTCACTGGAGGCCAGGTGTGAATGGTGTTAGCAGCCTAGAGAGTTGTTAGGGTGATCTGTGGGTTGTTGGCTCTCTCTGCCATCATGTGAGTCATTGAATACACATCCACACATTCAGCTGACTTCAGTTTTCTAGGAAGTGTGCCAAGGACTGCATTGTAGGTGGCTTATGTAGGTGACACCACTTATCAACCACAAGGCTGCTAACAGTTCACACCCAGCCCCCAGTGACTTACACCTACAGGATGACTCAGTGACCCAGGTGACCTCAAGAATTCTCCTTAGGGTTGCTTTTGATCCACTAGAGGATAAATACCTGGAACTCCCCACTAGTCAGACAGAACTGAAGAAGTCTTTCGGATGAGGGGTCAAACATCTTCAAGGATTTCAAGCAAGTCCAGTTGCCTTCTTTAGCACCTACGGTTTACTTTGACCTGGATGACTGAGAACCTTCACAGATATAATTCAGTGTGGTGTCTTACTCCCCTCAGATACAGTGCACTACGCAGAATAATCTATACTGTGAATAGTAAAAGTTAGTAACAAGGTTTTTGACAGAACACAAATACAGCACTCATGTTAAAATGCTATGTTAGGGCTGGCAACCTTACCCATCCTACTGCATATAGCAGGTGTAAAAGAAAATAAAAGTATGAAATCAAAATAAAAATAAAAAAGACCTTAAGAAGATAGATGACGCAACTGGATCTGTTTTGTAGGTCTGCACTAGAGAGCTTGTTGGAGCCAAAAGTGATCAAATATTGACTCAGCATGGCATAAAAGCCTGTATCTGTGAGTAAAAAAAAAAAAAAAACCTTAAGCCTGATCCAGACTTGCTTGACCTGCATCTTTTTTATGATGTGCACTAGGCCAATTAGATATTTTCTGCTCAATTAGTTGGTCCAGGGAAGCTGGATCAATTAGGCAGAGAAACAACATAGCGCTTTTTCCTTGTTGTCAGCTTCTCTCTCTCTCTTTTTCTCTCTCTCTTTCTCTCTCTCTCACACACACACAAAACCTTTCTTCCTCTCTCATGTGAAAAAGTAAACATGAGCCACCTTCAGAACTGTTCCTAAAGCTGTATTGATTTATGAATATTTAATCTATTAATGAACTCATTTCCCCACGATATCCCACTATGTTCTTTATTTGAATAGACTTTATTATTACTTGGATTTTTAAAAACGCATAAGACAAGAATATTACTGTGAAGAAGAAGCTGCGTTTGGCAAGTGGGTTAAATCAGGTTGACCTAAACAATCAGCGGAGGATATGATAAGAGACAGAATTATTATTCTGACTGAAAACACATTTGAATGACCAATCAAGTGATTCAAGATTGCATTATATGAGCTGTAACAGAGCTGTAGAAGATGTAGTCCTAAGCCGGGATATGAACAATTCAATTATTAGGAAGATTAATGGACGCTATTCAGGTGTCAGAGTACTCAAAAAGAAACAAAGGTACTTTAGAGTTGTTGAAGTCGCACAGGGAGGAAATCTGTGTCTGGGGAAACAAATCGAAAATGGGTGAGATGTGAGATGCAAAGTCGCCCAATTAAAAATGCAGGTAAAGGGGACTGAAAAAGAATAATGGAAAAGAGGATACAGAGAAAAGACTGTCTCTGAGAGGAAGCCATTAACCCAATTTAGGAACTGCAGAATGACTGGAAGGTTTTGGAAAATGTTACAAATCAAATCCACACAGACCTCAGCTAATCCAGTATGGATTTGGGATCAGGGCTACAGACCCCCATGACCACCACATGGCCCTTAGCCAAGATTTACAGATAACACATTACAAAATGGGCAGGAAAAAAATCTTAAATTCAGAAGGAACCATTATCGTTCTTATATAATCTCAAATTTGCTTAATACTCCATTTTTCTTTGCTTGTCATAAAAAAAATCCTCTTCCCTGTTCCCAAATTCAAAACTTGATTCCAACCTCCCCCTCCTCCCCACTCCCAGAATTACAATTAAATAACATTTGAACTGTTGTTTCATTCACATCACTCAGTGTGTACCCCATGCAGGACTTTTAAATGGATTACATTGTCATGACTGATTATTGTGATTCTCCTGATTCAGACCATTTTAATGCTGGATTTGCAAGTTTCTGCAAGCTGAGCGACTGTGTTTCTGCTGCATTCATGCTTTAGTGCTGTAAACTGTCCACTGAATTGCTGTGGCAAAAAATAAGGTTGGAGCAACACACGTGTCAGAGAATGAGGCACTGCAGCAGTGCACCTCCCCCTGATGATGCCTATTGATTTTGATGTCTGTCGCAGATGAACCTCTCAGTATGAATCTTCACGGCCATCCAAGGTGCTGCTCAATGACCCCTAATGCTCACATAACAGTCTGGGGAAATGGATTTCAGATAAACATTATGGTTGTCAATAAAGAGGCTCATCTATGCATTTTGTTTTGTTTCTCATCCTGGGCCGTTTGTGCTGCCAGCTTTGGTCCAGACATGACCATTGACTGATGGGGGTGTTTGTTTATTAAAGGTTTATTTTTGTCTCGATGTCCAACCCTGCTTGCCCTGGGAAGAGGGGCTCAGCTGTGGAGGACCAGGCATGAGTGGTGTGAATTTTGACACATGGGGAGACAGCTGCCAAAGGGACATATGTCGAGCACTTTCTGAAGAGTGCTCTGATGACACGCAAAGGCTTAGCTAAGCCCCGAGTATGTACTGTCACATCTCAGGGCCACCAGGCCAAAGCATGTGCTCCCAAAATGACCCCACTCACCACTGCTGCCACTGTTGTCACATTAGAACCACAGAGATAACCATGACAATGTCATGGCCTCTGTCTGGTGGAGCCACAGCCTACCACCCAAACAGGCCTGCAAAGTTCTGCTATTTAATAACCAGTGACCAAAAAAAACCTTCTGTATTGACTTTTCCTCTCATTCATATCTATCTTTTTTAAACACCCATCCTTTCTGCTAAGCATCAGCTCCCATACCAGCATTAAATCTACTGTACTAATCAGGACTCTGCACATAGGCTTGCATTACTGCTGGCATTCTGGACCAGATCTATTGGGCATTCTGTGCACCTGAACAAATCCCTCACATAATCTATCGCACCAGACATTTTCAGGGGGAATTTCTTTATAGTGGAAGAGTCTCGTCCATCATGCTGCAGCTGATAAGCAAAGTGGGTGTTACCAGGCCAACACTCACCAGAGCCAAGCAAGACAGAGCCTGAATCTCCATCGATCCCCTTGGCTCCACATATTTATTTATTTTTTTCCATTCAACAAAGAAGACTTCTCTCCATCTCGTGCAACCAGACACTTTTTCCTTAAGGAAGCCATGCCTAGAATAGATATACATATGCAAATGTTTTTGCTTAGTATTCACGTGCCATAACGATGCAGTGACTATCAATCAAAGCTTCAGACAGGGCGAAAGTGGTTGAAATGCTTCATTATAGGGGGAATGGGGGCTTTACATACATCGCTCATGTTTTCATGGCAGGTAAAATACCATGACCAGCACAACCACTCTGTCAATCACAATAGCATGCTCGTCCATGCATTTATTAGTACACTTCGATGCACACGATTTGTTCCATGAGATTAGTCTCTATTTCTCATCTCTTCCATTCTTGACCTGATTCCACTCCATTCCTCTTCTCTCAACAATCTCATCCTACCCTGGGTTTGTGATTCATCCCAGACCAGATGCACTGTAATTTGATTACTGCCATAACAACATCCAGGACTGCGTCAGCTCTGCCCAATGTCAACAGTCCAATGCGCTTCTCTGGTTATTGCCTGCGAGGCCCTCCTTCCTGACCCAGGGTGTAATGCAATTAAAAGGCCCAGATTATGGTGAATAAAGAATCTGATTCAATTAGGAGAGAGTTGATGGAGGCCAATGCTCTTCAGAAAGCCTGCACTCTGCCTCTTGTCACCTCTTTAGAGATTGAGGTCAGAGAGGATGAGCAACAAAGACAGAGGTGCAAAAAAATCCATCATGAGTAATATCTGTTTTAATCATTTCATCAAAGACCTAGCTTGAAAACTAGCTTCTGTAATTATTTTTGTCAAAGCAGGAGAGTATTGCAGAATATACACACTAGGTATACAGTATATTAGCTAAAAAAGCTACAGAATTGAGAGCAAAGGTTGAAAGGTCAAGGGTAATCAAGGTCACTGGGTGCTCCACAGAGTTGTAAAGGACAGCTTATCAATGGGGTTCAGACCCACATTAATCTGAATAGCTCAAGAGTTTCCTTTGTGGTAGAGCATGTCTTTGAAAGAGCTCTTGGATTTGGACATCTGAATGTATAGAGATTTCAGTTACTCTGTCAGCACAGCCAGGGAAATCTATTGTTCACTCCCTTGGCTGCCATTTTCTGCATCTCACATGTGAAGGAGGGATGAAATAAGATGCTGGTAGATGGAAAAAAGAAAATCCATTTACTTGAAGTGGCCTGAAGGCAGAACTCCACGGATGCTCTATGGCTGTCTGGGAAAAAAAAAAAAATCTCTTGTATAGAGAGCCGATGATCATGCAACTGAGTGTTGACCTCAGCATGGTCCAGTTTACACACACACACACCACGTTGCTGCATCCACTCTTAAAGAACCTCCCAGCTTCTAAATTTTGCTTAATTTTCCCCCTTTTCATATTACTGAAATTTGGTTGCTATATCCCATCAGTCATTTTAGTCACCCAGGAAGAAGGTACTTTCCCACCCCCTCCCTCTAAACCACTTTACCTCTCCAGGGTGGTACTGCTGTAATGGCATTTTCACAGTGTGGTCTTGCGCTACAGTAGTGTGACCTGAGGGGAAGCAGAGCACCCTGATCCCTTTATGGAACAGAGGGAGGGAAGCTAGTGTGGAGGCCATGCCAATTCAGCTGCTTCACTATTATCAACCCCTGCTGCTGAGGTGGAAAAGCTTTTCTCATCTCTGTCCACCCAGGGGAATGACTTCTATGGCTGAACTCGAAGACTCAACTGACATTTGTTTCCTCACCATCTGTATACAATGATCTCTCTCTCTCTCTCTCTCTCTCTGCTCTCATTTTTTCCCCCTTACTGGGCCACCACATCACAATCAAGCCAGCAGGAGCCACCGCTGAATCAGAGCTTACTGACTTTGCCACCCCACTCACCCCTCCCTTTCTCTTTCGTTCTGTCTCTCTTGGGGGAATAAGGCTCGGAGGTGGAGAAGCTTATGCTGGCAGGCTGACCAAATAAGATAAGGAAGTCAAAGCACATGCTCATCAACAGTCAGAGCCTATCAAATATTCATGGGCCTTGACAGAACCTACTGTAAAATGGCCAATTTGCCTGGTTGTGGCTGGTGCACTAAAATTGGAGGATGGGCTCCAGCCTGCTGAATGTCCACAGGAGAGGGTGGAGGGAGGAGGGAGCGGGCAGCCTCAGGACCAGGCGAGTATTATCCTCCAATTTTCCTGTGGGTGACTGTGTTCTATGTGACTGGTATGGACAGAGACCATGTGTGTGTGCTTAGTGGGAGGGGGAGTATGGAGCTCTTTGTCCAAGCATTGAGAGGACGAGGATGAGGTGATTGCAGAGAGAGAGAGAGAGAGAGAGAGATGGAGGGTTGAGGGGAGTGTGACAGAGGGTACAGGAGAAGGATTAGGACAGGGAATGGTCAGTGACAGAAGGCTTTAACAGCATACTGATTTTCCAGGCAGGACTTAAAGCCAAAGCCTTGTGACACACAAAAGCACGAGGTTTGTGATAAAACCCTATCAGGACCACCATGCTCGATTGCAACAAAAAATAGGAAGGCTTCTTACGTAACATGATTTACAACATGGTTAAAATGCTTTTTAAAAATGTGATTTTTAATACTCATATTTACATACTTTCTAAACCAAACTAAATCATACAGAATATGGAGGAAATTGAGTCATAGTGAGCCATAAATCATCCTTAGCTTAGAAATTTTTGAATAGTACAGTCATAGAGGCTGAGAGTTGTCTGAATAAGTGCACCACTATCAAGGCAACTGTATGCTTGAAACAACAAAGAACTAAATTATAAATGAACCACCACCATTTATAATTTAATCATGAGTAAACTAAAAAAAAGAACTTGTGTCTTTCTAAGACTCTCTGCTCTACCAGGAACGCAGAAGGGTTTTAAGACACTGTGACCCAAGGCCATCAAACAGCCAGCATATAAACAAAAAACAGCAACAATGGTCATGAAAACGGTGTGTGATACACTGTAGATGGACCAGTTGCAGACAAAGATGATCCATACCTTGCCCAAGCATGTTTTACCCCAAAATTTGGGTCATTTGACTAGTGTGATAGTTGTGTACTATGCTGGGGTGTGGTTCACATGGACCACTTGGAAAAGGTGTGCTTAGGCACTGGGCTTGTGCACAGTGTGATCGCTAACCACACCGAAGCATGGAACACGAACACTATGACATCAAAATCAGTTGATGGAAACAAACATCAATAAGTGTTGCCAGGCAAAACAAACCTCGCCTGGTAGCACTTAGGATGAATATGAAGGCAGATATCATCCATCCATCCATCCATCCATCATCTGTAGCCGCTTATCCTGTTCTACAGGGTCGCAGGCGAGCTGGAACCTATCCCAGCTGACTATGGGCAAGAGGCAAGATAACATGAAAAAATTATTTTGACCTTTTTGGTGACCTTGACCTTGATTTTGACCTTGTGTGTGAACATACTTGGCCAATAAAC
>JAOEHJ010000028.1:21040352-21051089 GCA_025447855.1 Potamarius usumacintae
TCTCAAAATCCAGTGAATGTGGATAGAATAAAACAGTTATTCCACTCAATCTCATCGTACGTGGCTTATAGCCAACTCGGTGCTACGCGCCTCGTCGGCTATCAGCTCATGTACGACTCGATTTCGTTGAATAACTGTTACTTGTATGTGAATGAAATTGAATATTGTATATACAGTAAACCTACACTTGATCCTAAAGTGAGACTCCAAGGATGTGAAGACTGAGTCATGAACTTATACAGGCTGAATGCCAGGCTACTGCGATTGTTTTACATGACGCTGCATTTCTCTAGTTATATGATCACTGTGTGATTAAGTCTAGTCTAAGTCTTGGGTTATAATTTTGGAAGAATTTTGGTCAGTTATCCTCAGGGCTTTATCTGTTCCCTTGTGTGCCTCCTGGTTTAACACATTACTAACAGGAGGCCACAAAGCCACCTGAAATGAAAGGGCTTCCTCTTACGGCCATATGCTTTTGCCATCACACAGTAACCCTACACCCTTTGATCTTGAATGCAGATCATATTCCAAGAGCCCTAAACCCTTGCCCCCAACCTCCAAAGAGTCGGGCAAAACCCCCAACATTTCTGTCTTCCATCTTTGATCTATATAATCACGCATCAATTGACTTAGATACAGTTACTTTTTATGTGTGGTGTGTATTAAGCCCATCACAGTCACTCTGATGAGGTTGGGTTTGATGAGAATCTCTAAATGGATTGGAATTTTCACTGGTTGTCATTGCATTTGATTTATATTTATAGACCTTCCGACAATAACCACGCTGTACACTCCCACACACTCTACCTCATCCTACCCTGATCTGTCTTTCAGAGCTCACGGCATCCTAACATCCATGCTCTCCTCTGCACTTTTCTCAATTGCATTTTAATAAGCTGTGAGTGTTTACATTCCAGCCCATCCATAGACTGTGCCCCCCAGCCCTCAGCACTCGGTTGGCATCGACAGAGCTGTAATAGAAAAGCGCAGTCCATTGTACCCCTCATTACTGTATAATTATGTTCATTTTGCACTGTGGGGGAAAAAATAAATAAAGATGCACAGCAAATGGATTATATGCTTTCACCCAGGATTCAGGAGCAAACAAGAGGGAAAGAACTCTGTAATTTTTCTCTTCTTCTTCTGCTCTCACATGCTGCTCCTGTTCCAATGCTGGTGAATGGGAAAATCCATCCATCTGACAGGAGCCTGTCAAATTCCATGGCTCGGAGGCCGAAAGATCCTTCTGTCTGATTCTGAAGGGTTGTTATGTATGAAAGCGTCGGCTGATTCCTCAGCCCCGGTGCCAACATACTGATAAGCAGGATGACATCTGCAGCACATTATTCCACCACTGTTCTTTGTGCAAGCTTGAGACTGGGGGTGGCAGAGGGGAAGGGTGGGGTTATGAGGTATAGGGATGTATTCGGAGGGAAGCAATTAAATCTGTTCAAGGCAAAGTCTTCGCTGATGGAGGGTGCTGGTGGCACAGAGGGTCAGGAGAGTATTTGAAGTGATTCACTCTCTTACACACACTCTTTTGAGGCTTCACATTCTCTGTCTCCCCAATTCACAGGCTACATCTTCAATAGCGTAATCCACTGCTCAGTGCTTCACAGCCCTCCCACAAAACTCTCTCTCTGTCGCTGCCAGCCTTTAGCATACACACAACACATTCTCATAATGCTACAGAAATTGAGTTCCCTCTGAGTGTCACTCATTATTCATGCTGCAGGAGAAGAAAGTGCTTCAGAGCATGAGGGACTCAGGGGGGAAAAGGAGCAGAGCTTATGGTTTCATATGATGAAATTTATGGGACCTTCAAAACCTTCTGTCCCGTCATCTTCTCAACATACCCTGGTCTTTCTATCTTCTCACCAACACCTCCTATCCTAGTAGCAGCCCCACTGAGGGGGTAGTACCATGGCTAGGGGCGTTAATTTTGGAGTTTAGATCCATAATGGACCTGATGATGTCAGCTGGAGAAGCATCCCAGATCTCTCGAGGGACCAGTGGGGGAGGACAGACAGGAGAGGAGACTTTGAACTGTAAACGAGTAACTTGTCCTCATTCTGAGAGAGGAAAGAGAGAAGACAACGCCCGTGGCATCTTATGCTTTCATAGTGTAATAATAAAGGCACACACATATTGTGCATGCACTTCTGGAAGAGAGAGAGAGAGAGAGAGAGAGATGCATCACATAAAGACATACGTGTGCAATCAAGCTCAAAGCTTTGAGCTGCAATCACAGGCAATGTGTGTATGAATGTTTTTATATTTTGTTGGGGACCAAATGTGACTGATGCTCACAACTAGCTGGTGCCCATGAAGAAAAATGTTTTTGTTTAAAAAAAAAAGCTTGTATTTAAATAAATAAATAAATCTTAAATTAAATTTAGGTATAGGCATAGCATTAATTAACTGCATTAATTATATTAGTGGAGGGTTCTTACAAGCATATACAAGCATATGTGCACGTCTCTGTGTGTTTGCCATTTATTGTAAAAGAATATAATTTCTGTTTGAGAACATGAGTTTTATATGCATATAAATGCCACCCGAGAGATTCCTCCCACAACTCTCCTTATCTACGATTCCAAGCCTGTAGATTTTATGGGTGGCTGGTTTTCTCTAGTTAAGTGTCAATTATAATGCTTTTCTGACACTGCGCATTAATTTCCAGCACATTCGTTTTACGGAAATCAAGTGGCTGGCAATGGTTTTATCCCTTTAGCCCTTAATCCTTATTTACTCCAGCTGTTTTTGTATTTTTTGCTCACAAAAGCATTAACTTTCACTCATTTGAATAGCAGGCAAATTCACACACTTTGAGCTTTTTGAGGCTGCATTTCACGCTCTTGAGGTCTTAAGTAAGGAGAATGAAAAGGCGATTGAGATGAGATGGGAGAGCGGATTGCAGAGCTGGTTTGATTTGATTTTCTGAGATGATACTAGAGCCAGGAAGTGCAGAGGGAGTACTGAATCAATAGGCGTGTAGTAATTAGGCCCCATTAAAAAAAAAGAACTTCAGAGGGAGGAAGGTTATAAAATGTTAATGAGCCTTCAACCCTGGCTCTCTCCAGCTGTGTGTATGGATGTACAGCATGGATATGTGCCTAGTATCCAGTCAACATCTAACCACTGGTAGAAAACATCCCATAACAAGCAAACACAAACACTGCTCAGTGCTGTCTGGAACGCAGCTATACTAATTAGCATTACCTTCCAGTAGATCCTAATATAATTTTTCTCTCTTTTGCAGGTTCTCTGTGTCCACATAGCATGTGTGTGTGTGTGTGTGTGTGTGTGTGTGTGTGTGTGGTTCCTTGCACAGTGACATACTGGTCCTGTGACGGGGCCTGTATGGTAATTTATTGGGAGTGATAGCTTCCCGCAGACAGTCTGCCTCCTTCAGGGGGAAGGTAGGGGCACTAATGGAGGTGGGCTCAGGCTTGATCAATACTAGCATGGCAAGTAGCCCAACCCCACAGCTGCTGCCAGGAGAAAAGGCTCTGGTAATGGAGTGAGGAGGAGGTGGAGGAGGAGGTGGAGTGTCAGCGCTCGTCCTCACATCCCCGCACATATGCTATCCACTGTCCTACTGGACAAGCTTAAAAAGATGGGAAGCAAGAATGAAGGACAAAATGATTCCAATCAAAATAGCCACCGATGGCACCTCGTCTGTTTCTAACCATGTGCTCCTCTGTAATACAATAGTTGTCTCTGTCCTGTCCTTTCCTCCATTCTCTGCCAAACACTGGTACAATGATTTCATACTGGCAATTTGACAAGATGGAGAAATGACACTGTGATCTTTCATTCATATCTACTTAAGACCTGTCGCTTGTGGTTATGGATTCTTTTGGATGGGGGAAGGTAATACAAGTTTCTTTGTGTAGGAGGTGGAGAGATATGGCCTCTATGATGTGGTGCAGGATGACTCTACCTTGCCCCAGTGCAGACACTCTGCCAGTCACTCTTGCTAGATGAATGGATTTCACACACCTCCAACAATTGAATTACTTGGAGAGCATTCTCCTCCATATCTCGGTTGGTAATGCAATATAGCATCTCCTGCTGGACTAGTGCAAGGTAGAGAGAATCACATGCCACCAAGCTTGGGCTCATTTCAGAGGTGACGGATGGCGCTTACATTATTGCGCTTTTAGCATGAAGCATACCAACATTATCCTTACTGACAGCAGTATAAGCATTGCAGAATGGCATGGACATATTTCTTCAGTGCCGATATCTCCTCTATCCATTGTACCGTGCAACTTTATAGTCCATCTCTTACCCTGAACACCAGTCTTTCCTAATGTACTGGAATCATTATGTTACATTAATGATTTATGCATTCTATTTATCACTTGTCTCTAAGTGTAAATAGACATGCAGTGGCTGGTTAGGTATTTTAAAAGGAGATTAATGAAAGTGTCAGTAATAGAGTTGTAGCAAAATCATCAGGAAGCTATTTTGTCAAATTTGGTGTCTCTCGTTTATGTTTGAATTTATTTGAACTCGCCAACCACTTTATTGTATTTGCAATGACTGCTGGCACCTCCTTTCCCCTTGCTTCTCTCAAGATCATATGAAAACTGCTGGACCAGGTTTCCCAAGTATGGCATCAGCCAGACAGACTTGGTCACTGGACCTTGAAAAATGAGGGACTGCATTAAAGCACCACTCAAATTCTGTCTGCTAGAGCTGGACCCAGGCCAGAGTCTGAGAGCCTGCCCACTTTTAATTAACACCTGACTGCACCGACGCTCCCTCCACATTGTTTAGCACACAGTAAGGCAGCCTGTTTGGTGAATAGAAGCTTAGTCATCATCGTCAGTAGCACTGGCTCACCTCGCTCCCTGGCAGGAGAGGATACAGTAATCTGATTACACTCTCCTGTTCCACATGCCATATCTGCATTGAAGCTCCTCCTATCTGAACACTCCACTCATTAATGGCTGCTTCAGTGAAACAGTCTGTGTCGTCCCCCTCCCCCTCGGCAAACGAGCAAGATTTAATTTTACAGGTGGTACAACAGCGTGGCCACCAAATCGTGGTTGTGAAGGGGGAAGAAGAAGGAGGAGGAAATGGCAGACCTGATTAACATCCATGCCTTAGGCTCGCACTGAGCGTTGAGCAGGCACAGGCTTTTTATCACCCTATAGGGGGGCAGGTTGACCTTGATTTCCTCTCTGGAGTGGCAGGAGGGAAAAGAATCAAGATGGACACCAGAGCAGTCGAGCACACATACACCTGACCCACATTTAACTAGCTAGTCCCAGGTATAGAACAGTGCCATCGGAGGCCAAACAATATCCTGTAGTTTATTCCTAAACTCCCCCCTCCTCTGTGATGATCTAGTGGGTCACGGTCTGTAGTGAATGGTTATAGTTGGTACCATGCTTGCTGCATCGTCCTCTGTCTGCCTGGCTGCACATTAGCAACCAGGCACAAGAGCTGGATCAATTATTCACGAGAAGTTCATCCCTTCTTCCTCCATTCCTCCCTCCCTCTGTGGGTCTACTGGATGGAGTTAGAATGGAGAAAAGATGGGCGGGTGCGTATGCCAGCTCTAGACACCCACAGCCCAGCAGGAGAGCAGGCCCCAAATACAGGACCTGCAGGCAGAAATCACACTCATCCATGAATCTCTCACTTCTTGCACATTCCAGCTTATAAGCAGTGTCTTTTTTCTTTCTTGGCATGTGTTCTACGACAGGGCTGTTTTTAGCACACACCTGTGTTTGTAAGTTACTAGGACAGGCAGAGATAACCAAGAGGATTGATCAAGCTACATAGTGGTACTGATTATTAATTTGATTTCCTTTCTCTTTCACCTTCAGTACAGCTTTTCTCTATGATGTTTTACATGTGTGTCCCCTGTGGCTTCTATGACATGAGAACACCATGCCTTTTATATTTTGTGTGAAATGTCCCCCAGAGTGAGATTACCCCCAAATCTGTTTAGCCCGGATGCCACTCTGCAGGGGATCCACAACATTTCTCCATCAATGTGCCAGTGCAACCAAGGCATGTGTAGAGGGTTCATTTGCATGCTTGAACCACACAGAATTAAAGCTCTTATAATTTCCATTTCTTCCTTTTTTATTCATTCTTTATCTTCTATTTTTGCCATGAGCCAGCTCTCCTCAGTTTTAGCTTTTCAAGACCTAAGATGATCAAGCGACACAGCAAGTAATCCAGAACAGCATTTCTGTCACCTCAAATCAACAGAAACATCCCCAAGACACCGACTGACAAAACCATAACTGGGAAGAACATTTGGGAAAGAATAAATTAATCCTTGAGCCTGCCAGCACAGCATTATACCTAATTATGTAAAATAAAGAGGATTTTCATTTCATTCTAATCTGTCTATACAAAATGAGAACAAAAGTGATTTTGTTCTCCTTTTGGATTCTCTGTGTTAACCACAGAATAATTACAAAGAAGATCTAGTCAATCAAAACTCTGTTTTTAAATATTAATTTTCTCTTTTAAAATTTGCCTCCATGACAGAAGATGAGGACAATTTGTTAATATTATTGATGTTGTGCTTCATGAATCTTTGATTGAATGTAGGATTTTACTTTAAAGATTAAATCTTTAAAGCTCCTCTAATACAAGCTGCAGAAACTTCCATTAGGATATTAATGACGGCTGTTAAATGGACACACTTTACTTTTTTTTTTTTCCCCTAAACATCCCACATTGTGCTCTCAACTACAAATACATATCCACTCCTCATATCAGTCACTATGACAGCAAATGAACACATGGCACACAAAAAAGGAGATTGTAGAGACCAGCTTATATCAGCCAGGGCAGATAAGAGCGATCCTGGAGATTGGAAAATAGCAATGGACATGACCAGAAGTGTGAAACTTGTTTGACAAAGTATTGAACAGAGGATATAGACATATGTAGCTAGAGGTGAAGCACATGCCATTTAGCCTCAGAGCAATTCGAGGCATGTCGAAATGAGTGAAGGAGAAGCCAGTCACACCTTGTAAATGGCATCTGGAAACTACTCAATCTCACTTTGGGATCAAATGTAGGGGAGTTTGATTAGTTGAAGGAGATTTTCATGGTGAGAAACTATCTGAGTGGCAGCAGTGTGTTCTAATGCTCATCTGTCAGTTTGAAGTCACGCCACTGCAGATATCTCATTTGCAGGAATGAAATTGAGCTGTGACATACTCTTGTAAAGAACTGATGTAGGCCTTGCAGAGTGCGTATAAAGTCATACGACTGAATTAAGCAATTTGACCACTTCCTGATATCACGTAAGAGTGATTTGAAATGACTTTTAGATTCTGTGATGGCCAAAGGTGACCAGAAGTGCATGCCATAATCTGTGTTTGAGAGGTGGTATTACTCTGGGTGTGTACTGGCTAACCTAATGACATTAGGATTGCTGAGGAAAATGTTCATCATCCTAATACAATTTGTGACATATTTCCTGGGTCTGACAAACAAGGCTGGCCTTCCGGTACCATCGATAGTTGAAGTAGACCATAGTACCTAGCTTTGTGGGAGGCACTGTAGGGAATGTGGTTACATAACACAGGTAAAGTGGAAGCTAAAAGGAAAGTTGGAGCATGCTGCGGTCTTGGAGAAGGATTAGTCTTTGTCTGAAGACTACAAGAATTATACTTTACACTGTTTAAATGTATCAACCATGGTTTTTATCCAGTTCTGAAAGGTCACAGGACGGCATACTTTTTGGGTTTTCTATTCCCTAACACTTGATTTAAGTCATTGGATAATGAGTGGCTTCGTAATAGGCTGATCCAGGTGTAATGGAGCATGGGAGCAGGAACAGTCCACATGCATTCTTCATTTGAACAAGATCATTCAGCTGTGTGATAGTGAGTAGTGGAGCTTGGCACAAGTTCTCTTCTCTCTCAAAAGCATGTGCTTTAGCCTCTTCCTCGCTCGTCTGGCTAATAGAACTGTGAGAACGCTGGACACAAATTCATCTCAGCTTCGAACAGAGAACGTGGCCATGACAAAACTCCATCAATTTGTGCTGTCAGTAAGTGACAGCATTGCTATACCCACTCTTTCACTCATTCATTCATTCTCTCTCTCTCTCTCTCTCTCTTCCTCAATAACCTAGACCCTTCCTCTTCTTCCTCTGAAAACTCTCCATCAGCCCTCAGGGGAACATCTGAGCCCCAGTTTGATGCTGTCTCCCATCTATTTCTCCACACTCCTGAAAGCAGTCTTCAAAATACTATTAGCTCTCCTTCTGTTTGTCTCTCTCTTCTCCAGGGATATCAGGAGGTTTTCACAAGTTCCAGTTCCCAGAACCAATGTGGGAAGAGTTTACAGCATATAAAGTGGGGGGAGGCACAGGATGATGGGGAGTCTGGGAAAGTCTGCACTGCAGAAAGACAGGAGGCGAGGGGGCGGATTGCAGCTTGGTAGAATCCTGCCAGCGAACAGTGAGGATAGTTGCAGGGGCTGTGGGTAGTTTGCCACATTTTTTTTTCACTCACATCAAGCAGAGAGAGCATCTCATTATAGTGTGTGTGTGTGTGTGTGTGTGTGTGAGAGAGAGAGAGAGAGAGAGAGAGAGTGAGTGAGTGAGTGGGTGGATTCTTCAGAAAAGGCTAGGGCCTCCAAGGTTCACTAAAACTAGAAAGAGGTAAGTATGAAGTGAGCCACACAAGCAGATGTGAACCCCAGCATAATTAGGCTACATGGAGTCTTTGAGTACGACTCAAATTTTTGGCTGCACTCTCCAAAGCTCAGCAGTGTCAAACCATATTTATGTCTTAGTGTCTCAATTGATTTTGACAGCATCCCTCGGTTTCTGTGGGGAGGATGGCAGATTGAAAACAGCACCACAGAAATTCTGCTGAGGTTTTGCAAAATTGTCAGACGTTACATGCATTAAACAAAACCATGTAACTGACAACATATCTCCTATGACAACAAATTGATCTCAATTCTCATAAGATCAACACACTCTACCCTCCCAACTAATCTCAGCTATGACAGCAAAATGTTATTATAATTATGGTATCCAACCTCAATGTATAGTGCTAATTTCCAAGAGCAATTTCCATCTCAAAATGGCCACATGACTAACACACAGCAGGCCCACAGCCGGTGTTGTGAACCCTCTCCCACTCTGATGAATCTGAGCTAGGAGATGATACCATCACAGCGATAATGGGGCGATGATGGCTATAATGTATCTGGCTGAGTAACATGCTCCGACAATTTGAGATCAATACGATGGTAATACAAAGACACAGTTGGGCAATTTGAAATGCACTAGTGAGAATCTCATCTCCATAATTGTGGTGTCGAAGAAAGCAATGTGCACTGTAAAATATAGGACATTACTGGCCTCTGTTACTGTATATCACTTTGACCAGGCTGAGCGGTTTCATAGCCCAGCAGCAAAGAAGCTGTCGAGTGCCATTTTTTTTTTTTTTTTTTAGTCAGCTGAGACTCCGCTAACTCTCCTTAAATTATACTGTTAAATGCTAATTTACATGTACTTTATTGACTATATTTTATAAACATAAACAAATGATAATTAATGGTTCCAACAAGTTGATTTGCTTTGTATTTTAATAACTGCAAATAAAATCGTCAGGTAATGCAAAAATCTAGAAAATCCATAGGAAACAGTTCATTAGTTAGCTGGCCTACTAATGTGATGGCATAATTAATGTGAAATAGTGTAATTAAATATTTAAATTTACTCCATACATCTTTCACTGCACCATTTAACACGCAACTGCATTACTGATTAAAGATGTTGATGGAAAATATGCATTTCTGCCAAATCATGTCTCACAAGTTAGGATACTGTAACCTTGTGCTAATTAATGTAATACAGATTAAATATAATTTGGTTTGATGTGGCTTGGAGTCAACTGAGACTCTAATTGCATTGCAAATGTAAATCCAATCTGGCAACCATGATTTCTACTCTTCAGATGTACATGTGCTTTATACTGATCCTTTTTTTTTTTTTCATAAAGAATCCTGAATGGAAGTATGATGTGTAAATCTCAGATGGAATTAAAATATCAGTAACAGTAGTGCTGAAACTCTCTGTACAGGATGTAAAAGAAAGGGCAGTTTTACAAGGGAAATTATTTTTCACTGCACAGATGATATACTGTAATATATGATCATTGACAATTATAATGTACATAAATCAAGTTTGCCCAATATTTAATAATATAAACAGACTGGGTTTCAGGATGTGTTATACTATTATATACACTCATGGAGCACTTAAGTAGGAACACTATATTACTGTACTACTGGATCGCCGTTTGCTCTCAAACAGCCTCAAATCTTCATAGCATGGATTCCACAAGATGTTCGAAACATTCCTTTGAGATTCTGGTCCTTGTTGACGTGATTGCATCGAACAATTCCTGCAGATTTTTCAGGTGCACTTTTCTACTGGATTCAGATCTGGTGACTGGGAAGGACACTGAAGAACACTGAACTTATGTTCATGAAACCGGTTTGCTTTGTAATATGGTGCATTATCATGCTGGATGTAGCCATTAGAAGATGATAAATTGTGGTCATGAAGGAATGCACATGGTCAGCAACAATACTCAAACAAATGTTGCCAGGCAAAACAAACCTCACCCGGTAGCACTTACGGTATGATGAATATGAAGGAAGATATCATGAAAAAAATAGGTACCCTATGGGTACATGTGGCTACTGCTTATAAATAAAATTGTT
>JAOEHJ010000028.1:21868795-21881015 GCA_025447855.1 Potamarius usumacintae
AGGAAAGGAAACGCAGGACCAAACTAATAAATATCAGCGGTCAGCGAGCACCTCGGTGTGATCAGCTGTTCATTTAGCGACAGAATGATGGAACTGTCAGTGCAGGGTCAAAGGTAAACCTGCGCATGCGCACACGGACTTCCTCTGTCTGCTTGACTGTGCGAAGTGAGAGATTTCATGCACATTATTTGCTCGGGAATCTGCTCAAATTAAATAACTTCCCAGCCACAGAATGGCCCGATATTTTGTGAGATATTACAGAAATAAACATGCATCACAATGACCAAATTTCAGAGGGAACTCAATTTCACCGATTTTATGAAATCGAAAGGCCATCTAACTTTAATGAAATGTAATGTAATGTAACAGGCGATCATATCTGGTCATGCCAGTGATGTAAGCATGTATATGCTGAGTAGTGCAGGGTGGACAACAGTGACAAATTTTCTGATGTCAAGAAACGTAATCTAATTTCATACGAGTTTTACAGAAAATCTTGCCTGCTCACAGTCTAATCCCAAACAAATAAGATTTGAACTGTGTGAACATGATGTGTCCAGATGTTTATTAAACCGGTATACTGTACTCCAGCTTTCATCATTCTTGTAGCTTGTACAGCTTTTCTATTAGGTTCACTGCAATTACTGAATAATTTATTCATAGTACTTACTGAAAGATGCTTTAGTAAGGTTAATAGCAGAGTTCCCCAAGTGTAAAGTGTGAAGAGTGGAGCTTCATATTTAAGAGAATATGGTAATGCATCGATCTGATTTTTGATGGCAGGTAAACAATCCAGAACGGCAGGCAAAATCGTAAAACGGTGAAACAGGCAATAGGTCGAGCGAGGCACAAGCAGGCCATCATAGACTCGGCAGAATCAAAGACAAGAAACAGGAAATCAAGAACCCAAACAAGGAAATAAGGCTCGGTAATGTGTCAGCAGCGCAACTCAATACTTCGCAAAGCGAGTGTGTTTTCACAGTTTTAATATTGGCTCGCTGACCGCACCTTTGTTGTTTATAGCACGCGAGCCAGAGTCCACTTGGCGTGCACGCTGTCCGGAGCGCGCCCGAGAGTCTATCTGATGCACGCAGTTGTGACACTCTTGCACGAAATTAGTACAAAAATTAATGTAGATATAAAGATCTCATGCCATAATAATTTGGCATGTTACAACAAAATAAAGAAAAAAAAATCAGAGTCCTCGTCTCCAATTTACGAGTCCTAATGCACGAGTCTGAGTCATCAGTGCTCAAGTCCAAGTCGAGTCACGAGTCCTGAAAATTAGGGCACGAGTCGGATTCGAGTACTACAGTACAAGCCTGGTTACAGTACGGGTCAGTCGGAATCATGTTAAAAAGCATCCATGGATGGCTTTAATGCATTTGTTAAGCTAAATTGACAAAGGCCTTTTTTTTTTTATAAGATACAGTACTGTGTTTATAATTATAAGGATATTTCTGGAAAAGGTCGTAAAATGTTTTGGAGCTCAAATATATGCCTTCATAATCAATTACCAGTCTAAAAGAGCAGGCACACCAGAAAAACACACCCTTTCTATCCATATTTAATGCTGGGACTCATTAGTTTGAGGTTTAACAGGGATATTTGATGTTTGTTGCCACCGAGACACATTTTGAACACTGTAAACAGGGTTGTTGTTGTTTTTTTTTAAACCACCGCCGCCGTAAATCAATCTCTCTCACACACACACACAGAGAGAGAGAGAGAGAAGGAGATATGGAGAGTCATGGTTGTAATTAAAGCTGTCCTGCTTAATGGCTCTCTTCATCTACATTGATAACTCTCTCTCTCTCCCTCCGTGGCTGTAAGAGTGAGTGAGAGAGAGAGAGACAATGTGGGAGCTTATTACAGTGGTCTAATGTTTATTAACGTCTTTCAATTTGAATCTCATCTCTTTATGGAACAAGCACGTCAGTCCACTGTGCCATGGTCCCTAAACTTGGAGAGAGCAGAGGCTCATGGGAATTTCAGAAAACACTCTTCTGTCTTCCAAATATCTCTCTTTTGTTTGGTCTTACTTTTTCCTGCTGTGAGGTGAGCTTTTAAATATAAATGTTCTCTCCTCACACACACACACTGTGCCTCCCAACAAAACTGTACACACGCATGGCAACCACACATACACACTGAGCTATTTAGAAAAAGCAATCACATTCACACCGTGTCATTTCTATCACACACAACGGTGATGCTCTAATGCTCAGAGTGTGTGCGCGCCACAGAGGGTTTGATTTGATTTGACGCAAACACTGGCTCAGACTACAGGATATGATATTGCTTTCACAGTCCCCATGCACCACACCGAAGTGCTTTCTGATCTCCTTGATCCCTCTCCCACAGTCTCAGCGACCAAATTTTAGTTTTATACCAAACCTTTCTACATGTTAATTTTTATTTTGGTTTCATCCTCATCGGTTTTTGAGCTCATTTAGTCTGATATACTGTACATCCAATGTACTATATGCTCATTTAGTGAGACATACGTAGTTGATTCTGCTACAAAATCCAACATGCTTCATTTTAGAGATGAAGACTCGTGTGAAATAAATTGTCCAGAAGTACTGTACACCCTTCAGGAGTTGATCAATTTGTTATAGCTTTTTATCTTCCGAAAAGCGTCTTACGGAAGACTACTGAAAGCCTGACACACTCTCTTCGTGTCCTGCAGGTAAGGGCGACCTGATCGGCTCGGACTCTCTGACGAGGGAGCAGGTGATTAAGACCAACGCTAACGTAAAAGCTCTGACCTACTGTGACCTGCAGTACATCAGCCTGAAGGGGCTGCGTGAGGTGCTGCGCCTCTACCCAGAGTACGCGCAGAAATTTGTCAGCGAGATCCAGCACGACCTCACCTACAATCTGCGCGAGGGCAACAATATGGATGTGAGCCACACACACACACGCACACACGAATGGTGTCATTTCCTTCATCATACTTTAAGGTTACACTTCTCCTTGCTGTAATAACAGTGCCAATCCTGTAAAATCCACGAGTGTGTTGTAATGACTTATTTCGCTTCAGTTTCATGTACTGTTCTCCGGGTAACATTACCGCCTCACGGCTCCAGGTTCCTTGATTCGGTCCTGAGCTTGGGTTACTACCCAAGCATGTGTGTTTGGGTCTCTTCCAGGTTGTCCAATTTCCTCCCATCTCCTAATACTGGTACCGGTAGGTGGACTGGCTATTGCTGAATTGCCCACCCTGAGGCGTGAACGAGCGTGTGAAAGTGCGTCTCCATGGAACCCTATGATGTCGGGTGTGTCCCCAGCTCATGCCTAGTGTTCCCAGAATAGGCTCTGGATCCATCACAAGTCTGACGAGAATAAAGCAGTTACTGAAAATGATGATGATGTTCCAAATAAACTCATGAGTGTTCAGTGGGATTGAGGTCTGGTGGGTCTTCAGGAAGGTCAAAAAGTTCAAAGTGTGTCACACACACACTACAGTCAACATCCTGGAACATGGGAGTGTCAATATTGTGTACTGCTTGGACATGAAGCACAAAAACAACCTGAGAATGTGGCGATCTACTCATTGTCGTCAACAACTCGCTGTTGTCAACAGCGTGACTCATTTTTAGCAACTTATATGTACCAAATGTAACCAGGCTGAGGATAATGCACTGGGTTTTGCTGGCAAATAGACTAATGACTCTGTTTGGACGTGTACGTACTGTAAAGAACGTGAGGAACTTCAGCTCGTATTGATCATTTGACACGTGTGTGGAATTAGAAAAGGAACACGCTCACTAATACAAAACACACAAACACCTTAAGTAAAAGGGAAGGTGTTGTGTCGGTGTAACAGAGAGACTGCTCTTCCTTCTACTGCTTTTGGCAGGTTTTCTTTTCTCTCTCATATACACACACACACAAACAACCTTTCTGTCGTCATGGCTCAGTTGGATAAGGCGCCATACCATAAATCCGGGGACCGGGGTTCGATTCCGACCCGAGGTCGTTTCCCGATCCCTCCCCGTCTCCCATCCAATAAAGGTGAAAAAAGCCCCCCCCCAAAAAAATCTTTAAAACTTTCTGTCCTTACGAGAACCTTTCATTGACCGTTATTAACGCCTCAAATTATTGCTGTGTGTCTTAATCCTAGTTTTCCTCATGAGGACGAGCCATATGTCCCCACTCAGTCAAACCGGTCAGGTATTCCAAACCCTGTAGGGACATTTAATTGGGGGGAAAAAGAAAAAAAAAAATGCCCCAACACACAAAACACACTTCTGTCACTGGGCATCATCTCCCCTCCCTTGCTATCAGGCTGTACATGTCGGCCAGCTCACGAGTCCTCCTTTCCCAGTCCCCACAAACACGAGCACCGAGTGCATGTCCCAAGGACAGAAATAGCAACAGTCGCTGTTGGGAGCGCGAGCTGTTGCTAAGAATAGAGCGGGGTGGGGTGGGAGCTCTCCCTCACTGGTTGGGAGCTCCCTCCGTGTCAGCTAAGTTTGGATCCTGCCCGCTAAAAATAGAAAGCGAGAGAAGCTGAGAGAAAAGTGGAGGAGGGGTAACCTTCCTGTAGTGGCTCTGCCACTGCAGAAACGCACAGCTCTGAATACAGAACATGCCGAGGGGCGTTTGGCGAATATAAATAGCGCGCAGGGAATGTCTGAGATGTATGTTCACCAGAGCTAGTGTTTGCTTGAGCATTAGTGTGCCATGAACCAGAAGGTCTTACTGAGCATCTTGCTGTCAACACAAATCGCTCTCGCACATATTCACGAGCGTGAGTGTGCAAACATGCTTGTGGCAAGAGATTTTAATTGGCCTGGAATAATTAAGGGGGAAGAGATGAAAATAAGCGCCGGTCAAGTGACTTCACGGCTTTTTTCATGTGCGCGTATGGGGAAAAGTAAGACTGCTTATGTGTGTCGATCTTGTGAGTGGAAAACAAAATCTTTGACCGCGCCGTCGTTCAGAAAATGGAACAGGCTCTTCGATGCATACTGATTGCTGCTTTGCACCATTTGTGGAGGACCTTTTGTTTATAGGTGAAGCACCCAAACCTTTCGTTTGCATTCCAGTTCTTTGTATATGCATGTTCAAATCCTATAGTTTTTCTCCATCCAATCCGTCTGCGGTCACAGGTTAGCTCTGAATATGAACCAGCTTTTACAATGCCAGTAGGACCCTCGTTGCTAAGAATGTCAGGAGGAGGCAAAAATACACCTTCACTTGAGGACTGCAGATGGAAAGACCAGGGGAGGAACAAGAAGAGCAGAAGAATAAGAAAAGCAGAGCTGGAGAAGGGGAGGGGTTATGCTGCATGGAAAAAGATGGAGATACTGATGATAGGAAAGAACCAAAAAGACAAGGAAGAACAGCAATATCTGTTCCTAGATGTGTCAAGCAAAACACACGCTGCCCTTATAAAGGCTGTTTAGCAAGCGATGGTGGGTGGAGTATGCATGGAAAGGATACTGACAAACCCAGTCATCTGCGACGATAAATGTAAATAAACATCTCAACCACCACACGCTTACCGAGACTGCAGCTGTCATGGTGGCCACAAAGAGCTGTGACCAAAATGGTTTCTCGTCTCCTATTTTTTGGTGTCTTTACCATACAGTAGCATTAAAAAAAAAAGACTGCAGTGTCTCAAGCAAATGGTGGAAATCAGTGCTGCTTATTGGAAAAAGGAAGTGGTAAAACGACAGGGCTCTTGAAGGAATGATGAAGAGGTTTAATAAGTGGTAGAATTGCAGATGAAATACAGAGAAAAAGACATGCTGCAGAGAGTAGGAACACAAGACAGTCAGGTTGTGTTACTCCACCCCCTACTGTCGGTCATTCACCATTGCATGCATTTTACGCACAATCTGAAGCACCTAATTTTTTTCCTTAAATACAAAGTGTCCCCCTATGTTTTTCCAAGGTGGACTGGGAAAGCAACGGCGGCCTGGTCAAGAAACTGCCCTCCATTCGTGAGGATGAAGAGAATGATGAAGAGCAGCTCTCCGTATCGCGGGCACCTCGCTCACCTTTGCGGCTTACCAGGGGGCTCAGCTCACCCCTGCGCTCACCCCTTCTGCCGCCAAGGCCCTTTCGTCCCCCCTCTGATCACAGCCGCCCGGCCACACTTCAGATACCTGTGGTCAGCTTCAGTAGTGCCCCTCCAGAACTCGGTCCCAGGTGCGAGAACCAGTCACACACAGCTTCATTTTTTTTATCAGCTTTGTTTGCATGCTGTCAAAGAGAGCCTCTTTATGAAGGCAAATACAGGAAGACCACTAGCAAGACTTTGTGTCCCAAACATACGAGGGTTATAAAAGTTTACTTCTTTGTACATTGAACAACTGAACAAGGCTACAACTTGCTTCAGGCTATAAATTCACCACATCATGGTTTTTGCCCATCAGTGCCAAACTTTCTCTTTAGTAAACATGGATGTAGCCATTCACCAAGTCTGGAACAAATCACACTTAAATGTTCGCCTAATTTTTGACCTCCCTGCTAGCCAACAAGAAAACTGCAGTTGGTACGATCCATAATTTAGCACAAGTATCTGGCTGCCATGACAACCACCCAGCAACAGCATTCAGTTTCACACTAGGAAAGCACACGTTTGGCTCAGTGAGACGGCAGACAGTCGGTTCTTAGGTGTTGTATTAGGATTTGAAATCCATTGGGAGGGACGTTCACATTTCACTTAGGTGTTTGCATGGAAAAGATACAAATCTTTGGTTTGTTTGAGCAAGTAGAACAGCGGTTAATTCAATTACTTGAGCATTTTCTGTCGGTCTGTGATCATTGTTGGGCTTACAGGTTTGTGGATGGCATCGAGACCGAGAGCAATTCTGGTTCAGCACAAAGGTTTGAGTTCAGCTCTAACCTTAGTGGCCCTCCATCCCCCAGTCCAGGTAAACTATCCACACTGCTCTCGCTCTCAAATCGATCAACCCATCCATTCATCACATATTGGGAGAAAACAGACCCCCAAAAAAGCCTAGCTTTGTTACCCACACCCTTTTCATTCTATGTCTGTGTGTATGCATAGTGAGCCAAGATCAGGTGGAAACCAAGCAGAGCATCAGCAAACTGAGCGAAGAGGTGAGTGTCTGAAACAAACACGAAAGCTTTAAATGTGCCATTTATCCTGTCAACCAACTAGAGTGGAAAACCTACTTTGATGTGCAGGTGTGAACCAGATTTGCTTGGATGAGCATTCAACAATACAGGAGCAAGCTTTATTGACACACAACGAACAAAACAAATCACGTTGTGATCTGCAGTGTACGCTGAGTAAATCAAGCCAACGGCTTGATGGATCTATGCATTATAGTAGGCCGCAAATAATAAAAGCCTCGAGAGAGAGGTCAGAGGAAAATGGCCAGCCTGGTTCGAGCTGACATGAAGGCTACATTAGCTCACATGACTTCTTTACAACCATGATGAACAGAAAATCATCTCAGAATGCATAACGTCAAAAATTGAGGTGGATGGGCTACAAAAGCAGAAGACCACAGAGTTCCACTTCTGTCAGCCAGGAACAAGAATCTAAGGCTACAGTAGGCACAGACTCACCAAAACTGGGCAGATGAATGTTGCCTGGTTTGATGAATCGCAACCTGTGGACCCAATCTACATTGTGTCGACAGTTCAGGCTGGTGACGGTGGTGCAATGGTGTGGGGAATATTTACCCACCACATCTGGCCCCTTAATACCACTAGAGCAATGACTGAATACCACAGCCTATTCGAGTACTGCTACAGACCACATGCATCCTTTTATGGCCACAATTTACCATCTTATAATATCTACTTGTGCCCTGTCACAAAGCACAAGTTGTCTTAAACTGGTTCCATGAACAAGACAATGAGTTCAGTATACTTCAGTGGTCTTCCCCAATCAACAGCTCGGAATCCAATAGAGCACTTCTGGGATGTGTTAGAATGGGAGATTTGCAGAATGAATGTTGGCAGCATTTATATGAAGCAATCTTGCCAAGATGAACCATAATCTCAAAGCAATATTTCCAACACCTTGTGGAATCCATGCCAAGAAGAATTAAAGGTTGTTCTGAGAGCAAATGGGGTCCTACCCAGTATTAGTATGGTGGTCCTATTAAATTGGCCAATAATTGTACATATAAACACAAAATGTATAAGGATATACAACACCATATTACACAAAAAGACACTGGGGAAATATACCCCATGTTATTAGGTGCACCTTGCAACTACAGATATTGCCATTTTATCAGGTAAATCTACTTCCTAGAAATAAACATACTGACTCTAATCAAGTGGAACCAGTTGACCATGGAACCACCACTGACCACATATAATGAGTACAGCAGCAACAATAATATGGTAGATGGTGTGGTAGAGGGTGATATGGTAGGGTGTGGGAGAACAGTGATCTTGTAGAGGGTGTGAGGCTAATACAAAAGTAAACACAGTGTACAATCTGAATAAATACTCCATGGTAAATCTGGAGCGTCTCATTATTTGCCTTGTTTTTGTCTGCAGATGAACAGCTTGTCAAAACAGGTCTCCCAGCTCAGTAAGGAATTGCAGGAGATGACTCGCCTTCTCCGCCCTCTGTTCCTCACTACTGCTCAGCCACTCCTCTCAACCCCCCCACCATCAACTTTACCTGGCAGTGGTCTGTCCATGAACTCACCTACAGCCCCACGTCCTCCAGCCCCACCCTGCTCTCTCTTGGACATCGCAGACCCGGTGGGGGTGGTAGGGCTTCCCAGCTGCCTCATACCCACCAGTCCACCACAGAGACTGCAGTCCCAGGTGGTTTGTTCAAATAGCTCCCCTCATGCAAGCCTGTCCCAATTAGAGACTATTCAAAAAGATGGCACAAGGGCAGGGCAGCATGACATCCCTCTTGGCCCTACCAGTGGCTATGGGCAGGCAGCTCCAGACCGGCTTGCCTCTCATGCCACATCCCCCTCTCTTTCCTTCTCCCTGTCCATGTCTTCATCCCGCTCCCAGTCACCTTCCTTGACACCTTGTCAAGGACCGCACCCCTCCTGCCCCACCAGCTGCACACAGGGCCTGTTATTTCCCCCCTCATCACAAGACATCCCACCATCATCCCAGGACACCCCACCCTCACCACACTCCCATTGCTCAGCACCTGCTTCACTAAGTAACTCCCCAGGTGACCATAGACTGAAGGGTGGTCCTTGTCCAGCTTCCTCTGCCTCCACACCCCTACTTCAGACCCTGCTATGTTCCTCCCCATCTTGCCCACACCCCTCCCCTCTGTTGCTCTGTTCTTTGAGAGATGGCCAGGGGTCGATACGCTTCCCGTGGCACCAGCAGACCTCCAGCTGTGCCCAGGCAGCGTCTGGCACTGAGCAACCTCAGCTGGAACTGGAGATGCAGGAGTGGGATGCAGGAGGGAAGAGCTCAACAGAGCACATCAGCTTCATCGATGAGGAAGGACCACCACTGTGAATGCCATAAGAAGAGATGGGAGGAGAGCAGTAGCACAGCCAGGAGCTGGAGTGCAGCACATCAATACATCAAGTTAGGGTGGAAGGATAATATGAGGAGTTTCAGTGTTATCCAGAAAGTAAAGCAGGGTCCATCCACCATACAAATGGACAAAGTGATCAGCATTTCCTCAAGGCAGCAGCTCTCATAACTGGTCGTGATGGCATCTTACACCATCTCAAGACACCAAAACTTGACACCAGCCAATCCCAACCATATCAGCACAAAGGGGCCTGTGCTTCTCTGGACAGACAGGAGCTCTTCTCCAGTGGCATTATAAGACACACACACAAAGGCTCAAATTGGCATGGTGCATGGCAACCAAAATTCATAACGAACCAACTAAACCCTGCAAACTTTGTTACAAGTACTTGATCTATGAAGAGTTCCTGTTGGTCATTCTTCATGGGTACATGTTGAACTTGTAGGCTTGAATATGGGAGATGGCATATGTTTTCAGTCTCATGTTATTCTTCTGTACTGCCAAACCATTTGTACTTTACGCATAACCAACCATAGGTCACAAATGCATCTACTTGCTCGGATTTTTCACAGCGATAAGGTAGATGAATGAATGCATTACGCCACAGCATACATCAGTTCACACATCTCAGTTCCTCCTCTTCCTATTTGAGCACATGTAGACAGCACATATGTCTATGTCCAGACCCATACATTGTATACTTATTTAGACTGGGAATGTAGAGCTTATCCCAACTTCACATAGCACACGTTTATACATCATGCCTTATTTTATCCAATTCTTTATAGGAGGTTTGCCAGTATATTGTAACAGACAAATTTAACTCATGGCCCTCATAAACATGGATTGTAAGGCTACTGAACAAAAAGTATGATTTTGAATAAGGGATATGAAAAAGGTAGCCTTCCTTTTTGGTTTACATAGTGTATACACACATACATAATGCCATATAGCATGTGGCTGTTACATGGAATAATGGCCAATAGCTTAGTGTGGTTCTCTGAGGAGCTCCAGTCTCTAAATGTGACCACAACAGGCGTTACAACAAGACAATCAGAACAAATAACTAATAGGGACCCAGACAGAAATACAAAATATGCCAGCTACAAAACACCCTGCCCTCGCCTGGCATGCCAAATAGTGGGAAGACGGAGTATGGCGATGCATGATAGCATGCCAATTAATATCCATTTGGGAGTCAAGTAAAAAAAGGCCCAGTAACATTGTGGCTAGCCAAAGTCAAGGGCACTGGTTTGGCATGCCCAACAGCCGACAGACTATGAACTGCACACATGGGATAGATGTAGAGAAGGGAGTAAATCCCCAGGTGCAAGTTTGAATAAAATAAACACACACGCAGCTTTAGCCATCCAGCCACGTGTGCCTTTCCTAGAACCATCCATCTCCTCCAAAACATCTCCCCATTTGTTTATTTTGTTGTTCATTCTTACAAAAAGGTTTGTCATGTAATGGCGTTGATGAGCACTGCACTTTTATCATCTAGTATATATATTTATTTAACTATTTATTTGTTTGTTTATTTATTTATTTACCCATCAAGTTGAATGAGAGTGAAGTCTTATAAGTAGAAAGTGCTCAGGTGACTATTTCTACACTTGGTTCCATTTGGCAAAACCTATAAAAATCAAGTTCATCGTCAACTCGGTCACATACACTGATGGCGACAAAGCAGCTATGTTTCTGCAGCTGAAATCCACCAAGGTTCCTAAACTTGAGAAAACACCATCACAATGTCTTATTAATATAGAGGGGTCCAAACACTAAGCATGGTCTTCTCATCAGTCATCTTGCTTGAGTAGGGGCACGTCATTCTTGATTCTATTTTCTTTACCTATGAACTGTGTAAGGGGGCTGGGATGTGGGAGGGGTTGTTTATGATTGGCAGGGTGTTCAAAAAAAACAAAACACAACAACAAAAACAACTTTGGGTCAGGGTTTGGGTGGGTGGGGATTCCTGCATGTCTCATTTTTTTTTTTTTTTTTGCATGAGGAATGTGCCTGCATTATTAAATATGGGAAGCGTGTCAGGGAAAACTGGCTGGAGGTCCAGAAGCATAAATGTATTTTGTTAACATCAATGAACTTTAACAAATCCTTACCTGAAGAATAAAATGTGTTTTATAAGAACGGAGGGTGATGTGTTTCATTGAGAGTGTTTTTATAACCTGATAAAGGCAATCTTGCTAATAACGAAGGAAGGCTCGAAACAGCAGCTTTTGCAAAATCAGTACTTTTTTTTTTTTTTAACATTTAAAACACCACCAAATGATATTTCCGCTATTTTCTACATAATGCAGCAGAACAGTTTACAATGTTTGAAAGCAAAGCTGTGGTATTTCTATGCCTTCACTCAAAAATCCATACTACTATAATTTAACTTCTCAATCAAAAGGGTTTTATAGGAAAAGTGGAGCTCAGTAATTGTGTATAGGATGCATCATATTCACTAGACTCCAAGATTTTATGTAAAAGTGTTATGGGTAGAGGATTCCTACAGTAGCTGGTCTGTGGATCTTGGCTAAAACAGTATAATAGCAAGGTTTTCATATGGAGCCTAGGCAAAACTATACTCAGGATCAATAGCAATCAATCAAAAACAAACAGGCGGCACACGGCAAGCTAGCTAGACCATCTGTAGGACATACAGTGATGCTTGAAAGTTTGTGAACCCTTTAGAATTTTCTATATTTCTGCATAAATATGACCTAAAACAATCAGATTTTCACA
>JAOEHJ010000028.1:23166038-23177242 GCA_025447855.1 Potamarius usumacintae
ACCTGCTTGATAGTTTCGACTGAGACTCCAATCTTCCTCAGAAGAGTCATTAGTCCTTAAATTAAATTCATTATAGATGTGAACTTAAAATCATTGTTTTATTTTATGGCCTTGGTGCCCTGGCTTTTGGCCTTCGTGCCCTCAAAAAATTGACAGCACAAAAGGCCAAGTGGCCTTGCCCCTAAAATGACGAAATTCCAGGCCTGGTTGCAACACATCTTCAGTGCACAGTTTTTGCCCAGTATATTGTTCATGTTGATGTCTAAGCTAGCTAGTTGTACTAATATCATAACTAGCAACCCAATGTTAATGAATGAAGAGATGGCATAAACCAAAGCAGAACAACCAAACCATAAAAGCACACTACTATATTCATATGGGTACCATGTCCATCACCAGTATGGGTGGGTGAGAGGCAGACTGTCTGACTGGTTGTATATACTGTGTGTGACAATGTCTATTATTAAAAGTGCTATATAAATAAAATTTAATTGAATAGAATTAAACTAAATTGTTAGTGATACTTACCTGACCCTCTGTTGATACTCTCCTGCTATTAACTTTTATGCAAAAGTAGCGTATGTGTTTTTAGCTTAAAGTGGCACACAGAGCACATGTCTGTATTTGTTAGATTAGCCCATTACCTTTGCCCACCCTGAAATGAATGTAATTAGCCTAGTTTTTTGGCTCTCTTTTTCCCTTGCTGCTTAGATCCACAGGGTCTGTCCAAGTGCCAGCAGCTAACAGAAACCACATGACTCAACTGATAAATTACAAGGCTTTGGTCTTGATGAAAAACAGAACATCACTCCAGTCTTAACATATGTAAAGCTTTTATATAGTTAAATGTCATGATATATACACCTGTGTCATTTCAAGTGGAAGTGTGAGCAAATGCAGGCATCTAGTTGGGACCACAAGCATGATGTAATTAACCGGAGCTCTATTTATCAAATACAGGAGAGTGATGATTCACTGAAAGTATGTACGTGAAAAAAAAAAATTAAAAAAGAGAGAAAAAGACCATGTATCATGCACAGATCATTCAAGCATGGCAGCTCAAATGTATTTCAAACAGCTTTACTGCATTTTATCCACACAATGATATGGTATGGAAATAATATTATATTATGTAATATTTCTGGCATTAACATGCTCTTGTTCCCTTGCAGCGGACCCTCGGGTGAGTGAAATCCCAAGTGGTAAATATCTCCTGACATTTTTAAATTACTAGCACTTCTGTTTTAATTGTTCAGTTTAAAATTTGATTTTTGTGCTTTTAGAGAATGAAATGAATAGTTGTGGTGAGTTGTATATACACTCACTGAGCCCTTTATTAGCAGCGTTATACTATGACTGGGTAGGGCCCCTCTTTGTTCTCAAAAAAGCATGGATTCCACAAGATTTTGAAAACATTCTTTCCATGTAGACATAACTGCATCACACAGTTTCTGCAGCTTTTTCAGGCGCACATTCATACTGTGAATCTGCCATTCTACCACATCTCAGAGGTGTTCTACTGGATTCAGATAGAGTGACTGGGAAGACCACTGAAGAACACTGAACTCATTGTTCATGAAACCAATTTGAGATGGTTTTTACTTTGTGAGATGGTGCATTATCATGCTGGAAGTAGCCATTAGAAGATGGTAAATTGTGGCCAGGAAGGGATGCACACAATCAGCAACTATAATCAAATAGACTGTGGAATTCAAACGATGATTGGTTGGTATTAATGGGCCTAAAGTGTGCCAAGAGAACATTAGTACACCATTACACCATCTCAATACTTGAAGTATTCAAGTATGGCGGTCCTTTCCTGGCTGAAAAACTTCACCACCTGTGGTCAATTATCTGGCAAAACAAGGAGATCCCTCAGGATTTTAAAGACGCTAAGATTATCCATCTGTATAAGAGGAAAGGGAAACGTGCTGACTGCAATAATCATAGAGGTGTTTCTCTACTGTGTATGGCTGGCAAGATCCTGGCACGTGTCATAGTCAGGGCACTTGTTTTGGCTGATGCTCATGACATCTATCTAGCTATCAAAGTATCTGTCTATCAGGCTGCAGTTTTAACAGTGTTACTGTACATCTGTGAAACGTGGACACTATATCAACACCACGTAGGGCAGCTTGATGCATTTCATATGCGCTGCTCATGGAGGATTGCTGGAATATCTTGGCAGGATCATGTATCAAACCTTGCTGCCATACACGTGGAATCGAGGCCTTTATCATGGAAGCCCACCTTCGCTGGTCTGGGCACGTGGTTCAGATGAGTGATGAGAGATTACCTCATGCTCTCGTCTATGGTGAATTATCTGATGGTGTATGCTCAGTCGGTGCTCCAAAGAAGCATTAAGACCTGCTTAAGAGTTCACTTACTAAATGCAGCTTATCGGACTTTGAGAACCTTGCCAGGAACAGAGCTCAGTGGAGGGCAGCTGGAAAGGATGGCATGGCAAAGTTCGAGGAGAAGCAGATTGAAGAACTTAAGGAAAAGCAACACTGCAGAAAGGAAAGGGTATCAGCACCTGGAAGTTTTCCTTGTGATAGGTGTCCCAAAGTCTGTGGGTCAGTGATTGAATTGTTGAGCCATCAAAGAGCTCATGACCACAAAGCAGACAGTTGATGCAGAACTTGGATCTGTCGCGTGCGACATCCAAACCAAACACAACCTCTACCTGCCTGTACTGCTGACACAAGGCAGTTTGGGTCCATGGATTCATGCCATTGCTGCCAAGTTCTGACCCTACCATGTGTGCCCAAGCAGAAATTGAAATTCATCAGACCAGGCTATATATTCCCAGTCTCAACTGTCCAGTTTTGGTGAGCCTGTGCCCACTGCAGCCTCAGGTTTTTGTTCTTGGCTGACAGAAGTGGAACCTGACGTGGTCTTCTGGTGTTGTTGCCCATTTGCCTCAAAGTTCAATGTGTTGTGCATTCTGAGATGATGTTCTCCTCACCACAATTGTACAGAGTGGTTTCCTGAGTTACTGTAACCTTTCTGTCAGCTTGAACCAGTCTCGCCATTCTCCTTTGAACTCTCTCATCAACAAGGCGTTTCCATCCACAGAACTGCTTCTCACTAGATGTTTTTTTTTAACTTTATTGCATCATTCTGAGTAACCTCTAGAGACTGTTACGTGTGAAAATCCCAGGATATCAGCACTTATAGAAATACTCAAACTAGCCCATCTGACACCAACAATCATGCCACGGTCAAAATCATTGCGATCACATTTTTCCTCATTCTGATGGTTGATGTGAACATTACCCACTGCTGCTGGCCCGTATCTGCATGAGTTTATAGACTGCACTGTGGCCACATGATTGGATGATTAGATAATTGCATGAATGAGTAGGTGTATGGTGTTCCTAATAAATTGCTCAGTGGGTGTATATTCAGAATGATGTATGAAGAGTTTTGTAAAAGTTGGACTTATAAAGTTGCAATGAAAAAAAAAATTGTGGTGAAATGTTTCCACTTACTTGCTACAAATGAAAGAAGCAACATTACTTATCAATGCAATTGTCTGTATTATCTTTCTCCTACAGGTAAAAATGCCATCTGGTCATCATTCTCATTCAAAGCGGACTCCTACTCTGAGTGCACTGGAACCCAATATGTGAAACGTACATGGTATCGCAAGTTTGTGGGAATTCAGCTGTGCAACTCACTCAGATACAAGATCTACCTAAGTGATTCACTAAAAGGTCAGAACCTTGTTTATCTTCCTGGGCATTAGGGCAGATTTTTGTCCAGCCATGAACAAAACTTGCACTGATGCGCTGATCTTTCTATGTCACTAAACATTGAGTAGTAAGTCAAAGTGAATAGACCAATGTTCTAGTCTTGAAGACTTTTAAAAGCGCTTATGATAAGGTTCCTCATTTGTTCATGACTCCCATCAAAGTGATCTATTCTTTTACTTTCTGCACTCCAAGTACAAACAACTACCATTTTAAGCTTCAAGTGCAACAAACTAGAATTCTCTCCTTATATTGTTAACCTGACTCTATCCTGCGGGTTTCTCCTTTACACTATCAGGATGATCCAGTCATTTCTCTCAATGGTGGCCATCCAGGCGCTTGTTCAGTCTGTTGTCATCTAAGAAATTAACTACTGCAACTCGCTTCTGAATGGGTCTGCCAATTCATACCACATTCGCGGCTGATGCGTTTCCTGTACTGGTCTCGTTAGCTTCCTGCATCAAATTTAAGTACTGATGCATGCCTACAAAGACAAAAATGGACCCCCACCTACCTGAAAGGCACATATCAACTCTAGTCTGCCCCATATTCCCTTCATAACTCAACTTGATTCCTCACCCTTCAAGATAGAAGAAAGACTCATTAAGACTCTTCTCCATACTGGTACGCAAGTGGTGGAATAACTTCCTCTGGCTGTCCAAACAGTTTAGTCACTGGCTGTCTTCAAAATAAACTGAAAAAAGTCTGAGACAGAGGCCATGTTTTACTGTTTTTGTTGCTGTAACAGTTTTTTATGAACTCCTCTTTAACAGGCTTTCGCTTGATAGTAAGTACAGGGTAGTGTTAACCACTAATGGGGATCTTTTTTTTTTTTGAGCAATGGAAGGAGCACTTTGAGGAACTCCTGAGAGGCTAACATTCTCTGCTAGGGTTTCTTGAGAGTCGAGTCTTATAATTGAACCTAGGATTCAGGAGGAACAATGCTGGTTCTGCCCAGGCTGTAGAGCAGTGCTACTGCACAGCTTTGTCATGGGAGTAAGATAATCCAGTCTATGTGTTTTGTGTAGTTGAGGAAGACCTATGATTGGGCAACTTAACATTTGTTATGGGAGGTACTGCAGGAGTCTGGGTTGTTACTTGATGTAGTCTGGTCTCTCTTTCGGCAGAGTGAGAGTTGTGTTTGATTTCTTGGCATCGAGTCGAAACAGTTAAGTAGGTGTTTGTCAAGGGTGTGTCTTCTCTCTATTCACATTTGAGGTTTTCATGGGCTGGATATCGAGATGCAGGCAAGGTTGGAGGAGTGTCGAGTATGGGAGGGCTAGAGGTAACCTTCCAGTTTCCAGATAATGATGTTCTCTTGGCACTGTCTGAACTATCCGAAATAGGCATGGATTTTGCTGCTGTGTGAAGTGGCTGGGATGAAAATCAGTACCTCCAAGTCCAAGGCCATGGTTCTCTGCTAGAAAAGCGTGGGATGCTCTCTTCAAGTGAGGGGAGGGACCTTGCCCGTGGCATAGAAGTTTCAGTATTTTGGAATCTTATTCTTGAAAGCAAGAAAATTACATAAATGTAGACTAAGTGCAGCTGCTGCTTCAAAATTTAGAGGAGCCACTTAAGGTTGTTTGGGCACCTTATGAGGATGCCCCTTGGTGGCATATCTCACTGGACAGAGAACCAAGGCCAGACCTAGGACCAACTGGAGAGTTTATGTCTCACAGTTGGCTTAGGAGCATTTGGGGATACCCCATGAGGAAGATTATGTGGCCTGGGATACAGAAGTCTGGGCTGACCTTTTCTTCCTTCCACCATGAAAGGAAAAGTGAAAGAAATATGTATGAATGCATGCATATGTAAATAAATGTATTCTTAGACCCTGACCCATTTGTACTAGCATAAGAATAAGCATATGTGTGAAAGTTATTATGGGTATCTGTTACCTGTGTATCTGTAGGGAAGTTTTATGACATTGGGGATGAGGCTGGATATGGAGAGGATCATTGTCAGTTTGTTGATTCCTATCTGGATGGAAGGACTGGAGGCCCGATTCCAGCATACCAGTTACCACTCAAACAAGGTGCAGCATTTTGTACAGTCATTCTCTCACATATTTGAACCAGGCCCCTCTGGTAGCTATTAGTTTTACAATACTAGCTAGTAATGTAAGTAATTTCTGTTATAATTGGCTGCACTTGTATTCTTTTTTTTTCCAGGTTATTTCCGGTCCATGCGCCAGGAGCCTGTGAAGTTTGGAAAGATTGGTGGTAACACCCACATCAACTATGTAGCCTGGTACGAGTGTGGAGTCCCCATACCTGGGTCATGGTAGGACCCCTGAAGCTGAGGATGTGCTCAATTAGAATGTATACTGTGTGAGAGATGACAAAGCTGACAATGTATAAAGATGTACAGAAAGGAAAAAAAGGAAAAGAAAAAAGTTTTATTGAATGTTATCGGCAGTATCTATGGCTTCATACTATTTATATGCAAAACAAATTTATCAAACATTTAGAGAAATAGCAGAGTTTATGAAAGTACGGGGTAGCAGGCTCCCTGAATGTTTAAAACGAGTATATTATTTATCAAGAGGCTGGGGATAACATAGAGTAATTTCCTGACAATTGGCAAAACAGATGGAATAAGCAACAAGAGGTAATTTGACCATATTGTGCAGCTGTTTAATATGCACAGTAAAACACAAACACTTGAGATGGAATTTTATGCACTAAGTCTAATACACATCCATTTCACATAAATTAAGTTAGAAAATACACTGCCTGGCCAAAAAAGAGAAGTTGCCATTTGAATTTAAATAAGCAAATACCTAAGAGCCTTGGATTGAATAATTACTGCAGTGATCAGTGTGTTTCAGCTGACAACAATTCTTCTAACCCTAACTGACGGCGTAAGTACCATCTCATTTCTTAAACAACCATGTCATCCCATGGTTATGGAAAAGATGTTACTGTGTTTCAGAAGGGTCAAATTATTGACAGTAATCAAGCAAAGAAAACAACGAAGAAGATTGCTGAAATGACTGGAACTGGGTTAAGACCTGTCCAATGCATTCTTAAAACCTGGAAGGATAGTGGTGAGCCATCAACTTTGTGGAAGAAACGTGGTGGGGAAATAATCTTGACTGACCATGATCAAAGATCACAAACACTTGAAGCTGAATTGTCAAAAATTGACAGTAGAACTCACGGCTATGTTTGGAAGATCATTTCCACACCCACAATGCAAGGAGAACTCATAGGATTGGGACTAAATACCTGTGTGGCCATAAGAAAACCACTTGCTGGTGAGTCCAATAAGAAAATGCATCAGTTTGCTAGGGAGCATAAAAATTAGACTCTGGAGCAACAGGCAAAGGTCATGTGGTCTGATGAGTCCAGATTGGCCCTATTCCTGAGTGATGGGCATGTCAGGGTAAGAAGGGAAGCACATGAAGCGATGAACCCATCATGTGTAGTGGCCACTGTACAAGCCTCTGGAGGCAGTGTTATGATCTGGGGTTGCTTCAGTTGCTCAGGTCGAGGCTCAGCAACGTTATGTGGCAATAAAATGAAGGCAGTGGATGACCTGAATGTACTGAATGACCAGGTTATCACACAGATGGATTTTTTTCTTCCCTGATAGCACACTCACACATCAATTGGCCACCACAGAGTCCTGACCTTAACCCCACTGAAAGTCTTTGGGATGTGCTCTAGAAGACCTTACAGAGTGGTTTGACTCTCCCATCAAGACAAGCTCTCAGCAAAAAACTAATGCAACTTTGGATGGAAATAAACATTTGAAGATGATTCCTCATGCTCCCTGAACCACTCTTTCACTATTTGAGCCCAGTGAATCCTGACATTGTCATCCTGGAATATGCCCATGCCATCAGGGAAGAAAAATCTATTCTTGTTGCATTGTGCATGTTGAAATGCTCTTACTTTGACAATTAAACATAACTGGGAGTTCTACTGTTTTTTAAATGACTTGATTTCACTAAGCATTTGTGATCTCCAATCACGGTCAGTTAAGATTTTTTTCCGACTATATTTCTTTCATGAGGTTGATGGCTCACTGCTATCCTTCCAGATTTTAATCACAGTTCTTAACCCAGTTCCAGTAATTTCAAGCAATACTCCTTAATTGTTTTCTTTTCTTGATGCAGGCCAACAATTTGACCCTTCTGAAATACAGCAACATCTTTTCCACAACCACAGGATACATCGAACATGGTTATTTAAGAAACGAGAAGCTACTCACTGCATCAGTTAGGGTTAAAAGAATTGTTGCCAGCTAAAACATTAATATTGAAGTAATTATCCAATCAAAGGCTTTTAAGCATTTGTTTATTTAAACCCAAACGGTGACTTTATTTTGGCCAGGCTGTGTAGCTTCAATAAGTTTTTGTGCATGTCATGTACAAAGTGTTGATCATTTGGCAAATATGCATGTGTATATGTGGAAACAGTGAATTAAACCTTCACTCCTTTTTTGTAGCTTTTTAGATTAATTATTACAGGGTGTTAACCCGAAGATCATGAATGTTGATTTATCTGAGGAGCTTTTGGGGATTTTATAACCCAAGTTTATTTGCAATGTTAAAGAGGAGTTTCTGCCACAAATGTATTACCTGACAGAATATTTTCTGGTGTCTATGTGAAGGTACAAAAGGAAATAAATACTTTTTTTGGATCTTTACACCAGCTGTACTAATTACTCAGAGTACATTCCTTGCCAAATGTTGAGCCCCATTTAAGAGAGGCTTTGAATTGTATAGTATCATATTTTAAGCATACAGAGTCAAATAAATGATGCAGGAAAGGTGTGCAACATGTCCATCACTATTTTTCCAGCCACCAAACAAAAAAAGTAAAACGTTTGTTCTTTAAAGTCTTTATTCACCGCCAGAAAACAAATGTTACAGTTTATACAGAATGACTTGGGCCACTGAACAGGGCCAGTCAGGTATTAGTAAAAACTAGGAGAGGAGGAATGATTGGGGGGGGGGGGGGGGAATGAGAATTAAACAAAGCAATTTCCTTCAGCTGTGATTATATTTAGTGTTTCAACAGAAAGCTGACATGATTTAACACACAATAACACCAACGAGTAGACAAGTGTTAAAACTCATACTCACACAGAAACACATATGCACAGGTTGTTCTCACGCCAATCTCACACACAGCTATCAACTCCCTATACCATTTGGTCTTATCTGCGCAACCACACAAATTCATTCGCTCACACATCATCTCTCTCTCTCTCTCTCTCTCTCACACACACACACACACACACACACACACACACACACACACACACACACACACACAAAATCAAACGCAGGGCATTGGGGTTTGATCTGTTGTAATCTAGTGCTGCAGCTGATTTTTACCGGTATCCGGGACCAGGCTGGGCATAGCCCTGCCCGTAAGGGGGGCGGTTGCGGGCATAGGGATTGGAGCCCCCAGGGGGTGGGGTCACACCTGGGGGTGGGGTGTATCCAGGACGAGACTGATACCCAGGAGCCGGCTGGGAGCTGGGCGGCAGGCTGTAGTTGGCTGGTTGCTGGGAGGCCTGGGAAGTGTAGGTCTGAGAAGGAAACTGAGGTGGTGGGTACTGGCCTGTACCCTGGGGCTGGGGAGGGGGCGGAGCCTGTGGCTGAGCACTAAATCCAGGTGCGGAGCCAGGAGCAGCAGCCTGAGATGTAGGAGTGGGGTAATTCTGAAACTGTTGCTGAGGTGGAGGGGCTTGAGGGCCACCAGGCTGAGTAGTATAACCTGCTGAAGAGGGGGAGGAAGGGAAAAAAAAAAAAAACTCATAACTTACACTCAAGCTAAATGCTATTTATTTCTGCTGTGCCTGGTCCACTAACTAACCAACCCTGACCCTCACATCATTAAACGAAAAGACTGCAGACCACATCACGATTGCTTAGACGTCCAAAGAGCCACCTGGAGGTGTTTCAGCAAAGAACTCAAATGCTTGAAAATGAGCATGCTCCTAGACTAAAATGTTCTTTATATTGAGTTATAATGTCAGTGCAAAGGTGAGGAACTTTACCAGGGTATTGCATGCCATACTGCTGCTGAGGAGCAGCCGGTTGTTGAGGAGGATATCCACCTGGAGCTTGATACTGCTGATACATCTGACCTGAGAAACATGCAGACCAAAAAAAAAAAAAGTCTCACACTGATCAGACTAATACGAGCTTTCAAGAGGCATCAAAGGATGCTTCCACTCAACTGATTCCACTTCAAACAAAAGTTGGGCTTGGAGCATCACTAATATACAAATCTTTCTCAGAAGCTAAACTTGTCCACAAGAAACACATGTGGAGCAGTGACTGCTGAACACAGGAAACAAAAACACTGAATCCCACTCAAAAAAAACACGTCCTGATAGCAGGACTAGACACATATCAAAGACACAAAAATCATGTCCACACAAATCCACCCACACACAAGAAACTGACCATATGGAACATAATTTTTAAAAAGAGAAGTCAGAGAGGGTTCATGGTGTGTTTGTGTACACAGCACTAAGTAACAAATGAGAAAATGTGTGTGTTTTTCGAAATATGGGACATTACTGGGCTGATATTAATAAAACAGAGAAAAAGCATCAAAAGGTCCAAGAGTTATGACTCTGTGAAACCATGAGTAATACAACAGTTTCCTCACTTGGACAAAGCTGACAAGGGAGCTCTGTGGAAACGAAGCAGATCCAAATCCAACATGACACTCCTCACCAACTCTTACTCAGTTAACCCATTTCCCTCCCCTATCTGGATGCCTGTGACTTCTCTGCGTGAGAAATGAAGTAACTATCAAAGAATGCGAGTTACAGTTCGATTCGATTTGCACAGGGGATTTCCTAAAGCACTTTTGCAGCGTTTCCAACATCAGTTTCTTTCATTCTTTACTCTGAACAGTAGACACAGACGTGCCTGTGAGTGCATACACTTGTGCAGGTGTGACATTATACTGCCAAACATCAGGATATCACTAAAATATACAGAGTATTTGGTCACATTAAACAATCAAGTCTTCCCAGATTTCCTTTTTACGCACTTTACCTCAGATTCCTTTCAGAGCATTTTCCACACTTGCCATACCCAGGATTGAACTGGGACTTGTCATTGTTGCAGGTTTCAATCGAAACAGACACATTCCTTCCAAACCATAGATGAACTAGGTAATTTTATACAAATCACTTCTGCTTGTGTGAAACCTTTGTGGAAAGTTTTGTGCCTTTGTGCAAACAAGGCACACCGTTTATTGTTCGATTAAAGCTAGACAACCTGTCGATTTCATAAAATCGGTGAAATTTAGTTCCCTCTGAAATTTGGTCATTGCGATGCATACAATATCTAAAAAACCCAGGCCATTCTGTGGCTGGCAAGTTGTTTAATTTGAGGACATTCCCTAGCAAAGAACGGGCATGAAATCGCTCGCTTCATGCAGTCAAGCAGACAGAGGAAGTCCGTGTACG